>OY982527.1:39469971-40069971 GCA_963859965.1 Ceramica pisi | reverse complement strand
AGTTCATTCCGAGAGAAGATCAGGTTTACAATAACCCCTTAAACAATCCATAAATAATCTGAACTGATACAGATAATTTAGAGCAGAAAAACCTAATAACCTCTGAACAGATTATCTTAATAAATCTAATGGAATCGATAGGGCATACATGGAATCATTAAGCACAATTTAATATTCTCATCAGCTTCGGGTTATGGGCTACATAGCCCGCGCTTGGAATACTAACAACTATAGGCAATTAGGTTAGTTTCCTATCTACAATGTATCGCTTAGACCTGCGTGCTAATTGATCTAAACGACACTATACGTATATAAAGTCGCGTGAGTACAAGAGTAAATCAGGCGCGTGCAATCTGCATGAGTGATTGCATTTTATGAGAAAGTATTGGATGCAATGGAGCGAGTCTAATATCCGGAGTAAGATGCATAAGTTTACTCGGCTATAAAATTGTTCATCCGTGTCCTCGTATATTTTTAAGGACGCAATATCGGGAGCTCATGACTAGATAATTGACTAGGTAGGAGCGATCAGATGACTGGGTAGGAGCGATCAGATGACTGGGTAGGAGCGATCAGAATAAGATGTATATCGCAAAAGTACACGGAGTACTTATCTAAAACTAGTACCTACATTTATACGTACAGAGTGGTACATAAAGCGGATTTATTGCCAAGCATTCAATAAACAGGCAGGCAGTGTACATAACATCCAAGCATACAAACGTCACACACTTTAAAATCCGGCTCGAAGGACCAGAGAGCGCAGTCTATGGCTAAAATAAGCTGCTTTTAGAAGAAAACAAAGTATGGGTACTATAAGCCTGACTAGATATAACAGTCTACTCGATGTACAGCGGAGCGGTAAGAGGCTTATACGAACACCTTTCAGCCCTCTCGGATACAAGCAATGCAAGAGGAATAGGTCAGCCATTCCATGGACGGATATACTGACATAACAATTATAGAGAGTGCGCTCGCGAGTGTATACGTGTACGATATATATGTTTACGATATATAATATATATGTACGATATGTACGAATTTCATAAAATCTGAATTTCGGACACGTTTCGTTCGCAGGATTATTTAATTTTCACATTTGCGATGATTTATCGATGTACGATAGTTTGGACGGTATTCATTATAAGTTAGTATTAACTATCTCGTTGGTGTGCTTGCATGAGGTCTAGAGTCGACCAGCTGGAAATGTTGAAACGTTTTGTCAGTATCAGCCCTAAGGGAAGGTTCATATCTGACGTAAAATACGTCGAACGTATCATCGGTCACGTCTATTCGGTCGAATGTGTCGGTTCATATCAAACGGAAAATGCGTCGAGCGTATCATCCGTCGTGCCACATGTCAGTTTCTGCGTTTAGCATCTATAGAGCGGTTGTGTTGTGTGATACTGAATTTAAAAATGAAGCCTATCGAAATAATTGCTATTTGGGAGGCTTTAGAACAGGATTGAAAAAGGAAACGTCGATATTGGGTGCATCCTTTAAATACTAAAAGAATATCAAGTAGCCAATTTAATTGTCTATATGCAACTTAAACTTGGAACGGCCTGTACACAGACGATCTCTGCTGATGTTACACCTAGACTGAATGCATCAATCAAAATACAAGTAGCGCGCGACGTTGCCGCTCTTACGTCGACCGATAATGCGTTGACGGAAACGGAATAGACGCTGTGCGCTCGACGCACTAAGGTATCATCGGTGGAGTGTGACGGTCAAGTGCTTTTCTATACATTTGTCTGTTCTGGTGTTACGCGACCGATAATACGCGACGCATGTTCCGTCAGATATTATGAACCTTTCCTAAATCTGAATTTATTGACAGCTGATAGCAATGACATATTTATCTACTAAGGGAGACCTCTTCCTAATCCTTCATGTGAGATGTTGTTTAAACTTCCTTACCGTTAGCAGCGCAACATATTTTCAAAATTAGATTGTTGCGTTTGTTTGTACAAATGCGTCTTATCTTTACTGCTATGACACCAGCTAATGTCCTATCAAGTTGGCGTGTACTGTGTCGTTAGGTTCGTAATGTATTATGCACGTGTATATAAACAACGGCGGAGGTAATCTCACTTGACTGCTGACAGTCCTAAAACTCCTGAATATTGGACTGATCTCTTTGTAATATGTTCTAAATTGAACAGAACACGATTTGTTTTGGTTATATGTTGTTTATGATCTTCCTATATATCAAGAGTGATAAAAATACGCTAAATTTTACAGATGATTCAGTTGCAAGGGTGCTTTGATCCTGCTTAAGTAATGACTTAGTAAGATCAAAATATCAGGTCAACTTGATTATTGTCCCACAGATGTGATAGAAAGGTTATTCTAGCTGATTTTCCTCGTTCAAGCTATTAAACTGGTTGTGCACGATGAGAAGCAAATTTTTGCCTGGGTGCATCGTACTGTGTTTGAGCAAAGCACATGATCTAACACGACTGTGTATAATAAACGTCAGTAAAACAGCGCAACACTCACAAATATTTAACTATGCAAATGTTATAGCAGTTTTGCGAACACTTTTATTTAAAAGTACTTTTATCTGCCACAAAAGAATCATATTAAGAATAACTGGAAAACATTAATAAAAAACATTTCTTTGATGGGAAGTATAATCTATTATGATGTTATAAATAAATACTTGCGAATACTGAGAGTCAGCCGTTCGCAAAGTTTCTGAAGAACTTATCGAGGGGACTTATGAGGTCGGGTCGAGGTGCTCGCAGTGAGTCATGCTTGTAGCAGATATTTGATCGGTTGTAGTTCAGTACTGCGAGTTCGAGCTATTTCTTGTCCGGCTATTTTTGTTTTGTGGTTATTCCAGCGCTCAACAAGACTTATATCTTGCTGGGATTGAAAAATCGGCTTCAGAGTTTTGATTTATTTTTGATATTTTTAACAAAAGAATAGACAGCATGTTCTTACTAGTTGTTATAAAACTAGGTTTAAAAAGTGATAATTTGTTTGAAAAAAAGAGTTTGTTTTAAATGATAAATTTTATGTGACAGCAGTTTTCCAGAGTCAAGAGTATCGAAGAATCGTATCAGCCAAGGGGGGATCTAGAATCGTTGTCTGGGGGGGGGGGGGCAGGCTTGATCCCGCTGAGGGTGGGTTTTTACTTTTAGCAAATAAGCATTTTTTTCCAAGCCTACTTATATTGTTTTTTAAGTTCCACAAAGACGACTTTGTTAGGCTGTAGCCTGCCAAAGAAATCTAGACCTTTGGGGGGAGGGGGGGAATGCATCGAAAAAGTTGTGAGTTAAATGATCTTGCATGTGTCATTAGCATGGATTTCTTCAACACAATGAAGATGCAGACAAGACCGTCAGGTCAGATGAGAACAAAGAACATAAACTTCCTAAGAAAAGCAGCACAAAGTCATACTTCTTCAGGGTATTAATGTATGAAAGACTGCTTGTATCAACTTTTAATTTTCCGCTAAACTCGAGCACAACTCAATAGCGGCGTCCCACGTAAGAAACATGTCATAAATCCATCGGAGCGGTGACGTCATGACGTGTGAGCTTTACACGTCTTGATGTCGAAGTAGCTCGAAGACTCGAAGACGTGTCAGTTCACGGAAACAATTCAATTCCATATCAAAGGAGAAGGAATGCCGCCTTTACGACGTACTGCGGTTGTTACAGTCATGAGCTCATTTCTTTTTTAAGGTCAAGTGCGATGTTTCACGTAGCTTCGCGGAGTAAATCAAATCATTCGTAGTGTTGTGCTGCAGGTTCTGAGAATGATGAAACCATTACTACAATAGTCGCCTATTGGGCTGTTCCGATCAGAAGCTATAGTATCAAACTAGTTACTTCTAGATTATCTAAACAGATATCGAATCCTTAAATTATTAAGCTGAAGAGTTTGTTTGCTTGGGTTAACGAGCTAATCTCAGGAAGTTCTGGTTTGTATTGAATTTTTTTTAGTGTTGTATAGTCCATTTATCGAGGAAGACTTTATAACATCAAGCTACGGCCAATAGGAGCGGAGCATTAAAGAAAAATGTGACGCAGACGAAGTTGCGCGGGTCAGTTAGTTAAGTAGGTAATGTAATAGGGTATAGTATTTTATGATAAAACATTCAACAACTAGAATAATCAGCTCAACAGTTCCTTCACCACAAAATAGCTTTAAAAAATCGTAGCGCTCTATCGAACGCTTTTTAAAATACAAGTTTAATTTCCTGTGACATTTCAACGTTGGAATGAAAACTTCCGACAGACATCACAGCCCGTGGTTATGGAATCGACGCTCGCTGATATTTAATCGTGGCAAAAGAGCTAGTTTACGTTTTCCAGAGGTAACTAGACTATTTCGAATGTTGAGCCAGAGATGACGTGTTGGTCAATAATACAGATTATACACCCAGAAATTTCTCGTCTTAGAATGATAGGCGAGTACAGCCTGTGACCATAATAAGACAACGCAATTGATTAGTTGCTGCTGTTATCCGATGGATATACAATTTACTATTAAGTTATCACAGCACTAAATAAACCTTGACCGAGATCAGCTCCTGCAAATTAAGCACACTAAGTATGTAGCGCGCAAGATCTAACGATCAAGAAAAAATCGTCAAATTACTCAGTAACCCCCGCAGTACCGTTTGTACGCGGCTCAAAACAAGTCAAAAAGTAATAAACATACTGATTTCGCTCAAATGTCACAGGGTGGAAACTCTCTCGACTGTATTCAACTTCCTGGGAGCCTCATTTCGAACAATAGCTAGCTCCAGGAAAGCAACTGACAAAACAAAGTCGCTCATGAATAACTTTGAAATTTTTGAAACATGGAAACTTTTTCCGAACCTTTTTCCCCAAAAAATGCCAGACGACATTGAGTTGAACTGGTAGGATTTTGAGGAAGTTAAATTGTTGGGAATTAAAGACAGCCAAGGTAGGTAGTAACATGGATAATGTCACAAGAAAAGAGAGACCTATGCTCAGCAGTGAGCTAGATCAGGCTGCGGATGATGATGATGGTGGTGATGGTAGCTGAAGTTGTATGTGGTAAGTCAACTGTCGACCAGTTTCCTCCTTCTCTATCTACATGTCAAACTGAGCAAGTTTAAGAACTCGGCCTTTTAAGAAACGTTTTGTGGATTGGCTTGTGTTTGCTCACTCAAATATTTTTTCGCTGTACGCGAACGGCTGACAGGGTTCTTTATTTTACAAAAATATTCAGAACAACTGAAATGCCAATTAATGATGTGAAAGAACAGGGAGAGAATGATAGCGCGATTAACTTGGAATAGTGGGAGAAGAAAACGTTTTGCACCGACCTCAAGTTCTCCTAGTATAGGGTTAAGCGGGGTTTAATGCCCTGCAAACCTCCTTTGGAGAGGGAGGATTTGCGACCAGGCGGGTTATGTGTCTGGTGGGCAACTGCCCTGACGGCGAATGTAGGGCGGATGTCCATGTTAAAATCATGCGGAGAACTCTTATAGCGTGATGTAGGATTTCTGTGACGTCAGTCATTAATTCGTAGGTGGCGAAACAGTAAGATGATGAAGTAAGTAAACCTACAAACAAAGCTGGTGGACTCAGTGCATACGGAAGGAGCTCCTTGACCACTCATTCGTCTCCATGATCCTGATTAATGAGCTCTTGTTTGAGGGCCCGAACCGAATATCATAGCGATATCAAAATTGTACGTCGACTGGAAAAATAATGGAGTTGTTAAGAATGTAACGTATAAAAATATAGAATGTAAATGTTTTTGAGCTAGAAGCATTCAAAATTTAGTTTCTGATACTATAGTGTGCTTAATCCATTTTAACTTTAGAGGGTCTTGGGAAATTTACACTAAGTACCTATTTTTCTCTGCCTCAAAAGAAAATAAAAACAGAAACCTTGTAAAACTAAATGAGTTAGGAGTTACTGGTCACCTGACGGGAGCTAAAATCTGAGCCTTGAAAGTTTAGCCGCCATTAAACTAAGTGCTACCAGAAAAAAGCCCTGACGCGGAAAATAATTGAAACAAAGTACCGCCTCGGAGGCTCATACCGGGGAGAAATGCCGGAGAATCATGTCGTAGGCTTGTTTCACATTTTATAATAATAATGGATTTATCTCTCGTCACAATATTTCGCGAGCCATCATTTTACTGATTTGTTTTTTTTTTCATTAATTCCTAATCCAGTTTTCACAAAGAAATGAGTACAATTATATTTTTTTATCCTAAAAAGCGGCCTTTAAAAATGATAATTTTATTAATGTGAAAAAAGATCTAATAGGTACTACAGACGAATACCAACGCATTCTGTATAAATACTTTACGTAAACTTATATGATTCACAGCGTTTAGGTTCGCAACATGGTTTTTGTGTACCTAATAATTCATATCGATAAATCAATGATATAACATTATCGATTACGGTATTATTGATATATTTCATTGTTGTAGGTAGTAGTATGTTAAACACTGATGCAATACTTTCCCGACCTATCATTTTCTTTTCAAGGCTGCGGCACAGATAGGGGCTCTCTCTCAGGAGTGAGCTCCTTTCACACGATCCGGCTTCTGGCGTCAGTGACGGGAATAAAGATTTGTGCTGGTTCAAAAGGTTTCATCTCGTTGCCGATGTTACCTAGGCTTGAAGTCAGCATTCATGAGAAAAAACTCATAGCTTTGGTGCCAGTTTACAGGAGCGAAACAGCTCGCACAAGTCAGATATGAGAGGGACAACGCTTGTGAGCTCAGACTTGTTGGTGATAGGTCCGCAAGCACGATAGCAACCACGTGCAGAGCGGCCGCAGTTGCCTGCTAACTACGTGCCCGCACTGGAAGTTATTTGTCTGGCAAGTAGGCAGGTACTCACCGTCAGTAAGCAGCGGCTGGACGTCGGCGTCGGGCCTGCCGGCGGGGCAGAGCGGCAGCGCGGGCGAGGACTGCGCCGGCCCGCCTTCGCCGGACTCCACCTGCACAACAAACAGACACAATATGTTACTCCTAGCTTACATAAATCGAATCATGTATGTTGATTACACTTATATTTGTAAAAGGCGTATTAGGGAAGAGAACCGGGCAAAGTTATGTCGTTCTCCTCTTGCTGGGTGCTCGACTTTGTAGTCAAACAAGAAACAGCTCAACCCTAAATCGTGGCACCACCACTGGCGCCACCACTGGCGCCACCACTGGCACCGCCACTGGCACCGCCCCAGGCGTCGTGTGACGATGCTACATGTTAAAGGATGTCATTTGACATGCTATTCCGAAAATTGGTTATGAATCTTTAATTCAGACAGACCAACCTCTGTAGTTGGAAACCGGAAAATCGTTGTGAATTTATAAGGGTTATTTATGTGACAAGTTCCTAGAATAGAATCGATAAAAGCGCTATCACTTATAATAGCAATTGCCTCGTTCTTGAAAAGCTTTGAATTATTTAAGGAACATTCATTAATTTCAACCAAGTTTTATCATATGCTTTGTGAACCGTAAGGAAACTTCGTCAAAGGGACTGGCATCCGATTTATAATTATCGTTAGAGTAACGTTCTGAAAAGTACTTAACGAAACATAGTTTTTTGAGAAAATCCGGATTATTTACCCTCTCTTTTTCGCGTTTCCTGCTACAATTTGTTGGAAGGTTTCCCTGCCATTGAGGCCAGTCAGACGACTGACTGCTCAGAGCGGTACGCACGCGGTCTAGATAGCTCTTTGTCAAAACTATATACCTATTACTGTTTGTTACATTTGACTGATACGGTTTACGAGATACAGCCTGGTGACATACGGACAGCGGAGTTTTAGTAAAAGGGTCCCGTTTTACTCTTTGGGTACGGATACCTAAATACGCAATCAATTAGGTATATTCTACACGTGAACACTCCATTGAACTTGACCTCTAGTTGTGATTTCATTGTAGTCAAAGGAACCTAAGTATAAAAACAGAAATTGACTGAATGATCGATCAACGCACACCCAAAACCCCACCCACTTCCTTACACTCCGTAGGGGCGCACTGAGAGTATTTCCCGAAATTCCTACGGGAACGGGATGTGCGCGTAAGAAGTCGCGGGTGAAAGCTAGTTTACAAATACAATAAATTGTCTACCATCCGAGGGCCTCGAAACCAGATATCCTACGCGCTGAAGTCGAAAAGTCCTATGGGGACTTATTTTCTTAAAAACATGCCCATCAGGCCCACGGCGTGGATGACCGCCCACGGGCCAGGCTTACACGCCATATCTCACAGACGAGCTCCAGGCATTGACATGAGTGAGATTAGAATAGCTCTCGAACAACTTCATAACAACATAGCTGACGGCTGACGGGTTAAATAAATCATTATTTATATTTGTATATACTAAATTATTTATTATTTTGATCATGTTTTTCTATGATACTAGCTTACAAATTATCAAGGAGTTTCAATCATGAACCGTGATGTCCTTTGGAGCTATCTGATTCTAGTGACCATCATTATCAAGGCCGTGCTTCACGTCCAGTGGACAGCAGCGACCTCCTCCAGGACACCGACTAGTGTCTATGTACTCAGTTGTGAAGAGAGAGTACATCTGCGATTGCGTACACACTTGTGTATAACAAGATCCGAGTGGGGCACGGGCCGTGGGGGCCGAGTTACCCGCGTCCGTAGGAAAATACCCTTCAGCGAATCCCTACACGTGGTCCCCGGGTGGTGCTAAACAGGTGACACTAACCGCCTCCGTAGTCTAGTGGTTATACCACCTGATTCAGACCCAGAGGTCCCGGGTTCGATTCCCAGCGGGGGCAATTTTTTTGCTCGGTTTGGTTGGTGGTAGGACTTATTATAAGTCCGCCTGGCAAGCTACCACCATCATGTCTAAGTCTGTCGCCATAACAACAATGTTAACAGCATTGTTGTGTTCCGGCAGTTAGAGGTATGATAGCCAGTTCCTCTGTGTAAGAGGATTCCGGGTGAAACTCGCTTCCATCTTCGGCCTAATCATCACTTTCCATCAGGTGACATTTGGGCCAAGAGTTTCATCGTTTTGTATTAAAAAAAAAAGATCGCGATACGCGCGGGCTACTCTCCGCTCAGACTGGGCATGGCCGTGACCGAAAGCGTTCAGGAGTATTGTCTTTTACCTTTTTGTTTAAAGGGTCCCATTGGCCTGGGTCGCCGCTCGCAGAAAGCGGTAGCATAGAGCGACGGGCAGCGTGTTGCACAGCAGGTTCATGCTCACCAGCGCGCAGCACGCGTAGGACAGGCAGCGCCCGGCCCACGGGAAGCCCAGCATCACATCGCACACGTGGTACGCACAGATCGACACGAACACGGCACGTAACATCGCAACACTACACGACACACTCGTCCGATGCGCACACTTCTTGTGAACGGAGAAAATCAAAATGTTCGTCTGTCACTCTAGTCTTCAAACGCAGATATTTTTTTGCGAAAATACTTCGAATATGACATGATGTGCCTCTGAGTTACTGTCATACACCTTCAACCCTTCATCCAATATTGTTTGAAGACGCTACGACTTTGCCAGTATCAGGATCCCGGTAAGTATGGCTGACCGTCAAGCGCTGGAGATGAATAAGAGAACGTGTTCTTAGAACAGTGAAGAGGGAAAATATTTCTGAAAATCCAAGTATACACACCCAAAAAATCTTCTACTTATTGTCAAAAACTGGAATCGTTTCTATTCTCTATGACAGCGGCAAGACCGACACTCGATATGACTGACCATTAAAGAGTTTCTATGATATATGCTAATAGGTTTAATAAACTGCTTTGTGGTTGATTACTCTGCAAGGTTCGATAGTAACATGTCTTATTACTTCTCAAAATTCAATCGAGTACTTATCAGATTCTGATCTCAGTTTATAATATGAAACGACCGTTGACTGAGTAAGCAAATTCTTCTCTCTCTCTCTCTCCTTTTTCACTCATTTTTCAGTTAAGAAATCCGGCCAAGTGCGAGTCAGACTAACGTGTTAAGATGGTCTCCCATTCCCAGACCAACTAAGCTCGACCCGTGCGATTATTTCCTTCCATTCCAAAATCCTTGTAAACAATCAAAATACACAGCGTCTACTTGAAAATATGAAATAGATGTAGCCTTCGCCTCTGAGTAGTGAGCAGTGCGCAAGGAGGTTGCATCTCATTTCACCATAATCTCGCCGTCCAATTGTGTCGGTCGCAGGAAATTGCCTCAGCGGTCGCGCAGACACACAGACTCACAGACCGACCACTGGATACTATTATCACTTGCTCTAACAAGGGATTAATGTGCATTCAATTTTTGATTCAAGCCTGCAATGTCATAGCCAAACTGGAAAACCACTTTACAATTGATTCAAGCCTGCAATGTCATAGCCAAACTAGAAAACCACTTTACGATTGATTCAAGCCTGCAATGTCATAGCCAAACTGGAAAACCACTTTACAATTGATTCAAGCCTGCAATGTCATAGCCAAACTAGAAAACCACTTTACAATTGATTCAAGCCTGCAATGTCATAGCCAAACTAGAAAACCACTTTACGATTGATTCAAGCCTGCAATGTCATAGCCAAACTGGAAAACCACTTTACAATTGATTCAAGCCTGCAATGTCATAGCCAAACTAGAAAACCACTTTACAATTGATTCAAGCCTGCAATGTCATAGCCAAACTAGAAAACCACTTTACAATTGATTCAAGCCTGCAATGTCATAGCCAAACTAGAAAACCACTTTACAATTGATTCAAGCCTGCAATGTCATAGCCAAACTGGAAAACCACTTTACAAAGTATGCTTCACACACAATCACAGGTCACAGGTCTCAAGGCAAACGTCTTAACCACTCGACCACGGTAGCAGTTGAAGACGGAGGTTTAGACTGATTATGTTGGTACATTTATAATTTTCTTCTTAATTCGGAATACATGAGAGTAGCTGATTTTAAAATGATCATCACGTCTAAACGGCGGCTAGGAGAGACTTTTTGAAAAAAAAATTGTGTTATAGTAGACTTTATTCTTAATCGTTTTTTTTTGGTTTTATTCGTTAGACATAGTGTAATTAACTTAATAAGTTATGTCTGACACGGATATAGAAACAAACCGCCGGGCGTATTTTTAGTCAATAACCAGGAAAGTACAAAAATCTAATGAATTTTGGGTAGCGTGGGTGAGAAACGAGTGCGCGTTTGGTTCCTCTAAGGTCGCTGGCGCCTTAAGAATTCTATGGGCTTTATCGACAGATAAACAAAATTCAAATTAACATCCACTCCGTAATAATCTTTTCTAAAGTCTTTATAAATAAATATTGTTCATCAAGCAATGGAGCGTTCACAAGACGGTGTGTGGCAATCTAACGAAGTCTATTAGAAGAGGCCGCAAGAGGCTCGCTTGCTTCACACGCTCCCCGAGGGATTTCAGCCGGAGTGTAGCAATCTTGGCCTATGTCTTATCGCCTTAGAAACATGAGCTGTATGGTAGGCCCCAGGTAAACGTGCAATAACGGTCATTGACCCTCATACAATTATTGACTTCTTAACATCAAAAACATATTTCTGTTTTTAAACGACTTCCCAAAAAGGTGGAGCTTCTTAATTCGGTTGTATTTTTTTATGTTTGTTACCTCATAACTCCGTCATATATGAACTGATTTGAAAAAATCTCGTTTTGTCTAAATGGATTTCGATTGGTCCTATTTAAATTTTATCAAAATCGGTTAGGAACTTTGGATGTTATATCGAAATAGCTGGAATTCGTTTACTTGGATGATGGTTTTTTGTCATCCAAGTAAACGAAATTGCGTATTTTGTGTTACTTTCCTGTGATTTTGCAGTGGCGTTGTTAGGTGTGTACCAATAAAAAGTGAAAAATAAAACATATTACAAACAAAGTCGGTGTTTTTGTAAGTTTCTTCGTATTTTGACACCGACTTCCGTAATTAAGATAATTTTTTGCTTAGTGTTCTTTTTTATATTGGCTTCTATCGTGATCCTTTACGTGCTCTAGTAATGAAAAACGTTCATAGTTTATTGTTCGGATATCTACGAAGGGATATTAAGGAAAAGTACTTTATTGCAAGTTTATCTGGCGCCTGCCATAGCTTTTTTGTAAATTAAATAATAATAAGGGTACTTGTATGTGTGTAGCACTTGACCCGCGACTTCGTCTGCGGATTCAGTCCCTTTTCACTCCCTTAAAAGTTGAATTTCGGAAGACCCCTTCTTAGTGCTCATCCAAAATCATAAAAGGAAGACTTTCGCTAAATTGAATGTTCCTAGTCCAGTAGTGTCGGCTGTGCGCTGACATGTCAGTAGTGTCGGCTGTGCGCTGACATGTCAGTCAGCCATGCAGTAGTGTCGGCTGTGCGCTGACATGTCAGTCAGCCAGTCAGTAGTGTCGGCTGTGCGCTGACATGTCAGTCAGCCAGTCAGTAGTGCCGGCTGTGCGCTGACATGTCAGTCAGCCAGTCAGTAGTGCCGGCTGTGCGCTGACATGTCAGTCAGCCATGCAGTTGTGTCGGCTGTGCGCTGACATGTCAGTAGTGCCGGCTGTGCGCTGACATGTCAGTTAGCCATGCAGTAGTGTCGGCTGTGCGCTGACATGTCAGTAGTGTCGGCTGTGCGCTGACATGTCAGTCAGCCAGTCAGTAGTGTCGGCTGTGCGCTGACATGTCAGTCAGCTAGTCAGGTTCTCTTTTATATGTTTAAGTAAAATAGCTGTCCCCCACGGCTTCGCTCCCGTTAACTTTTTCTTTATATATTGATTTAAGGATAGTGTAGATGTTGTCTGGCAAACATCTTAAATATGGATTGTACCCGATGACATGGCTTAGCTATACCTACCTATTTTGCACTCCACTAGTCCTCTTACAGTTAACGAAGTGCCATGAACCGCGTATGTATCTAAGGAACCGAATCGTATCGGAAAGCGACTAACACCAATATTGACCAGCTCTAAGTTTCGGTATAACTGCATCTAACGTGTAAACTCCTGCGATCTAATGTGCGCCTGGTAGGTACTATTGGTTCTGTATGTACAACAATATTACGATGTTGCTCTACAAGATCGGTATGTAAACAAGTAATATTGAGATCTTGTGTGTACAAACATACGAACATATTATGTACCTACTAAGTTTATAGATGGCTTATCTAATAACTTTAGAGGTAAGCAATAACTTAGGTGAATATATCTATAACGTAAATGTCAGGAGCTTGCTATGAGTAGGGTTCAAAGACAGTCCTTTCTCTCAATTTATGCGAAATGTAGAAAAAACATGATTTCTAAAATGATCTTTATCTTGAAGATAGTAAATAGCACATTCGTATAAAATACGGTATGAAAATACATAAGGTAACGTCCTGAAGTATTTTTTTATTTTAGAGAATTTACTGACATGGTCATTAGCAACTGTAAGCTCAAACTTAAGAACAACAAACAAGTTCCAACTGCTTCTAAAACATTGGCCAGTTTCTGGCAAAGAAAAGGTGCACAAAACACTAGACTAACACCTCTGTATCAAAGCGACAATTAGCATACTGTGGAGCGGCCCGGGCGGCGGCGGCGGCGGCGGCGGCGGGCCGACATGAAATATTCATAGTTGAGGTTGTCGTCAACTTTAAGTCGCCTTGTGACGTTGTGGTCGTGGTGGTCGCTGGAGAAGGTACAAGTTATCAGTTTGAAACAATCGAAACAATTGTTTTTCAAACATCCTAATTAAATTAGAAAGTTAGTTTACATTTGTTTGGTACTTTTTCACGCTTAAATAGTTCAACCGATTTTTATGTTTTAGGTGTATTGATACTGAGATAGATAAGACTCTAAGTATTGTTCAAAAATCTATATATACGCGAGTTAAGTAGCGCGAAAAGCTAGTAGTGAAATAAATAAAAGAAGCAGTGGATTTACGTGCTACAGACCACGCTTGTGTATATGTAGTTGGCAGACAACTCGTAATTCCAATTTATTACTGGTAACATTAATAATCTACAATTTAGATGAAAAGCCAATAAGCTTATTATTATTAAGCTAACGAGTCAGTTATTATTCTGAGCAGTAGGTTACCAATGTTACCATATTAAATTCTCCGTAAATTGTTTACAAAGCATTAATTTATTGCGACGCCTAAGACTAGCGAAGCCAGGGCTGCCCTACATCACAGCGGACCGCTCTTTGTCTAAATGTTTCTTATTTCAGAGGTCATTCCGAAGCCTGTAATTGCTGCGAAAGGTAAGGTCAGCGGAATATTAAGAAATTGTATCTGATATAATGTGGGCGCTTCACAGGGTCCGTTGGGAACACCGCTGTGAATTGGACTATGTTAAGGTTTGGGTGAAGAGAGAATATAGGGCAGGGAGAGCTGGTATTCTGTTAATTTTGCCCCACATTGTGAAATTAATCCAGGGAGACCGTGTCGGTGTGCTTTGCTTGTATATATAGTAGGTATGATGTTGATAAATTGTAACCGATACATGACTAGTTTGAAGCGGCGTCTGCGTACAGGTATCAGACCTGTGCTGCTACTACTACTATTTTATTGCTATCGATTAATGAAGCCTTAGTCTGAGTGGCGTATTTTCGATACTGACGCAAATAGTAGAGATAGAATTATACCGCCTCCAGCGGGTGATAAATGAATGACCTTTGGCCTTACCGGTGTTTGGCCTTTATATCTACATTGATTTTCGCATTTTAAATTTTGATTATGACACCTAATTTTTGGACACATTTGAAAGTGGATAACCAATTACGTTGTATATGAATAAAATTGACAAAAGATGGTTGTAGTTTAGAAAGCAATATTTAATTAGATGGTAAAAGAACACCACAGAGCACACGTCTCGCGTTGTTCACAAACCAAGAATATTGCGTTACTGGGAACTCAGTAATAATAGAAGAGCTCAGACAAAAATAGTGCCTATAAGTTTGAAGTGCGTGCGTGTAACTTGTCAAGGGAACATGGCGTGCTTGTATTTAAGCTCGAGTTAAGCTAGAAACTTGTCTGAAACATGACAGATGGTAACGTAGGCGCAATGACGTCACATTCTATATTCTATCCCCTATGTTATCAACAAGGGTAAGCAGAATTTTGAAATTTTGTCTGGAAAGGTGACACGGAGATTATGGACAGCAGGAATAAACGAAAGCCTTATGAGGCATTGAAAAAAAATTGATGTCATTATTGCTTTGGTGATTTTCAAATGAAAAAATCTTTAGCAAGTTCATCTTAAAAGGGCTGAATTGAAAGCAGCCGCAATACCTTCTTCCTAATTCTTGCCTACACCTTACACACACAAGGGTTATTATCCTTATACGAGTATGTTTAGGTCCACTTAAAAAAGTGCACCGGTTGTACGTAAGTTGATTGAATCTTCATAAAAAAGCTTCATAAAACTTCAGCAGTAACTTGCCTAGTTGCATCTAAGAGCCGTCCAGTCGGCCAGCAGTGCAAATGATTGCAATACATACAGTTGGCGAGGCAGCCTGCCCGGCCGGCCTCGCGGGGCTTCATTAGATTGTCCGTTGAGTCAATTTTTATATAGAACAGTCTGATGCTCGCTTTTCATTATGTACATGCTTATTTTGCAATAAATTAAATCCAAATAAAAATCATAGATCTGTGTGATTTTTAGGGTTCCGTAGCTAAATGGCAAAAAAACGGTACCCTTATGGATTCGTCATGTCTGTCTGTCTGTCTGTCCGTCCGTGTGTCACAGCCACTTTTTTCCGAAACTATAAGAACTATGCTGTTGAAACTTGGTAAGTAGATGTATTCTGTGAACCGCATTAAGATTGTCACACAAAAATAGAAAAATAACAAAAAATCCCAGGGGTACCTACTGAGGTACCTACCCCTGGGATTTTTACTCAGAACTGAAACTGAAAAAAAAAATCCATCAATCCCATACGTGTGGGGTATCTATGGATAGGTCTTCAAAAATGATAATGAAGTTTCTAGAATCATTTAAAAAAATTTTTTTTTTCTTTAACTTCTAAAATAAGAAAATTATTCTACTAAAAAAAAAATATGATGTACATTAGCATAGTAAACTTCCACGTATAAATCGTATAATACGATAATGGTACGGGAACCTTCGTGCGCGAGTCCAACTCGCACTTGGCCAGATTTATGTGAACTGTTGCATGTAAAGTATAATTGTTGTATATTCCTTCTTTATGAAACAACTAGTTTTTAAGTGATCCCAGAGTACATAGCTACATGTATAAAAGGTATCATCTTAATCTTAAGTCCAACTAACCCGTTTAAATTTTGAAGGAATTGGGAACGTCTCTATTTGAACTTCAAAAAGACTTACGATAACAGAGCTGAAATGGGTGACTGGGGATGTATAAAATATGACCTAAGTATCTCATTTTTGCGACCTAAGTGAGACTCGACATTTCAGGAGTTAAGTTTCAATTCAGTAAAAGGAATCAATTTAGTATATTTACAGATTGATCCGAGTGAGAACACCTCACGTGACCGTAACAGGTAATTGTTGTGACACCTACCTACCCTGTACCTACTGCGGACTTCCCCGCACGCGTCTCGAGTTATATTGCGACATCAAAATGTATCAAACCGCACCTAAAATTAACTTCCAAACTCCATCTCGTTCTCAGCGTTTTATCGCAGCCATTTTTCAGTTTTACACTTTTTAATTGCTTGTACATTTGTCGACCAAAGTTGTAAACTTTGGCAGTGCGCGTGCAACCAGATCGTTAGTGATTCAAGTTAAATCTCCTAATGAGAAGGTATCTCTTAGTCATAGAACTTTAAACTTAGCGGGACTTGTCTCCTCGTACCTGAGTCAACTTCTCCCTAGGGCTAAGTTTTCGACGTCGTTTTTAAACTTACTGAACTATGTCTCGAAATTTGCTTGCATGTGCCAGAATTTTGAATAACAACAATTTACTTCAAAATGTTGGCACATGCAGGCGACATTTCTACCTACCCACCTGCCTCTTGTGCAGATAGTTGTCGAAATCTTTTTAAGTAAACGAATATCGTCGCTTAAGTTCTAACAACGCAGAAGTCAAATTTTTATGTCATTCGATAGTGAATCGCAGGACGCATCGTTTGAAGAAACAAACACGAGAGTTTGGACCAATGGTGAAACGGTGTTCAAATAAGGAAAACTTGAAATATATCGCGTATGTCATTTACGTACAGTTTTATTTCTATGGAAACAGCGCGTAACTCCTTTTTATGTCTATAGCAACAGCGCGTAACTCAGTTTTATTTCTATAGCAACAGCGCGTAACTCAGTTTTATTTCTATAGCAACAGTGCGTACCTCCTATTTATTTCTATAGCAACAGTGCGTAACTCAGTTGTATTTCTATAGCAGCAGTGCGTAACTCAGTTTTATTTACTCAATACTCAATAATTTATTGCATTCCGTATTACAAAGATGGTTTAAAATGGTTAAAGAACAAATATGGACCCTGTCGGGCACTGCAAATAATAGGAGAGAGGAAGAGTGCTAAATAGTATGTCAAGGTATCAAAAAAAAAAATAGTATCAAAAATTATTAAAAAAATGTTAAATTGGATGTATAATTATGTATATATTTATTAGGTCTGTGTTTATTGGTATAGTACACTTATTCTAAAGCAACAGTGCGTAACTCAGTTTTATTTCTATAGCAACAGTGCGTAACTCAGTTTTATTTCTATAGCAACAGTGCGTAACTCAGTTTTATTTCTATAGCAACAGTGCGTAACTCAGTTTTATTTCTAGGTATAGGAAGAGTGCGTAGCTCAGTTTTCCATAGCAACAGTTACAGTTACAGATTTTGACACCAGCGTTGTTTAAGTTGTAACACCGCGGGTGTCAAAAGCTGTAACTGCTACAATCGCAATATTATTATGTTCATTCGAAGTTTTATGTTTAAGTTTCGAAGTTTTCCTTTAATAACGTGTAAACTACTCTATAAAAGTCACTTAAGTATATTTGTTACATACAACACCAGCCCGTGAGCCAATCAGATCCGACTTGGGCCGAGAGAGGCCGGGCCCTTAGAAGCCAATTTTCGTGGAATGTTACAAAGAGATAATTTGAAGCCAGCAAAGGACACGGGGCACGTTGATTTCGGATACCTATTAAAAAGTTAATCCACGTGGTCAGAGCGCAGGTGGGTATGTAGTACCAAATAAATTCAACACAAAGGGTAGTAATTAACTGCCTGTTAAATATTATGATCTACGTAAAGAATGTGAACCATTTCGCTGCAACTTTATGGAATCTTGTGGCTTGATCGTTGAACTTTGGCCCGGAAACTTTGTAAACAAAACAGATTTTTTTGAATTCCGAACTTTGGTCAATTGAAAGTTGGTAGGTAGGTACCATTCGATGTTAGTACTGGAATTTGTAGAAAACAGGTAGGTACGCAATATGAAGCTGTGTTAGTAGTTACAGTTGTATGTGATAACCTTGAAGTTCACTCACTGAAACATGCAACAAGAAACCTAATGTATTATTAGAAACACGACATCATGAAAATTCTTCAGACTCGTTAAAATCAATGTCACTTTACAAAGTTAAACTTGACAAGTTCGACATAAAGGTTGTATGGCCGTGACGGGCCGTGACGGGCCGTGACAGCCTGGGGAAGGTTCGCGTGACGGGGTGACGGGCCTGTTACACAGCTGGACATTACGGCCTGTCCAGCGTGTTTACAGAACCATGCTAATTATATCGAATCACGAACGAGCTGTATTTATTATTCAGTTGTACAACAGATTGCTAACGTGCTTCGTAATTACACGAGCTTTGAATTTAGGAGATACAGAGGTACTTATGTAGGCTTTACGTGCTTCGCGGTTAAGTGATTAGAATTAGATGATTATTTATAAGTTAGATAGGTTTTCAGTATTGTTGGTGCTTGTGAAATTGATGGATTATAACAATGGAGGTTAATCAAAAACAAAATGTTAATAAGTACCAAGATTAAATGTCAGAAGTCTCTGGACTGCAACAGCCTGTCTGTTCTATCGACTTCCCACCGTGTACACTTACATAGGTGGAGAACATCAGTAGTGAAGTGAACTGTCATTCCACCTTGTTTGGATGGTTTGACAGCTCACGTGTCGTTCACTTCATGCAAGTTTTCACTTCGAAATGTGTACCAGCCGGTCGATTTTGTAAACATGTCGGAGTGAAGACTTGGGTGAAGTGATCACAAAGTCAGTTTTGATTCCATCGTGATTACATGGATTGACAGCTCACTTGGTGATCACTTCACCCAAGCCTTCACTTTGACATGTTTACAGAATCGCACTGCTGAACCGTACTCTGATATTCAAAATAAACAAAACATACGCATTCTAATTACTTGAGCTATTCCAACGTAGACTATTTGTTCATTTGTATCGGTGAAGTTTCAATCAAGAATGTGCACCTACACCGAACAACGACTGTAAAAGACAGCTAGCTGTTGTGTTAAAATGTCCCGAAACATTTGCCCTTTTTGTTGGTTGACCGTCCAATTCTATTTCAGCGTTATTAACAAGAAAGTTGAAATGGCGATAACCCTTGTACAATTTTAAAGCGAGAGGTTATGGCCGGCTACACTGTGGGGTCGCGGGGACGAATACCTTGCCAAATATTTAACGAATTACTTTGGATTTTTGTTATTGACATGTTGTAGTTAGGTTAGGAAATAAACTTGATTAATTGTTTGGGAAAGTAACAGATAAAAGGGACGTGAAACACATCGAACGTTCCTTTTCTGTAGCAAGACTTGTCTTCTTTATAAAATAAAATGCAATGGTGAAGGATCGAAGTCTGCTTTACGTCGTTGCGCACATTTACATAATGTAGTACAATTTATCAGAAACAAGCCACGTTTCAGCACAAAGTAACGCTCGATACAATTCAACTCATAAGTAGGCGGGTGCCATTCACCGAGCGAGTGTACCTACAGAGGTTGTCAGCGAGATGACAGCATTGACATCTGAGAAGACAGCGAGAGGGTAACTGCTGTCAACGAGTTGGAAGCTACAGGTACCTACGGATGCTTACAATAGCCTGATATTAACACGGAAGTGCTTGTATACAACCTGTAACAGAAGAAACGTAATACCTCTAAAGGGGTCATTGAGCTCATCATTATGAACAACTTTTACTATGGGACCATCCCCGAAATCGCGAAAAAAAAATCTGCTGTTCAGTACATTTTCTCGAGTTATGCGTACAAAAATGTATGGGGCAGTCGATTTTTCGATGAACACGTAAAATGCCACGAGCAATAGTATAATAGAGACAGCAACCCCGAAGACTACTAGCTAAGTGAAACGATCCGCAAGCCATTCTATCAAAGCAAAGACAAATAAATCGAATGATTCCTAATCTTTCCTCTGTTTCGTGACCTCAGTGGTATTTATTTCTCGCTTGTGGTGAAATTCTGAGTGGGCGTCCCTCATTGTTTTATTTATCCCAAATATATTATTCTCTTTGTAAGCTATCGCGACTCATGCCGCAAACCAAGTGTTTTCCTTACGTCTGTTGTTGTTGTTTTTATGTTCAACAACTATCGGCTGTTTGTTGTTGTTCGTTTTCAATGTTAGTCTAAGGAGATTGTCCGCGAATAAGAATGGGTAACTGTGTTATTGTAGGATAAGAACTAAGGAGAGCTGGGAGTTTAGATCAACACAACGATAAAGGAAACCTTTTGAGATCTGTGTTGACATTGAGGTACAAAGTCTAAGCAACTGACATAGTAAACAAATTTATTGAGAAAAAAAAGAAGGACACAAAAAAGAACATACCAAAATAGCCGCGACATTAGAATAATATAACTGCCTTAAGGGGAGCGAGCACTGATCACTGATGTCTTCGCTGACACTCAGGGCGCTCCAGCTCTATGCTTGAGGAGCGAGAGCGGAGAAGGTAACAGGTATGGTGAAGTCCTTGTCAGAATGGAACTTTCAAGGGCAGAAATTTGTTGTAGGTAGTGATGTTAGACCAGACTCCATGATCATGACATTACTTATTGACGTCTTCTTAAATTGGCATTGTAGTAGTACAATGGTAAGAAGTAGGTCAAGAAAAAAGACAGGATGTAAAATAACAGATATTTAGATTTTTCCAATTTGGGAAAACCCAGATAGACAACTGAAGAGCAAGACAAAACAAACAAGTTAAAAGAGTAACAATTGTGGCGCAACACCACTCAGCCCTACTGCCAACACCACAGTCTATGATCATGAAAAACGAATCAACGCTGGCCAACAAGTTCTTGTACCAAACATAAAAGGATTTCGAACAAGTTGAGCTAAGCTCATCAGACGAATTATACCGGAATGGAAAAAGTTGCCAACAAATATTGGAGGGAACCCTTGCTCGGCGTTATTTACATTAAAATACAAAAATACGGCCGTGGATAATATTACCCTTCACTACCCCTCAATGACGAGAAATGGATGAAGCGGGACAACTCTGTAGTTTGGCTTTGTATTAAATCTATTCACTCCAAGTAGATAGTTCTTGATTTAATCCAATCTTTAACTAATCGCTAATGGTATGTTGAATACCGGAAACACTAGCAGTTCTATAGTCAGCTGTAGTTTTATGTAGTTAGTTATGGTAGTTACTGTGAGTCTGTGTCCTCTCACTGCCTCCCGCATCACTTCGAGCGTAAGTGAACCATTAATTAGCAATCCGGTCTAGCTCTGCGCTTTTTGGTGATGTCAGGACTCCATTGTTGTGTTGAGGTAAAAAAGTCAAAATATAATTGTATTGTAAGAAGATATCTGTGATAATTGTGAAACTGACGCAAGAATCGCAAAGAAGTTATTCCAGAACTCTTATTACTGTGAAAGTTTTGGACCGTCGCTGTCGCTCAGTACTTGAGAGTTTAATAAAAAGGAATTAGGGACGTTTAAACGGTAAAAGAGCTGTGGTGGGAGTCTCGGACTTTTGTGGAGATACACAACAATGTAAAACTCATTATAATGATGGTCCCAAGGCTTAAAATGTAACGAGAACCCGAAGAATACAAAATGGACTGTATCTTCAAGAAAGTTTTAGCATACGCAATAGAACATGTACATATTTATAATTTTCGATTAAATAATAACACCCGTCCAGATCGATCTTCGAGGTAAAGCAACGCTTGCATTGGTTGGTCTGTGGATGGGTGACCATCTTAACATACCGAGACTCCTCCGTGCCTTGGAAAGCACGTTAAGCCGTAGGTCCTGGCTGCCATTAGTAGAACTTTGGCAGTCGTTTCGGATTGTCAGAAGCCGAGGAATCTGACTCCAGTCTTGCCAAGAAGTACCGTTTTCCACAGTTAACGGGTTGTGGAGGTCTAGCAGCCTCTCCACGTAAAATACTGGTATGCAGTTGAATGCGGCTTGACTGGAAGCCGACCCCAATATACATAGTTGGAAAAAGGCTAGTCAGATGATTGTGATGTAATTTTTCTTTAAATTTTCACTCGATGTTTCTTTTAACATTTTTCTCCGGTAACCCTCCCATATTAAATGTAAGTATGTATTCATAACACTTAATTCGTTGGAAAATTAACAAGAATAAAATAAAATTAACAAGAATAAAATAATAACACTTACAAAAATAATAATTAACATTTCCCAACTTTAAACTTATCAGTGTTTTGTTTATGATTGTATGGTAAATAGTTGAATGGAAAATATATTAAAAATCACTCAAACTATTATGGATATTTTATTTTCAATTCGTGTGAAACCGGCTTGATGTTTTCTATCAAAGATTTTAATATTTTGTGATAAATTTACTCAAAATTCAAAAAAAATCAAAATTCAAGCATTTATTTCAATTAAACCATTTACAGGCACTTTTGAATTGTCAAGGTCGGTCGGTCCAAAAAGTTGAAGCTAATTGCACGTTCCAAAGCGTAGATTTCTATGGAGAAAAACGTGCAAGAAACTCCACGGACACTCTTTTAAAAATAATATTTTTTTACAAAGATTTATTTACATCGGGTTGAAATTATACATACATGTGAGAACGATGTAAAAGACGAACAGGATAAAAGCGTCCGGAATAAAAGAGGAACAATTCAAAGAAATAATTAAAATTAACCATGGCAGCTAAGAAATGACCAGTCCCGACTGACGGCGCCCGTTCACGAACATGACGCATGCGCCAGCACCATTCGGCTCAACCATTTTGAAGGGAGCCAAATGATCCAACGCATACGCCACCATCAGCTAGACTTTTGAGCACTGAGATGAATTTCCATTTGGTGTTGATGTTTTAAAATGCAGCGTATGTTTTTTTGATTGATGGAACTGGGGCGAACCCTGCTTTTTAAAAAAAAAAAAAAAACAATGTCTGGATTAGTATCTCAGTTCCAACCTGTCAAAATGCGAATGCAAAGTAGGACTAAATTTTCAATTTAGTCCTGCCTTTCATCAATGGAAATATCAATATCTCGGAACACTTCGTCACCAACCGTGGACCAAGTGAATCACGTCTTCCAACATGGAACTAATATTGATTAAACATAATACGTCCTTCAAATACCCATTGCAAAAGGTAAGGTTCCGGTATTCATCAGAAACACTCAATAATAAATTAAAAATTAGACTGAACGAAGCTGATTTGAAAGGGAATCAAATGCTAATTACTAAATGACCATTGATTTCCGTAATTAATAGGGAGTCAGGAGCTGTTATATTTTGTTGAGCATCCTCTTTGATCACGCCGCTCGGGGACCGCTGGCGATAGGGGACTACAAGCAATACTTATCTATTTATGAGACCATAAAGTACTGCCGTAACAAACGAATTAATTATGATCAAGCAAATTGACGCTAATTCATAATAGCAGCTTTTAATTGGATTCTTAGCTGAATTGACATATTTAACGCCCTCTTCGAAACAATGTCGTATATTACGTGTCAGAAGAAGAGGTTGACTTAGAATTGCGGCTGTTTTACAAATTGGGTGGGACATAATTCAAAGGTCGTTCTAAAAGCTTCATAATGCTCAAACTCCAAGTGCGATCATTCTCTCGCTCCCGGGAGACGTGTACCTTGCTATAAACATGTCAAGCTTGGCCCAAAATGAGCGCGTTATAATGTTGTCTATTTATTTCGCAATATTTCGGTCCCAGACTCCCGACCCGTGGCGGCGACGGACAAAAAACTCCTTTCATCCGAATCTTACGAGTATATTCCGAGGAAAATGTGGCTGAATATACCTCAATGATTTCCGGCTGATATGCAGACGTACTCGTAAGTTAACTATTAACTACTAAGATTGGATAATATGGAGGGAGTGCAAACATAACGCTATATTTAGCGGTTTACTCAAATATTCATAGCAGCACCTACATTTGTTATTTCCTCCCTAATCAGGGTGAGGTGCTACAATAGTTGAGCAAACAGCGCTGGGCTGCAGAACAATGTCCTCGCGTATCGCCCTGCTTGGTCCCCGGAGCCGCTCGACGGGCGCCATGTTGGGTCGCTGGCTAGAGTTACATGTGCCTTTGAGTCAAACAAAGGTCTACATTCCGGTTCTAATGAGCGGTGGAGGACCGCGCAACAGCCATGTGCCGAAGAACCACTCAGCGTCAGCTATTACAAACTTAATCATCTAATTTTACACGGAAAATACAAACCGGGTTAATAACAAAGATCTGGCGTTATTTTTCATCTTCACATCTTCAATATGTTTGCAAATAGAGTGTGTGAACGTCTTTGAATTTTGTGTCCGCATTTTAATAGCTTCAAACGATGTCTGCGCAAGGAAAAATGGTCTTTAGCACACACAAGGGTGATCTTAAACCCCTACTAGGAACTCAACAAGACTTGCAGACTCAGACTAATAGGAACCTGTCCTTCTGTTGTCACTGTGTCAGGTAACCGTAGCGGCCGTAGCGGAAGGTTCGAGCGGCGCCCTTTGTCCACGAGAATGTAATAGTTCCACATTTCATGCCCGGACGTACACACCGCCTGGCAAGGTCGCGGGGGGGAGGGACCCGTCGCGGGGTTACACTGATTCGCTCTTCTGAGACTCAACTGTACAGAAATACTGATATACTGATTTTATATTTACTTTTGCAATATTTGCAGATTCTCACAAAATCTAAGTAGTTTATTCCAAATTATGATGGACTTAACTTTCAGTTAAACCGGATTCAGCTGAATACCAGTATTTTTCGTATAGGCACTGCCTATTCGACTTGTTTAAGTTTCTGAGTGAAAATATACCTCTTGATGAGATTTTCAAAATCCATAACAAAATTATTCGTTTGAAAAATATCTTCTCCTCTCCATCTCCACAAAACTGAAGCCACGCTTGAATAAGATCACGGAAACAAAAGCTTCCGACATAATTCTTCAGAAATACATGCCCCTAATAAATTACACGAAACATTATAAAGATAAGCAGATATTATGGGAGCGGAGACGCCGCAGAGAAAAATATTCCGATAAGCGAGAGATGCCGCACACGTACCACTCGCCTCTTGGATATTACATATATATATACCTGTAGATGGAGAATGTCAGTAGGGGAGAGCGGGGCTGGATGTTCTCGGGGTAAGTTGTTCCTAGGTCAATCAAACTCTAACCTCTATGTACCACAAAATACAGTGAAAAACTACATCTGCTTTAAAACCAGTCTACTAAAACAAACAATAATCTATGATTAAACATTTCAAAACGGTAGTTTTAATATAGTTTAGCTCTCTGTCATTTTAAGCTAATAATTCTATCCCATGTCCTAATAGGAGTGTACTGTAGTAACTATACTACTTATACTTACATTTATAACAAGTACTCGTAACCGGTTTATTTTTGTTATTCCTCTTAACGCATGTTCTGTCCGATCAATGTTGTTTTTGCTCTGGAGACAGTGCATAAGTGTTGACGTGTTTTTGTTTATCAATGTCGGAAAGTGTTTGCTATATAAAATCCTGTTATTATCTATACTTAATATTATAAAGCAGAAGAGTTTGTCTGTTTGTTTGTTTGGTTGAACGCGCTAATCTCAGGAACTACTGGTCCGATTTGAAAAATTCTTTCAGTGTTAGATAGCGCATTTATCGAGGAAGGTTATATATCATCACGCTAAGACAGATAGGAGCGGAGCATTAATGGAAAATGTGACGCAGACGAAGTTGCGCGGGTCAGCTAGTAATAGGTATGGCACCTTCACTTAAGAGTTAGAGACTCCTAGTTCCTTCGTTAGATAAACTATTCACTTGATATTTTCTGCCACAGAAGTCGTGTCACTACTGCTAAAGCTGTTCTTAATATCTCTAGATCAAAAACAATCCAAGGTAACAACAGGAACGTCACACTACCCTCCTTCTTAAACACTATATAAAAAAATCAGGCCACTCAGAGCGAAGCCGCAGCGGGACCCTTGTCAGCGGCTCTGACGTCAGCTGACGTGACGCGTACACTCGTCGCTAACGTGTCGGCTATCCACTCCACGTCAATACAACTCAATGGAGAAACTTCACAACTAAATCTATTTGTATAAAGTTGGAACAAGTTTTCTTTTAATAAGCTCGTGGCGTTGCGAGCCGGAGTTTGGAGGTGAGGAGGGAAGGTACCTAATTCCTCTTATTGTTGTACCTATACCGGAGGTAAGTAAACTTTTGCCTCAATTATGATAGTAATAGAAAATATTTTTTTCTTGAACCTGTCGGGTACAATGTTGTATATTCTAGTAGGCTTTCAGTTAGCAACAAATCTATCAAAAACTTCTTTTGCAAAAATACATACACAGGACCGCAAAGAAAAAGGATAGGTTAGAAAATCTTCAATATCATCAAAAGTACATGACCTAGCTTTATGAAGTAAAAACTACGAAGCATTAAATAATATGTAAAACCTTTTTATTTTTGATAATTCTATGAAAAACTGAAAATTTAAAAAAGGTCGTTTTTTAATCAGTCCCAAAAAATCAAATCAATTGTTTCGCGTTTCTTTTACCGGGATCCTGAAAATTCTCGAAGATGGGCACAGTCAGCGAAATATAACGAGAACTGTTGGTGTGAGTCTTTCTACAGTTCAGTGAGTACTCCAGCGTTTTCATGGAACTAGAAATACACCACAGAATCAAGATTCACTTACGGTAGAGAATACGAGAATTGGTCTCTGAATGACTAGTCAAGAGTTATGTTTTCAGACGAGTCTAGATTCTGTTTATACAAGCACGACGGGAGAAATAGAGTGTACAGAAAACCGGGAGAGCGCTATAACCAATCCTGTATACAAGAAAAAGTGCCATACGTAGAGGCTGGTCACGTGTGTGCTAGGATTTATTTCGAAAGCCACACTGAGCTAGTGGTGATAGAAAATGGAACTTTAACTGCAGAAAGATATGTCACTGAAATTATGAATTCGTTGGTCCATTTTTAGTGGACATGGGCGAGAATACCGTTTTTATGCAAGACATTGCCTATTTTCAAGAAGTCGGTATCACACACATGGAGTGGCCAGCACGCAGCCCCGACTTAAGCCCCATTGAGCGACGAACTTGGGCGACGTGTACGTCAGCGGAATCCGCCGCCAGTCATGCTCCGTGAAATGAAAGAAGCTCTAATAGAAGAATGGCAGAATATTCCGCAGCAACGCCTCAAAAACATAGTATGCTAGTAGTAGAGCTCGTGGAGAAATTATTTTACATTTATTAAAAACTAGCTTCTGCCAGCGGCTTCGCCCGCGTGATCCCTAGGGAACATGTTCCCGGGATTAAAAGTAGCTATGTACTATTCCAGACTATAATCTATCTTTGTTCTAAATTTCATTAAGATCCGTTAAGCCGTTCTGGCATGATTGAGTAACAAACAACCAAACTTTCACATTTTCATTTTTTTTTTTTCAATTTTTCTATTGATTGTAGCGTGATGAAAAGTATACTATAACCAGCTCAGGAGTATGAAAAATAATTATACCAAGTTTCGTTAAAATCCGTCGAGTAGTTTTTGTTTCTATAACGGTTATACAGACAGACAGACAGACGACAGACAGACAATAATTTTACTGATTGCATTTTTGGCATCACTATCGATCCCTAATCACCCCCTGATAGTTATTTTGGAAATATATTTCATGTACAGAATTGACCTCTCTACAGATTTATTATAAGTATAGATAAAAAGCTTGAATTAATTTTTATTTTATTTTCATTTATGCATATTAAAAATATTCTTTGGCCTTTAGTGTGGGACGCTACTTGTGTCGATACTCTTGCGCCATCCCATCTTCCTAGCTCGTCGTGCTGTGCTGGTTCTGCGGTTTTGGCTGCTGAAAACCTCAAACGGGGGAAATATTATAGTAGTCTTATTGGCAACTACATTTTTGATCCGTTTGGGGTTGAAACTCTTGGACCGTGGGGTCCGGAGTGCTCACGTCCTATTTGAAGACCTAGCAAAACGCTTAGTTGACGTTTCGCGTGACCCAAGAGCTGGCTTTTACCTTGGCCAGAGGATAAGTATTGCCATACAACGTGGCAATGCAGCCAGTCTTTTGGGCTCACTTCCAGTCGCTAGCCATGGGGACGAATTTTTTGACGCCATATTTTAGTTAGGAGATTTTTTTTCTATTCAAAGTTTATTTCTATTCTAAGTTTGTTCTTTAAATAAATATATAATTATAACTAAACAAATATTCTTTAATTTAGCCTTTATTTCATATAGCTAGGTCCGGTACTTTTGAAGATAGAAATTTTCTTTGCGGTCCAGTGTAGTTGGTTTATGTTCATGACCTGTGTCGGTGCCATAGGACTATCATACTACCTGTATGGCAACATCAGTGAGGGGACTATGTCCAGCTGTAGATTTCGGCTGATTAGATAAAATATGTGATATGTTTGGACAATTTACTTGCAAGTACCTACCTACCTCAATAATGTTGAGCCAAGTATAATTTGCTTTCATATTTTTTTAATAATTGATCTTATCGTTATACGAGTAGAACCTACCTACTATAATAGTATTTTTATCAGTTATAGATTTATATGGAGTATCACGTATGCACCGATATAACCGTAACTGATATATTTGATGATGTCTGTACGATTTTATTGCCGTGTATCTCCAACCATCAGCCGGTCGTATGTCCTCCAACTGAGCTATCATTATCAATGTGGTTTTAAATATATAAAACTTAATCCAAGAGCCTTTTTACAGCGACAAAAGATAATCAATTTTAAATTTAGGGCATTCATACTTAAATCTGACCTAAATTAGCCACCTCCAGCACATCAAGTAACAGAATAACTTTAAACCGATAACACCGCTTATTAGAAATATACGATGCGAAGACGAGAAAATTAAAACTGGGTAAGAAAACTACTTACGGCATTAAGTTATACAGTACATTATGTGAAAATCTTCCACAGAATAACTCCACAAAGAAGAAACAACGTTCTTAAGCACCTGTCCGCACGACGTTCGTCACACGGCGGCGGCGGATGTCTTCCACATTGTTTTTATAAGAAAAGAATAGCAAAGCCTTTACCCACGTTTTTACGATAATATCTGAACTGTTTGCTTAGGTCCCGAGCTACGTATGAAAAAAACTTACCTCATTTTTGACAGAAAAATTGGATGTACATTTAAGTATACAATTTGTCATTTGCTTCCAATATAATAATCTTTCTCGATTCCCTTTGATTGTGTCTGTCCGTCCCTAAGAGGGATCAGCTCCAAGAATATTAATCTTATCAACAATGCTACGTAAAAAGGTCATGTTAATACGTTTTATAAAAATATTGGAGTACGTCATAGTAGGGCAATCGATGAAGAAAACCAATCTTATATCGGTAACAAAGAGCTTTGGAGGATTCCGGCGGAATTCGCTCGAGCCCCACTTAACATAATTAGCAATCTATCGACCGCGAACAGGCACTTCAGATTCAAATAAATTGCACTAAAAGAATACGGGTACTACCGGACTTGCAGCCGACTAAAAGCTCACACTCCATTACTTGCAGGAGATACTTAAAATTGGATTTTACGACTAAAAAGAGGACAATAACGGCGGAGGCTGCCTCCCTGAGGCCCTGGGCTCCAATCGAAAGCGTTTCTGAGTTTTACGCACATTCCGCGGACTAACTCGATCCGGAGGTCGGAAAGCGGACCGTCCGTGAAATGTGCGGACGATCAGCGCTCGACACGGACCCGGCCGGAGACGGCGCGCGGGACACCGGGGCCAAACGGACGCTTTTCAATTAAGGGGGGATAAGGAGGCCAATTTTCTGACGTATTTATACGTGATTCTGAGAAGAGCTCCGAATTTAATGAAATATTTTTAAAGAATCTTACAATAAAACTGTAGGTCTCGTTTCAGGACCGTTTATCGTAATTGTTTCAATTTCGAAGCTCATCGCGGTATAATTCCGCTGAGATGTTTCCTCTCGGAGCGGGATCACAGGGGTCGCCGCAGGACACAGCTAACGACCCGCTTTTAGCGAGACATAAACATGTATCACATCCATAGACTGTCTCGCACGACACAACCGTCTCGTTCTTTAACAACACGCTTTCATTTGTTTTAGCGTTATTGTTGTACTGTTTTGCGAAGTTCCAGGGTTATTTTAATAACTTTCTGGGGTATGACATGTGTAGAGGACGGCGCTTATTCAAGCTTTAGTCTACATGTCATCCAACATAAACAAGCGACAGGTTTCTTGTTTATTAAGTAAAATTTTCTCAGACATCTTTCACTTGGGAACCTACCATTCGTGTCATAGACCGGTCTCCTCATAAGTATATTAGACGTCACCCGAAAGCTACTCATAAATCAACTAAGTAAATGTAGGTAATATTCGTCTCTCTACAACTTGCTATGCGTAACTTTTTGAGTTTATGATGAACTTTAAAAAGACTGATACAAAACACTTGACTCATACGTACGAAACACTCACAATATTGTGAAAACAATATCCATCTCCTTGTTTGCAGGTTCTTACCTGAAAAATGGCTTCCAAAGACAGGCGTGACGCGATAACTTTTTACTGAGAATTTTCTGCGAAAACGAGTTATCACATTTGTGGCGTCGCGCCTCTCTGCAGGAGCCAACACAGCGTTATACTTACAGCGGTAGGACTTCTCTTGCTCTTGCTAGAGGAGAAGTGTTCGATCACTTCCCAGTTGGATTTCTTGGGTGCGGGAGTATCCGCAGGCGAGGGAGAGGCGCGGTGCGCGGCGGAGGGGGTGCTGCGCCCCGAGTCCTCCGCCCCTCGCACCGGCGTCGCCGCGGAGCGCAGCGACGCGCATCGGCGCCCGCGCAGGGCCTCCTGACAAACAAAATAAACCTTTAGTTTTAAAGTCCTAGGACATAACATGCTTAGAAGTGGGTTGGATACAGAGAACACGAATATACGGGGTGACTTAAGTGAGCTGTCAGACTCATGTTATGGGATTAACTCTGAAGGATAAAAAGAAACAATTAGATATTGCGATTCTTTTTTTATTTCTGAGTTGATCCCATTGTTAAAGTTTTAGAGTCTACACTTTCATAGGAGCCTGAAGGAAAGACAATTACTTCAATTGAAAAGTTACCTTGTAATGTGATTATTTAGACATTTTATTGACCAACCAACAATGTCTGTTTTATCTATACTAATATTATAAAGCAGAAGAGTTTGTTTGTTTGGTTGAACGCACTAATCTCAGGAACTACTGGTCCGATTGGAAAAAATATTTCAGTGGTTGATAGCCCATTTTACGAGGAAGGCTTTAAGCTATCATCACGCTAAGACAGTTATCGTAGTAAGACATGAATTCGTCGGTTTGAAATTAAACCACAAGGGACCATAAGTACCTGACACAAGATTGGCTGCTTTGATAATAAAGTTAGCAAGAAACTGAGTTTGGTAAGTAGTTCGTTAATCCCTTGACTGAAATCTTCAACTTTGAATGAAAGCAAAAGAAAAAGAAAGTATATAGAAAAGAAAATCTAAATGGAGTTCACAGAAATGATAACGAGGACAGAGCGAGCCGGAAGTGCAACAGTTTCAAATAATAGCAACAACGCAGTTATAAGTTGGAGTGCACTTCAACTGAGTTGTTCCGCAACACTTGCGACGCAAAGTAGGCGCAAAGTTGAACAACAACAACTTGCTACCTGTAGTTGTTCTCAAACTGTTTGTGCTTGCCGTCGAAAACTTTGATTTTGTACACTTGACGAACTTGACCATTACAAACCTCGATTTCGAACTTGTATAAATGCTCAAGTTTTCTCAAGATAGTTTCCTTTAATGCAAGTTTAGAGTATCATAACAAAATTAAATTCCGAGCTACCACTACCTTCTTAAATCAAGTTTGATCTGTGATTGATTAGAATAGCTCTGAAAATGTGATAGCTCACTACAGTGTATTCAATCCATCATAATATTTCTGTTGTTTAACCCTTTCAATTGAACTTATTAACAACTGCGCCATTCATTTTCATAAGCAAGCTTGAGACTGCCACGCTAAACGTGTTTTTCGTAAATCCATAACTCGGCGTATGGCCGCGCGTAAGGCGGGGCGCACATTCACGGCAAGGCGGATATCCGACGGCTGCGGATACTGCGACGTAAAATTTTATGGTATGGCTTGTGGCTTTTGTTTGCATGTTAGGTGAGGTTTGTGAACAGAAGTGTTTGCGCGATAGGCTTGTCTGTCGTGTTTGAGCAGTTAACTAAGTAATTGATAGGTACACGTAATGCTAGCGTCCCACGGAGCGATACACCTTCGTCTATCAATATGGTCACGTATAATATCCGCGGTATGCAGCGTGCACCCTACACCTTACGTCCGCTCAGATTCACCGCTATTTATATTTATTTATAAATAAATAATCTATCTATCTATACTTATAATAAATCTGTAGAGAGGTCAATTCTGTACATGAAATATATTTCCAAAATAACAAAAAATCAATTTTTTATAAAATATCAGGGGATGATTAGGGATCGATACTGATGCCAAAAATGCTATCAGTAAAATTTTTTTTTGTCTGTCTGTCTGTCTGTCTGTCTGTCTGTCTGTCTGTCTGTCTGTCTGTATAACCGTTATAGAAACAAAAACTGCTCGACCGATTTTAACGAAACTTGGTACAATTATTCTTCCTACTCCTGAGCTGGTTATAGTATACTTTTCATCACGCTACAATCAATAGGAGCAGAGCAGTGAAGGGAAATGTTGGGAAAACGGGAGAAGTTACTCCATTTTTTAAGCTTCCGTCGCGTGTGCAACCTTAATGGTTAAAGCTACACAGAAATCATGTATGACGGAAATGTTCTCCCTAAAATTATATAAAAAATATCCCACGACAGCATATGTCTATATTTTATGATTAACTCACAATAACACGTGTAACTCCCGATAGCTTAGCAGTTCGAAGCTTTCTGATTATATATGTCTACTCTTACGTTTATAATAGCACTCTCAGTCATCCCATTATTTTTTATGGAATAGTTAATAATGTTAATTAAAAAAGTTAGCATTATTAAGTATTCCATAAAAAAGAATCATAGAAATCGGTATAGAAACACCAAAGTTATACATGAAATACGCTAATAATAAACCATCGCGCGTGAATGCTGAATCATGCTGGTCGATGAACAAGAAGCCACTAATTACCCGATAGAATTTTTAAATGATGATGATTTTTTTTAATTTTTGAGTGAAAGAACACTACCTTTCTGTACCGTCATAGTTGCAAGTATGTATATATTTATTTGTATTTATCTTAAAATATTATTTAGTATATATTAGCGTTATATATATATATTTTGTAATATTTATGTATTGTATGTTATATTTAAAGTTTATTGTTTTATTTTATTTTTTTTTACTTTTACACACGTGTCTACATCTCTTTTATTTGGCTCTCCTTTCGCAGGTATGCTGGAAGAGATTTCATTAGAAATAAGCATCACCTTTGTACCTATTTTCTGTCTCCTTTTTTTTGTTATCTACTTGTGTGTGTGTGTGTACATAAATTGTTAAATAAATAAATAAATAAATAAATTCTTCAAATATTCCCGGACTTCCTTCTCACGAAATTTGTTTAAAAATTGGCATTGCGATTATTCTGCTCCGAAATTTAAGACCACCACAACTTTGCAATGGAACTCGACTAAAAGTAACCCAGTTGCAACAAAATATAATCGAGACTCAAATTTTAACAGGTTGCGGTGCAGGTGAAACCGTCTTTATTCCCAGAATTCCCATAATACCAAATAATTTTCCATTCCAATTTAAAAGAACGCAATTCCCAGTATCGGTGTCTTATGCAATGACAATTAATAAGGCTCAAGGGCAGACTTTTCGTATTGCTGGAGTAGATCTCGGTGTCAGTTGTTTCTCGCATGGTCAGTTGTACGTCGCTCTTTGCCGGGTTAGCAGTTCTAGAAACCTTTATGTTCACGTGCCGGACGGGTCAACTTCCAACATAGTTTACCCGGAAGCTTTGCGCTAAAGTATTTTCGTTCTATAGGTACTTAAGCCTCATGTGAACGTGATCTAAACAATATTACCAATACATTAACTTAATAACACACAAGGAGTTACACGCTGACGGAGTCGCGGGCACAGCTATTAAACAATAATATTGTGCGGTTCCGTAATGCGATTTTTTTCAACAGTATTGTAGATTGACATATTATATTTCCCTACTAAAATACGAAAGTTAATCTGCCACATCAAAACCACTGATCCGTGAGGAAGGACATAGGCTACTTTTTTTTTACGAAAATTACAGAAACGCGGACGAAGTCGCGGGCAAAAGCTAGTAATAAATATAAATACGTGATAAATGACGCGATCAGTCAACGTCAACACAATTAAACAATGTTTTGCGTTTGTTAGAACAACGCCACTTTTGGCTTTCTTTGGTAAATCAACATTTCACGAGGATTGCTCATTTTTCGACGGGGTTATTCTGATTGGAAAATAGAAACTCGATTTCAATATTTGTATAATTCTAATTTGCTAAGGTTACATATACACAGCTATGTTAATTTAGATTTGTATAATTATGATAACCGTGGCGGTTTAAAAAATAAGAGATAAATACCCATGTTGATATTTCTAACAACGAATTACAGTATAACATAACAGGGAATGAAATGGCACACCCTCGTGTACCCATACAATAAGACGTGATATAAAAGCGATAACAAAAGCGCGAAAGTGTCGAAACACGGAAAATTACGCCAATAACTAGGAGAATTACAGCCATAAGCTTACGAACTACGGCTTAAGCCGGGTCGTGACTGGCGACACGCTGAGCAGCTGAGACAGACTAGCGAGACGGGAACTTTCGTCAGTCAGTACTCAGCTTATGAATACCTACCTAGGCACTGCCGCTGAATGGATCCGCTAATGTTATGCTCTTTAAAGTAATTACTTCAGAGCTTCACAGGTAATATTTAGTTGAAATCTTTATATGAATAGAAATAGAAATTACTTTTGAATTTTCCATATTACTTTTATGAATAAAATTGAAGGGAATGAATTAGATTTCTCAATCGTCCTGTAAAGGTGTCTAAGTACTTACTCCAGATTGCTTGTGACTGCAATTTTTATATTTAGCTAGCTTCTGCCAGCGGCTTCGCCCGCGTGATAATACTCCCGGGATACATATAGCCTATGCGTTATTCCAGACTATAATCTACCTCTGTGCCAAATTTCATGAAGATCCTTTCAGGCGTTCTGACGTGAAAGAGTAACAAACCATCCTCATAAACTTTCGCATTTAAGATAAAAGTAGGATAACAGTTACTGGTATCAAATATAAAATCCAATTAAGTATTTAATTCAGAAATGCATACAGTATAATTTTATAGAAGTAAGAAGAACATTTAATTATTTTATTCGATATCATTCATGAACTTCAGAATTTCGTTTTTCCGGACCCTTCGAATCGTAAATTATCTGAATGCAAAAAACTCATAACTGGTCAGCTTGTGATTTATAGTAGTTTATTTATTCACAGGTACATAACAAGCACTCTCAAATTATTGTTTGTACTTTTAAATAGAAATGTCAAGTCCGTTAAATTACTATGAACACCTACGCTATGTTTCTAATTAATAAACAAAAAACAAAACGAAGCTTAAATAACACAATTCAAAAAGTCCAATAGGGATGATTCTAAAAAAAATTAATCTAAGTAATTAGTCCGTCAGGAAAAACATTGGACACGTATTTTTAACAGACTTCCAAAAAACGAGGAGGTTTTTAATTCGGCGGGTATTTTTATGTTTTGTTTATGTATGTACCCCGATTACTACGAGGTTTCTGATACGATTTGTGTGATTCTTTTTTAGTTCGATGCGACATACTTACTTGCCATTAGGTCCCGCTTTCTTTTATTTTGATTCGGTTTGGCTTAGCAGTTTTAATTTTTTACTATATCAAATCAATTAAACATTTACGTAGATAAAACGCATCAAAGATTCATCAGCGGGTCTTAAAAGGCAATTTTAGTAGAATCATGTTAGGATCAAAATTACAAATCACACAACAATCTGTCAAATTTCATTTTCATCTTTATCTCTAAAGCATTAGGTTCAAGGTTGGTTGGGAAAATTAGACAGTTTCGGGTAGATTGAATTGCTGGCAGATTCTACTGAAGTGGCCTGAGCCGCAGATGAAGAGTGGGCTTCTAACGTCACTATTCTGTAAAAAGTGTACGTACATCTGACGTCACACGAGTTTTTGTTTACATTTAAAAAGAGAAAATAGAATCCAATATGTTTTAGTCATCTACCCTATTGAGATAGAAAATTATCAAAAGCATTTTTATTAATTTCCCGTTCTGCACAAAAATATCTCCTTCCTTGAACAATAGAATAGAGGAACATATTATGTTCTCTCCTTGCACGGCATATTGTATGTGTAGGTACCGAAAGAATGAATGAAGTTGAATGAAAGAAAATTTCTTTCATTGCATGTCAGCTGGGTACTTTCCAGCACGTTGTTATTTCAAATGCGGGCGCGACGGGTTGTAGGTTGTTGCGTTTTATATTCATCCTTCACTATTTGCATCGTGGGGAACATGTTTTGATATACTCGTACTTAGGGCGGGTTGTATCAAACGGATGGTTAACGTAACATACGTACGTCAAAAAGTAACAATTACGGAAGATCTTTAACGTTCGTTAAATAAGAAGCGTTGATTCAAAACATTCTGGTATAAATTCCTGCTCATCCCAATAACTAAGTTATTGACACGGGTCCTACTTAAATAGCTTTTTTTGCATTCCACCACTTATTTGTATCATCAGAAGAACTGGTATTGAGGAATTCAAAAGAAATTTCACAATATTATTCTATTTGACGCAACTAAAGTAACGTTAACCAGTGCTCAGACCATCTGTTAACGTACATAAACCTTATATTTTACGTGCGTTAACGCTGACATTTTGTGAAACAACTCAATTTTTTGATTTAGCTATAGTTAGCACCATTTTTAACGTTTACGCATGCGTTAAGTGAACGTGAAACAACCCGCCCTTAGTGTGGTTTTCCCGCATCTTGGCTCCGGAATGTAAGCATATTAAGAGAATAAGCGAATTTTACTAAATATCAGAAAAAAATTTGCTAGTTTAAAAATAATTTTGACCCTTTGTAATATTCGTAATAGATTTGGCTGATAGAACTTAACTGCTGATACGGTATAAGTAGTTTTTAAATACATATTAGTTTCTACGATTATTTTATTTTTCTGTAAGTAATAGTAATTTTTACCTACCTATTATATTATAACAATACCTTTTGCTGTGCTCTCACAGGGTCTACAACGGTTTCTTAGCTGTAAGCTTTTTTAACATATTTTGTACCTTATAAAACGCAAATAAATAAATATGAAATGCGTAGAGCAAGTGGAATAAATTATAAAACTGAACAGACAACACCACAGTCGAATGAAAAGATATTACAGTAACAAGGCCAAGCGGAATCTGGATCTATCCCAGAGTTACAAGATCGTAACTTAGTTTCATCCTCTTGTGTCATTAAATAGGGTTTCTTTCCCTAATTCGGTTACGGCTTCCGTTCAGCCGTGATGGCTGGCTAGAAAGTTTCGCAAGTATTTTGTTAAACAAAGTTGAGGTGCTTAAGATAATTTGAGGGCCGATAGCGGCTTCAGCGGCCCGGGCGGGAAGGGAGAGACAGTCGCCCTCCGCTTCAGTTCAGAGCTATGACGGCAGATGTGGATACAATATCGTACCTATTGTGTGTCGTATTGAATAATGTCTATCTAGGTCTAGAGATGTTGGTAGCTGGGGGTTGTGCTTCCGGTACTGTTTACTCAAGCACAAAATTAACGAAGGTGTTCAATGCCTGATGTGATTGATTTTGTATAAGGATATGCTGAATTTCTGTGACCTCAGAGAATGGAAAGGTCAAGTCCGCCACGGTGTGCAACAACTGCACTTTCAGAGTCAGAATCAATAGTAGTGTGCAGAATAAATGGCATGGCTGGAGAAAAGATTCAACTGCCTTGAATCTCTCAACGTAACTAATCAGAAAAGTACAGGAGAAGAGTAAAGAAAACATGATTTCCATTTTCCTCCTTATCATACAGAAGACAAAACAGGAAGCTATATATAGGCATGATGTTACGTGTTACGTTTGTGCAAGTTATAGAATTCGTTGTTACCAATTATAATTTGACTTGAAATACGCAGATGAAGTCAAACATCAGCCAAGCACACACAAGGTCCTTCAACAGCAGCAGTCAGCAACAGCTAACAGTCTGAACCTACCTAAATCAAATGTAATCAAGGGTTAATTAATTCTCGGCTAAATAACTCCCTTCTCTCTCATGTTTGTACGATAACGTGCGCGCGCTTGGGTGGATGCTAATCCAGTTGCGACCATGCCACCGTGCGACCGTCAGTCGTGCGACTATGCGACCGGGGAGTTTGGGGCGATGTGATTTCGGAGAAGCCATAATTGTGTTACGTGTGATCCTCGATATCTCTCCACAAATGTGCTCCACTCGTTATCGAGTTGAGCTTCAGGATATTATGTACTTAGTAGAGATTTCTGAACGGTCGATGACTACATGTCTTGTTTCGTGAGCAGGTTAAAGGATGGTGTTCGAGTGATTTATTGTTGGTTAGACACGCATTTTGTCATCTTCATCATCACCAGCCTTGCATTTTCTCAACTATTTTGGGGTCGACTTCCAGTTAAACCGGATTTAGCTGAATGCAATACGCAATATACATTTTGAAAAATTTAATAATTTTAACTTAAATCATCTTTTTGACGGCAATTTCGGTTTTGTTATGACAAACGGTAAGCTTTTTTCTCTGTATTCCAGTAATCTTGCGGAGTGTTGTCTAAGCTCACAATGCTCAGCTCACCTGCCTCCCTAATAGTTCGGACAGTGCGTGTTGCTAGCACCAACAAGATTACATTCCCCATAGTAGACGGTACTGCTTACGCAACCTAATTGAACACGACCAATTTCATAACGATTTGAGGCAAGCGGTCGCCGGCAATATCACTTAGGAAGAGGCTGGCCTTCAGTGGCCCGCAGTGGCCTTCAGAGGCCATCAACGACTGGAGTGGTCACGAATTAGATTCCACTGGATCAACTTCAACAGATTAACTTAACTTGTTGGAATGGAAAAGTTTTCGGTTTAGCTTAAATTTACCTCATTTGTAATTGAAGATTGCCTAGACGTACCTACGAGCTATTAGAAATATTTTGTAAAATGATCATCAGTGGCGCAGCTAGTCTAAAGGGTCCTGTCTCTCTCTCATCTCCCGGCGGAGGTGGCATAGCCAGACACTTGTTTCCTACGTAGTTTGCCAGTTTACGCAAGACGTGACCGTACCAGCGTAGGTGACCCTCCTGCAGTTTGTCTGCTATGTCACGGACATGGAGGCTGCCGCGAATTCGGGAGTTTCTCATGCGGTCCTTCCACGAAACTCCACAAATCCAGCGCAACATTTTCATCTCCGTGACCCGTAGCTCCCGCTTGGGCCGCTCAAGTACAGGCCACGCTTCACTTCCATTTAAAAGGGGTCCTGTATCAAACATTTTTGGGAGGACCCCTTTTTAGGGGTATCGTGATTTTTAAACAAAATAGGCCTTACTAACAAACAAAGAAGGTGACGGTAGGACTAAATGTACTTATAGCTTGGCGGACATATGTTTTGGGGCTCTTGTAGTCAGGGGGGCCCGTATCTTCGATACGGCTGATATGGTGGTAGCTACGCCCCTGGATCATATTTTGCTTAAGGTAAGTAAAAATAAAAGGATTTTGATTTTATTTAGACAATAAAAGAAAGTCGTGTTAGTTACACTATAACTGAAGAACGGCTGAACCGATTTGGCGGAAAATTGGTGAAAAGGTAGCTTACAACCAGGAGACGGATACTGGATAGTTTTTTTTCCACGGGAACGGGAACTAAGCGGGGTTAAACGGGCGTGAAGCCGCGGGGGACAGCTAGTCTATACTTACTTACTAATATTATAAAGAGGTATCATTTGTTTGTAAGTTAGTAAGTTTGTATGTAGGGGGTAATCTCAGGAACTTCTGGTCCGGTTTGAAACATTCTTTCAGTGTTAGATAGCCCATTTATCGAGGAAGGTTATAGGCTATAATTATATCATCACGCTAAGACACGCGAAAATGTAACGCAAACGAAGTTGCGCGGGTCAGCTAGTTTCTAATAACCATTTATTAAATAAAATATTTGCTTGAATAGTAGGCTACCTATGTAAGTTACAGTTTCTATATAGTTACATAAACGCCTGTAAGCTGTTCGATGGTATGCATGCTATACATGAGGGACGCCACAGGACAGTACGTCACTGCCGGTCTAGATTCTGTCGACATCTCACCGTGTATTGTAGTGAAGTGATCGACAAGTGGCTGTCATCCCATCCTGTTTGTATATTTTGACAGCTCAATTGTCATTCACTTTGCATAAGTTTTCACTTCAATGTTTACAGAATCGACCGGCTGGGCTCTTTATTCTGAGTAACGGGTGGGGTGGACGGCGCAGTGCGGCGCAGAGGCAGATATACATCAGGGGCACACGACGGACGACGGCTATTCATAACGACTGGAAAACTTACAGGTATTGAGGACTTTATCGAGTTTTTGTTGAGACGATTTACTCCCAAATATTACGTTTATTTATTCAACTGAAGTAGGTACTAGCTACATTTCATACACAATCTTGAAATACTTAATCTAATAAATATTATTTATTCGAAATTAATTAAAGTAAAAGTGGTAAGTATTCCAAATATTATGTTATTCTTTACTTTGAAAGGATAAACATGGATTAAATGTAGACGAGAAAGTTACAGCTAGAAATTACGTGTATCTAAAGCAAAATCGCGGTTTATGAAAGTAGCTAGTCAAAATAAAATTAAAAACCTTTGCTACATAAAACTGTATGTAAGAAGTTTCTAATTAACTTTTACACTTAATTTTAGGTAGGTACCTATTTATGAACTTGCGTACTTACAAAGTTAAAATGAAAATTTACGACATTACCTCTGTTTCCAAGTTTTTATGATCCATGGTCGAAAACTTTTATAATATTACAACCCTTACATTTTGACACCATCCTAAATGTTTGAGTTTCGAAGAAAATCACTTCCGCACTCAGTGAATTAATTAATTAACGAATTGAAAGGTTTCTTTAATCAAATTTTGATGATTGCCTGAATGTTTGAAGTTGGAAGTTATTCTGAGATCGGCTCTGTTTGCGCAATGTTCTCGCTGAAAGGTGATGGTTATCAGCGGTAGCTGTAAAGCAGAGCACAAGTGGTCTGTTTAGAAACATTCAAGGAACAATTAAGTTGGTCTTTGGATGTTTCTCGATTTCTGTGGTTTATTAGGTTTAAAAACACATAATAGTTACGCCCATGATGGTCAATTTGTTCGTCAATGACTAGTATCCGGTATACACTAGCAGTAGACGCGGGACGCGGGATCTCATTTATTTATCTTATTCTGTTGGTGACTATATTATAACTAATGAAGTTCTGATTCTGATATTATAGAGCATAAGCGTGTGCTCTAATTTGCAACACGGAATAAGGGCTGGAAGATGATGAAGTGTAGACGCTGAAGTTGTGAAGAATAGTTCCAATTATAGTAATAGAGAACATTCTAGTCCTATTTTTTAACGCGGAGTTCAATCACAGACAAGCAAAAATGTTATTTTGCCATTCTGTAGGATCTGTCTGAAGCTTTACATACATTATTATATTCGGCGCGGGTCTCACGTTCCTAAAGGGTGACAAAGCTGATATTATGTATGTCTAATGGAACAAATGGCCGCGACTGTGTGGGGCTAGATAGAGGCTATTTTTAGCGCGAGGTCACCCCTAAACACTGCGAGGTAATATGATCATTTACATACTTTCTGCAGGCGTCTAAGCTGGCTTCCATTTGGCGAACTGCCTTGGATTCATTCTTCGGTCGAATGGCTTGCGGGGTCGGAGTAATATAATAAGTATATTTGAATGTTAAATGTTTCCCTTTCAGAAATGGTTTTATTTGTTTATTTGGCACCAAAAACAACAACAGTTAAAAGACATTGCTATAAATGTGTTAGTGTGTGCTTTCTGTTATTGAAAAGCGTAGGTATATAAGGAAACTAGACGCTGAACCAAGACCAAGACTAAGGTCAAGAGCAAACCCATCACAAATAAAAAAAAGTCTGTATTTTAAATTTTTTATTCATCTTGAACTTTCACTAGGCTACTCATAATTTCAAATATTTAGGTTATACCTAACCTAAATATTTGAAATTATTGGAAAGCCTGGTGAGATGCCTATAGATACTCCTTACCCCTGACTAATTCCTGATAAAGTATTTGGGTTCCGCAGCATCTCTATGTTGGCCTTACCTCACTAGCCACATTTCATCTTATGCACAACTGTCCATCATTTCTTTGGCCGGCCTCTTCTCTCATAACCATCTCAATATTTAATGTGATGTATTGGTGGTAGGTTCGATATTTCGAACTTTCCACGTGGAAGCAGTTCAAGCTCGGAACTTTCGAGCTACCGTTAAAAACAACGATACGCCCTTAAGGTATTAGCTATATATCGTAAGACCTATTGAAAACTTTTGAGAACAAAACCTATCCACTGTAACGAAGCAACCGAGAACATCGACTCGTTTGAACAGCATACCCACAAAGTTGTGAGCGGTGTTCAAACGCATAGGAAAACAGCCTTTGGCTGGAGTTTTATTTTTATTTCAATACTTGTGCGGCGTGCCTTACGAGATAACGATGATCGCACGCGTTTTGTTGCTCCACAATACGCAGCTTTGGTTCTATTGAAGCCGATAGATATTGCCAATATTCAGCCGTTTCAGGCGCTTGTTTACATAATATAGGGTAGCTTTTATATCCACCACTTCATATTTACTTGTTATTTATCGTATGCGTTTCAGGAGATTTGATGGGACCACGTCTCTTGTCAGTATTGGAAAACATTTGTTGCAATTCATTACTTATATTAAAGTGCTAATTGAGATTATTGTTCTCCTGACGTAAAAGTTATTTTTAACTAACATCAATACTAAACCAATTCTATATTAGCAAGCACAATAAAACAACTTGAGAATAAACTGCTTAAGTCCTTACAGAGATAAGTACAGTTATAGACATCGAACTAAGCAAGTGTATCATACACCAAACAAATCGGCCCAACTGATGCCTCCTCGCAACTTTACCAATAACGAAACAAGCTCGGGATCAATGGCGAGTTCTCAACTCATATCAGCGGAACTTAGGAGCCAATCCTTTTGTCCTCTACAACTATGGACCGTGGCCTCCCATTCTAATATACTTCTGATATTGATATATGTTTGCCAACGGAAATTGATAAAAAACGAAAAATGAGGACGTAGGAAGTGATTCTAATCGGGAAGATTGATAGTAGCAGCCGGGATGCGGTAAATAACAACAGAAAGAAACAGATCATAACGCCCTAACGGAATTAGTGACAAGAAAGGTTTTTAGATTGTGCGTATTGACTACTACTAGTAAGTGTATATCATACTAGCAAGCGTACAAGTAAGTGTATATCATACTAGCTACTAGCTTCTGCCCGCGGCTTCGCTCACGTTACTGTCGGAGTTATCACAAGGGAACATACTCCCGGCCTGTCCCGAGGAAAATACGTTCTTTGTCCCACTCTAGGATATGGTTTTCATGTTCACCCATATCCTTTAGGTGACAAACAAATGAAATCACTTTCATATTCTTATCTCTTCTTAAATATAAAAATGAATTGCTGTTCGTTAGTCTCGCTAAAACTTGAGAACGGCTGGGCCGATTTTGCTGATTCTTTTTTTGTTTAGTTCGTCATAATACAGGGAATGTTTAAAAGCAAAAAAAAACGCGGGGGACAGCTAGTTTATAATAATAACTAGCTTTTTCCGGCGACTTCTCAAGCATTTTTCTCGTTCCCATAGGAATTTCGGGGAAACCTCTCTTAGTGCCTCTACACTCCCCATGTAAGCTACTTGCCAAACTTCAGCTTTCTACGACGTATAGTTTCGGCTGCGCGTTGTCTGCCCGTCACTCAGTCACTCAGTACCGGTAGAGTTTGATATATTAGGATTAGATCAGTAATAAAAGTTAGAAAAAGCAGCTTTGAAAAGCTCCTCGATAAATGTCTGAAGAACTGGAACCCATCAGCTAAGCTGCTGACCTACTTGTGCGGACGAATGCGAAGATCAAGCACTCTTACTTCAGAGGGGGAGCCGTCGAGAGGGACTCGAGCGGCGATGCATAATTATATTAACGTCGGAGGTTATACCCTCCCTTACATAACTTACAAATAAGTGAGCGACACATACATAAAACATACTTTCTAACACTAAAGTACTTATTACCTTTACACGACCAAATGTCGAGATCCCTTTCTCAGCGACAGACCTCACTTAACTCAAAACACGCAATACTTATCCTTATTGCTACTTCAATAAAAACTTTTGTAGGTGCAAATTATGTTTGTTTAGTTGACATTTGTGGTAAGGTATTTCGAACCTTATTGCTTTGAAAATAAGATTTTGTAGAATTGCGAAGTTCAGTTGGTAGTAAGGTGTTTTCGGTTGACGACACACAAGGAGCGTGGCGTTTCGGAAATGAGTGTAATGTGCTCAGAACGAGAGCAGATAACGAGTGGTCTATAGAAAGCGTTTAGGACGAGACTGTAGGGACAGTTTATTTGTGTAGTCATATTTGTACCGAAACGAAAGGTTATCAAGTTAAAGCAAGGCAAATATTATTATATGAGGTTGTACTGGAACACGAAAAACTGTATTTAACTGTAATAGTTGTTATTTTCTATATAATATTTCTAAGAAATTAATTATTAAACAATAAAATAATTTCGAAAACATTTCTCATATTTTTTATATAATTGTGTTAATTACTAATATGACTCAACTGTAAATACCCAATCCTAAAGGACATGATAAGAAGAGGAAGGAAAATATTTAATGACTGAAAGTTACAAACTGAGAATAACTTAGATAACTGACTATATTTATGAAGGAAAAAGTTAAATAATGACAAGCAAACCACAACGCATTTGGTTTCAATTAATAACCCTTATGTTATTTTCCTCCACTTGTCTTGTCTCAATCAAATTTTATAGTTAACTAGCTTTCGCCCGCGACTTCGTGCGCGCATATCACATTTTTTCCTGTTCCCGATGGAAATCCTCTCTTAGGTGCTCATTTACACTTTTGCCCGCGACTTCGTGCGCGCATATCACAATTTTTCCTGCTCCCGAAGGAAATCCGGGAAATCCTCTCTTAGGTACTCATTTACACTTTTGCCCGCGACTTCGTGCGCGCATATCACAATTTTTCCTGTTCCCGAAGGAAATCCCCGAAATTCTCTCTTAGGTGCACATTCACACTCCTCGAGGTACCTACATGCCAAATTTCATCTTCCTACGACCAGTAGTTTCGGCTGTGCGTTGTCTGTCAGTCAGTCACTCAGTAACGGAAGAATCTATACTAATATTATAAAGCAGAATAGTTTGCTTGTTTGTTTGTTTGTTTGTTTGTTTGGTTGAACGCGCTAATCTCAGGAACTTCTGGTCCGATTTGAAAAATTCTTTCAGTGTTAGATAGCCCATTTATCGAGGAAGGCTATAGGATATATATCATCACGCTAAGACCAACAAGAGCGGAGCAGTAATGAAAAATGTTACGCAGACGACGTTGCACGGGTAAGCTAGTTTTATATATTAGGATAATATTCATGGACGAAGACTGAGTCGATTAGAGTGGAGTGGTCTTTATAGAAGCTTTAAATATAGTTACCACTGACTCGATCAATTGTTCTCGCCCTTTCGTTGGTAAGGTCTAAAGCTCCGTACCTCAAAAGGAAAATCGGAACACTCGGTAAACCCATTGAAGTAAAGAAGTCGTGTGTCTGTCTGTCCCTAACACTGTCAATTTTCTACTAGACTAGAAGAATCTAACTCAAACTACACATAATGAACTTCGAAAGTCAAAATGTTTATTTCAATAAGGCCATCAAACGGCACTTTTGAGCGTCATCGTTACGTTTAAAATCTTCTTAACATATTATATCGATCACGTGTCACGTGGTTTGTCCGCGATGGACTCCTAAACTACTTAACCGATTTTAATCAAATTTGTACACCGTGTGCAGTTTGATCCAACTTGAAAGATAGGGTAGCTTACATCTCAATTTATAGTTGCACTATTATTTAGGAGCGTTCATGGAAAATGTGACGCAAACGAAGTTGTGCGGGTCAGCTAGTTATAGGTATATAAAAAGCGACTCTACTGTCCATTCGGAAAGGTAGATTCTGATGGAGACGAATGGACAAGAAACTTCATAGTTACTCTTTTCAAATAAATGTTTTTACAATGTTTGTTGTTTAACATAATTAAAATATGTGAGGATTATGTACCTATGGAATATATTACTTATAGGGACAAAGTATTTTCAGCAGAGGTAAACCTAATCACTTTCTAAATAAGTACATATTACTCACATATTTACAAACATTGAAATCATTACAAAAAACATTGGGAAATAAATTTTATTTATTTATTATATTAATAAAATAAAAACAAAGTTAAGTTCTGTGACGAGAATAAATAAAATTTTAATATGGGGTCACTTTTTTCCATCATTACTTCTCTGTCCTATCATTGCCTTAGTTGTGAATGTTCAGCGTTCTGCTACATTTCTTCCTGAGCGTACATTTCAGGTAACAAAACTGAAAGCTAGCTAAGTATGGCTCCGGCACACAATACATTTTACAGATCGCGTCGGATGCGCGTCGCGTCAGCGCACACCTTGACATTCAACGTATTGAACTTGACCGACTTTCCTAAAGTAGGCTCCCGAAACAACTGGCTTTTTTACTAGACAACTTGGAATGGGAAGACATCCATCCCTAAATCTAGATGTGGGTAAGGTATTGTACGTAAAGCTTTTTATCTGGAGACCCGAGACTCTAAGTAGTCTCGGGTCTCCAGATAAAAAGCTTGGGAGTTCATATCGGTTCTGGTTCGCTGCAAAAAGGTAAGTACTTATTTTACTGTACTGTACTGTTTCCTGGTACCTGTGAGAATATTTGTTTGCGAATTTTTCACTTTTAACTTTTCCCAGTGATACATTCATTCCGAGAATACCCGATATACACGAAGATAGATTTTGAAACTGGGATAGCAAGCACGTACCTAATAACTCTGTCTTAGAGTCTAGACTTGGCACATAGCAATGAGAACAATTCTGTAAACACTGGCTGGTTTACTAATACAATCCTGCAGCACAGGCTTCGTAACAGCGTGAAAAACTCTTTCGTATAAACTTTCTTTATTTGCCAAAAATGTATTAACATAGGTACATTTATTTAAGTACATGTATACCAAATTTAAATACCTTTAAAACTTGAACAGAACCCAGGACCTCAAGCGCAGCAGTTGCGCTCGCAAGCCGTAAAGCCCAGTCTTTTGTGATGAACAGCTGAATATTATTTAATTAACTTTCTGTAATATCAAGCATTCGAATCTGCTTTCCATTCACTGCAGAATAATACACCACTGTTTAAATACGTAACCAATTTTAATCTTATTAGCGACTATTCGACATATTCATTTCCCCGTAACGGAAGCTTAGCCTGGCTGGCTCCGAGCTTCACGTCGGGGCCTAGCTGTGTCGCAATCACAAGAGAGGCGCATGGCAGCCGTAGCGTGCGCCATTCTGCTCAGCTGATATAGTATGTCAAATGTCAGGTCAAGCTTATGATGTCACTAGATGGGAATATTAGTGTAACGTAGAAATTTTGAACAGTGAAATTTTTTTTTGATTTCGCCAAGCCTACTAATTTTTATGCAACGTTCGCTTTCGGATGTCAATCGCAATCTGTCAAAAATGTATGGAAATTGAGTTTTTTTGATAGATTTCGACTGACACGAACGTTGCTTAAAAATAATAGAGTCGGTCTTCTTACTTTGGTAGATATGAAACGAGCTTATTGAAGAGGAACACAGAATCTTCTTTGCTGACCAGCGTCTGACAATATCAGACTGACAGATATATCGCTGAAAAAGACCTTTTTATGAGACACACTTAGTTTTGCGCACACCATATTATGATATTTGTATGTAGGTACCGTGCGTGTTTGACGTACGTGCTACATTTATTTTATTATTTATTTTTCTTTAAGAAAAATGCAGCAGGTGGGTGATAATACACGTCCGGTCATATCCTATATGCAAAGAGCGACCTCTATTCTGCCTTGAGCCACTTGAGCCACATCAGCGCGGCCTCACCTACCGACGGGCGACTACTTGGACTTGTAAAGCGATCAGCGCATCTCCAAGTCAGGAGTGATATGTTTTACCATGTAGTTAAAGGTGGCGTCTATCATGTATTATTTAGGAGTACCTAGTGGTGTTTTGGTTTACTATTATATAGTGGGAGCCCGGTACGGTGTCCTCAATCTAATCTATTTATTTTGCAGTTCGTAGCTGACTCGCGCAACTTCGTCTGCATCACATTTCTTGTTAATGCTCCGCTTCTATTCGAACCAGTGGTTCCTAAGATTAACGCGTTCAACAAAACAAACAAACAAACTTTTCTGCTTTATTGTAGTAGTGTAGATAGTATAGTTATATTATTTTAAACTTTCATGGTCACTAACTCGCAAATAAAAAGGTACATGGTAGCAATCCCGATATGAACAATTCTAATATAGTTATATTAGTTTAGGTCGGTAATCATTGGTGGTGACAACGCTTGATAGTTTTATAATAGGCCTCCAGAACTAAGTGACTAAATCTTAATGACAAAAACAAAATAACGTAAAGGCAAAAGCAATTCACAAATACCTAAAGCCCTTCGTAAACTGTATATTTGCCTAAAACTACGAACCCGCCCGCATCATTGCAATGTTGTACAAAGTTTAACTTTTTGCGAAAGAAAAGCAGACATTTTGTTCGCAACCTCTGTGTCCCGACATAAACACGCGACGTAACGTGGCAGCAGCGAGCTTGTCTGTGAGATCATTACTGCAGATCTGGCGGATAACGCAACCTTAACTCACACTTACTGGGCGGGTTCAGTCTTTATTTAGTGTTGCCAACTTTATTCAATTAACAATGTTGTGTCGCATGCAAGATAATTGTCTTTTTTTGGGATTTTGTTTTTGTTTTGCAGCAGATAGCTTCTGTGTCACTGACCGAAACTGTGACAGTTTAAAATTGCTTATAAAGGGTTTAATAAGTTCCATTTACTTTGGGATTGCCTTTCCGTGAGATAGTTTTCTATTTCCACGCGGCCATCAAAACAAGCAGGGTAATAATTAGCAAGACAACTAACCAAGCGGTTGATTGTCAACACGGCCTGTTTAAGTGTTTACCATAGTATACAATCGGTTGGCAGCTTGGCACCCGCTTGGCACCCGCTTGCCAGTCGCTTGGCACCTGGCTGGCACGACGCGTCTTGTTTGCGGCGGTAAAGAGTAATTACTCGGCGGTAGGTAACGGTCACAGTAAAACGGACGATTGCGTCGTAAATCAGGCGATAGTGGAATGAAAGCGTTGCATCACGGCTGCTGCTGCACGGAAACACGGTTAACTGAGGTTTTAACAATTTTTAAATCAAGAAAAAAATGAGATTTGTTGTAAGTTATATTAAAACTTAGGTACTAGCTTAGTCCGCGACTTTGAACGCACAAATCCCGCTTTTTCCCGTTTTCGTAAGAATTTCGGGAAATCCTCTCTTAGTGCTCCCCTACACTCCCCAAAGAACCTACATTGTATGCCAAGTTTCAGTTTCCTATAACCGGAGTTTCGACTGTTTGTTATCTGTCAGTCACTAAGGGCCCTTTTCTTGTCATGCGTGTTTTCGCCCGCGCGTGGATCTGGTCCGCGTGCGGGCTATAGCACCGTATGAAATGCATTGCTCAAAACCCGTATGGGGACTAGAAAAGGGTCACTACTCATCAGTCACTCACCAACGGAAGAGTTTTAGATATAATTTATTATATAAAATAAACGTGAGGTCCGAGTGCTCACGTTCTATTTAAAGATCTAGCAAAACGCTTAATTGACGCTTCGCGTGACCCAAGAGCTGGCTTTTACCTTGGACAGAGGATAAGCATTGCCATACAACGCGGCAATGCAGCCAGTTTTTTGGGCTCACTTCCAGTCGATAGCGATCGGGACGAATTTTTTGACGCCATATTTTAGTTAGGAGTTTTATTTTCTATTTTAAGTGTACATAGTTTGTTATTGAACAGTTAATTACATATAATAAAATAGTAAATTTATTTTTATATCCAAGTTATAGTGATAAATAGTGAAGATTCTGTGTTTATTTTTTAACTCGCTAATCTTTCGAATGAGCTTTTATAAAAACAATAACTGTTTTTCTGCAATAATGACTGAAAACAATAAGAACAGAAAAAGAGTTCTATAAACACTAAACGAGCTGTTTATGCGTTCGTAGTTCGTTCTTTCTTTGCACTTTTATTTTTATTAAGCTTTCTCTACAGCGAGAAATAGAGATTTATAAAAGTAAAGCAAAACATTTTTAGTTCTAAATAAGAATGAGAATTCTAGAAAAAAATATGTTTAAAACATTTTGCGATGTTGATGTTTATTCACCATGTTTGTGCTTTTTGGCCATCCATTAAAATCGTGTAACAATATTTTCGTATTTTCCGCAGGCACGTCATCACCTGCTCACAATGACGCGCCGCTGAAGTCTCTGTGGTTTTAACTGAAGCGTTCATCATGTCAAAAACGCGAACAAAATAGAGTGGTTCACATTATTGAACTTCATTGTTTTCTCGCCGTTGCGGCTGAAATTCAGTTGTCAGCTACAGTTTACGCTTTCAAAAGCTGCTTTAAAATTTGTAATTTAAATACTTGTGAACCATGTTTATTGCACGGCGTTAACTTGTTCGCCATTTTAAATTGCAAAATAAACACATTGCTAATTTTAGTTTCACTCGTGTAACTCCAACTGAGTTTCACGAATTTTTCGATCCCCATTTAGTTATCGCACTTGTATATATATAATAATAAATTCATTGTCTATTAGCTTGTACACTTATTCCTAATAGGTATTTATTAAACCTCTGAAAATGGTACGTATTCCAGTTTCCCGAGTAAGTAATCCTTTCGGATGGCGTCGGCACAATGCAGTGCTCGGACGTAAATAGCCCACGGGTGTTAAAGCCACACACTCACTGAGCAGAACTCCATCAGATATGAAAGGATTTGGTCCAAAATTTCAAAACTGATGGTATACTCCCCATATTGCAGGGATGAGCCGAAGTATGACGCACAATCTTGCGCGAGAGGTAAGCAAATACTTATTGTCAAATTTGCAACAGTGATACTTTCCTCCTGAATTCGTTATACAAACTATAATTAACGTATACGTTATACAAAAACTTGCAATGTAGGGAAGCAAAATAATAATGATCTAAATATCGAAACTTATATTATCAAAATGTCGAAAATTGTTATAACTACGCTTGAAACCTTAGAATAATAACGCGAAACGTTGAAGATTGAAATGCCGAGCGATTAAAATATCGAATGAAATTATATCCAAGTTCAAAATGTCAACATTTAATACATCTAAGTTCATAAAATCTAAAATAAAAATTACCTGGGTACTTACTATATAGATAAAATATCGAACAAGTTTTTATATGGTAAGTATAGGCAGTATGAGTGTATTCATAAATGTAGGTAGATTTGAAATTGCCACACTCTGCAAACGCGTTGCTTTTATTCATTAGTCTGTCTACTGCAAAAGTATATTATATTGTCGAACACGGGTTTGAAGCATGCAGCATGCAAACGAGCATGCAATATGCAGCAAGCATGGTTTCTGTTTCGCCTCCAGAAAGCTTATCGTGGCCGATGGTTGGATGCATAGATATAATTTTATATTTCTATGGTTGGATGGTTGGTGGAGGGCGCCTCCGCGTTACGCGGCTCTGAATTACACTCTAGGGTTAAGGCAGATAAGACTAAATGGAGTCGGTTTTGTAACGATTCGTTTCTGTCACTAACTTTTGTGGCACAACATATTGACTTTTCAAGACACAACTTTAATTTGAAGACCTAAATAGTACCTTCACGATTTAGCTACGCTTGTATGGACACTAATTTTCATGGATATAGGTCGAAATGGCTGTTTCCCCTAGCTGCCATGGTTTATTTTCATTTATTTTAATTATTTCTTTGAATTGTTCCTTTCTTATTCCGGACGTCTTTATCATGCTCGTCACATCGTTCTCACATGTTTGTATAATTTCAACACGATGTCAACAAAACTTTGTAACAATTTATTATTTTTAAAAGAGTGTCCGTGGAGTTCCTTGCACGTTCTTCTCCATAGAGATCTACGCTTTGGAACGTGCAAATAGCTTCATCTTTTTTGGACCGACCGACCTTGACAATTCCAAAGTAAATGGTTTAATTGAAATAAATGTTTGACTTTGACTTTTGACTTTGAGGGCAGACCTCACCCACTGTTACAAAGCATGGGTGCGTCCTTTGTTACGCAAAGGCGAAGGGGTTGCACTTCTCGTTGCGCCGGAGACGTACAGTTCACGAAAGTATTTTAATTTTTGATGTTCAGAAATATACCCATCGATATTTAGGACATAGGTACGATGCTCTGTATTTCGATATTTAAGACATACGATGCTCTGTATTTCGATATTTAGGACATACGATGCTCTGTATTTCGATATTTAGGACATACGATGCTCTGTATTTCGACATTTAGATCGTTCGATGTAAGTTTTGTAGGTAGATATTTAGATTTTAGATATAATAGATGTAGGTTAATTAAACATTCGACATATAAACTTTAGTTATTTAATTTTCGGTTTTATGGACCTTCGATATTTTTATTGTTGGATGTTTTTTTTTTTTTGTTTTGTATTTTAAGCTTCGATATTCAAATACGTAAGTACAAGAGAAGATAAAAATAATCATTATTTAAGTAAAATAAACGCTATCAGATAGCTATTGTTACCCGTTGAGGTATCGCGATGATTCATCAATGTCAATTCTAAAATTACTTATCAACTGCTAGATTATTAATTTCGTAGGTAATTATCTCATGTTTTACAGGGTTCTTGTTGTACAGTATATGTTTAAAGCTGATATTTTAACAAGTATCTAGAGGTACTGTACAATTATACTGAGTTATTATAAGTTAATTAGGTTTATAAATATAAGTGACATCAATCGAGGTCGTCCTCGGTCAGCGCGGACAATGTTATTCGTGTAGTTCTCTTGTAGCCATTTAACATCGATTGAAACTAGTTCACACTGGTTCAGGAGGCCGTAACCAACGTGTCTGTCTCAGCCTACGTGCGCACTAGCGGTTAGCCGCATGGCGGTTTACCGCACGGTTCCAGTTTAATATGTATGTAATCGCTTGCCATTTACTGTGTACAATCACTAGCCGCCCAAACGAACGCTGCCTGGGCGGTTTAACTACTTGTGCGTAACAGGGCTAAGGTATTGCTTGGAAAGAACACTTGAGCGTGCGCCTAATGTATGTATGACCAATTACTACATGTCGGTCCGGACTGACAATGACATGCACATGCCTAATGCCTGAGATATTGATGCCGTTTCAAAACGAAGAAAATACATTCTAAAATCATGACCTAAATCGTTATATCTCTCATTTGAAATTCTATTAATTTCAAAGTACCAAAGACATGTTTAAAAGAAAATCTTGCGACACGTGATGCGACTGAACACGCCACAGAACGATCGCAGATTGAATCTCTAATCAGGAGCTTGTTTTTCTTATGCTTGATCTATCTCAGCAGTAAGGACACTCATTGCAAGTCAATGTGGCCAGGGTGCATAAACAATCGTCACCAGTTGGTCCTCCTGCATAATGGAATGTTTGGAAGTCAGTTTTCTATAAAACTGACAAACACAATAATTCAAGAACACGTCGTTTAATTGTTGAAACATCGAATTCTCGCTTTAAACAACTGGCAGCCTCGTTTTTTTTTTTGTATAATTACTGAATGATGTATTTGAAGATAACAGTCGCAAAAGATCAATAACCGAATTGATGAAAAAAAATTAAATGTAAAAGTTGTATAGTTTAAAGGTTCTATTTTTTCAGACGGTGTCCTCAGAGGTGCCGTTTTAAAAGTACTTTCAATTTCATTTAAAAATTGTAACGTTGAAATAACATTGACAGGCTAGCTCTGCGTACATTGTACAGAGTGTTGCCAGAAACAATTTGACATGCATATTGTTCGTTCGTACGAAGCGGACGAGCCGATCAAATTGAAAACAATCGGTGAGTCAATTAACTTTTTTGGAAACATTTCTGTTTTAATTAAATTGTTTGTTTGGCTTGCTTTTGTCAAATAATTGGTTGTTGTCATAACACGTGGAACACAGTCGGGCATCGTAGACATAGGGTCTACGATTCAATTAGACCAATTAGAACTATCGGACCTGTGGAGAATGAGTTTCTGGTGACTCCTTCATACCACAAAGCGTTCACGTCCACAAGTGATCTTGAACACAGTCACGACCAGTTCCAAGCCTTGACGTTTTTTGCAGTCTCATAAGGGCGCGAATGGGGCGGGCGGGCCTTTCGGCGCGCGCGTGGCGATGGAACTAGCTCATAGCTGATAGATTCATAACGTCAACGAGTTCTTGCCACAGTCGAGGAGAGCCACGAGAAGCTCCGAGTACCGCAGCTAGTGCAGCGGAAATAAAAGTTACTCTATATTTGAGGTACACTTCCAAGCGCATCTTATTTGAATTTCCTGAAGTTTGAGTGGAAGGAAATTGCAAAACGTTACTTTATGAGAAAACTGTTTAGATGGCGTTCGCATACTCGTGCGTTCAACTTTATGTTATTATTGTTAGAACATGATTTGATGGAAATACAATAGCAAAAGATTATATAATATTGTTTTAAAAGACAATTTCTGAGAGGTTCAAAATTGACAGTTTCCTAGCATAATACTCGCTGACATGTAGGTACTGCTTGCCTTGGCGGCATCAGTGCACGTGCCTCCTTACTCCAAACATCCAAACAGACATAAAATCCGCGAATAGGTCACACGCTGAATGAGCTCGGATCAAGCAGTCCGACACGTACGTACTAGAACAAGATATGATTGAAGGGTGAGAGTACTGAGCGCCGACACTTGGGAAACGAAGTTAATTGTGATAAATGGACTGAAGCTGAAATGGATATTAGTGTTTGGGAAATATTGGTCAAATAATGTTCATATTTCGTGACCTATGTAAAATTATAATATGAAAGTGTGTCATAGTTTGGTGCACTTTGCTGACGTAAAGTGTAATGATGCATTATCCGATAATAAACACTTTTTGCCGCATTTTGTGCTCTTTTCATCAGTTTTTCTGATGCCAAAGAACTTGCTGTTTTTTCGGGTAGTTGATATTTATAAAATGGATGGACTCTGTTGATGAAAATACGTATCTTCGTCAACAGTCTACTGCTGTTTTATCAATAACTAGCTGAACCACGCAACTTCTTCTGCGTCACATTTTCCATTATTGTTCCGCTCCTATTTGTCTTAGCGTGATGTTATATAACCTATATCCTTCCTCGACAAATGGGCTATCTAACACAAAAAGAATTTTTCAAATCGGTCCAGTAGTTTCGGAGCCTATTCAATTCAAACAAACAAATCTTTCCTCTTTATAATATTAATAATGTAGATATCAATGTTATATAAGTCCACACTTAACTGTTTCTTTTTATATCTGTGAAAGATGTGTGTACTTTTCAGCTTTAAGTACTTCATATTGGTATCGTTAGGAATGATATTATGTTGTTGTCAGAATATATTAGAAGTAATCTTGTGCCATTTAGAATTACCGAAATTTCCTTGACAGGTAATACTAATATTTATAACGGAATTGGTAGACTTTAAACATTTACGAAAGTATTCTACATTTCTTCTAAATCCTTTGTCATGACGAAACTACTATTAAAGATGTTATAAATCATCTTTAATAGTAGTTTAGTAAGTGTAACGTGTCTGTGCACTTTAATACGTGAACGTCGACTGTGACAGAACAGGCTGAATCAGAGCAGAAATCCTTTGTGCTGCACCTCACGACTTTGTCAGACGAGATTTTGTCGTACACACTAGTAGCCATACTATAAATAAAATCCAACCACATCATTTTAAATACCGATAAGTAGTTTTTTTATTAGAATTTATGTAGCAGAAACCCATCTTTGATTGACAGACAATACTTTGAGGCTTACCCATTCTCTGCTTTATCGCTAACCATCAAGTGAAGTATTTGTGGCAAAACGCTAGTCTATATCAATGTAAAATAGAAAAAATCTAGTTCTTATTTCAAATTATCTACAGTGAAGTTTAATTAGGAATCTGCATATCAATATTAAAACGTCTAATACGGTTAGATTTTTTTCACTGTAGGTAAGTGTAATTGTTTTCAGCCAGGTAGGTTAAATTAAATGTTAAGTAAGTCTATGCAATATAACAATATGTAATTAAATACATGTATGATTAATAATATTGGTTCTTCTAAAATTATAATTTAATAAGCTTTGTGCTCATCGGCAAAAATGTCAAACTTCCATCCTCGTTTAAACCCTTTTATGAAGGATGAACTAACAAATCATTCCTTTGTTTTTTTTAATTCGGGTTTGGATTTTGCTTTGACTGTCAAAGTCCTACGTAAGAATTGTATTCAAGTAGACTTCAATTCACAATTCTGAATTCTTTATTGCGTAGGTACCATAATGTGCACAGTCAGTCTCAAATAGGAGAGAGGAGGAAGAGCACTGGGGCTTAAATGTGATAATTTTAATAATTCAGTAACTAGTGTAATAATTCAGTAACTGTAAAATTTTATGAATACAGAGTAAAATTAAGAATAATATTTACTGTTTAAAATTATTTAGCAACTTAGTATTGTAACCATAGATTTTATATTTCTGTGATTGTTACTAACTAATTATTATTTTTATTCATGTATTTATACTTTTATTTATTACATAATTAATAGTCAAGGTAAGTTATATATTGGGCGAGGGAGGACTTATATTTCAGATGTTGAAAATAGCTTGAGTACCGTGCTAAAGAGTGGGCGTAGCGAAAATGGTTTGTAAGTCGTTGATTCAATTTGTGGTGTCTGATTACAGGCGTCACGCGTCAGCTCGAAAGGAAATTAAGATAATAATACCTCCATTGTGTGGGTCCGTTTGTTTTCCCGGTTCATTGTGAAAATGTTTGTTTTACTTATGGGGAGGATTTTAAGTCTAATGTTCTTGTTCAGGTTTATCATTTCTTACGCGTTCCATTCCACCTAAATATAAATGTGCATGATATACGTTTTGATGACATGATATAGAGACAGGGTGTATCTAGAAAATGTACATGGCGTACTTAGGTATCGTACATAGTATATCAGCAAAATCTCAGATCCCGCAATTACGTAATAAACTAAACACGTCTAATTATTTATTCACGCTAACGATCTCACGCCTGTGCGTACATACGTACTCGTACATACAAGTGTCGTCACAGGTACTGCCTGACGTACGTACCCAATGCCGTCTTGTCTCTATTGCCCATAAGAGTTCATTAAGGGTTCATTAAATGTCGCTGCAGGTATGTAATGGTACTCTAGGGGGTCCTGCGACGGTACCTTGTCGAGGACGTTTGCTCTCAGATTTTGAGGAACCCATCTCATGTGTTTATGCATCAAATTACGGGGATTCAGAGAAATCAAGCTAGGATGTGGGTGGCACAGGGGGTTAGGGGTAATTCGGCCCTGTATGGAACTGGGACCGCGGACCAGTTCGCTTTTAAAAATCGATTATAGTTAACTGGACCCACACACGTTTTGCTTTCAATCAAGCGAAGAATGGCTTAAAATGGTTTATATATTACGTAAGAAATGTAAGAAAATTTGATTTTTGCGGGCTACCCTGGCACAGGCCTTAAGAAGAACAAGTCTTTTAGTCAATGAAACCTAATCTAAATACAAAAAAAAAAAAAACTATGTTCTACATTTTTATAATAAATAAGCCACCCGCTTAAAATTGAATAGAAAGAGAATAATTTTATGCAAGGATTTTTATTACTACTGTTGTATGTACATAAGTGTATACAACCCGTCCTGGATTAACACACAACCTCCTAAGGGGTTATTGTACTCATCAATGAACAACTTTTACTATGAGACCAAATCAGAAATTACGAAAAACAAATCTCCTGTTCCTTACATTTTGACGAGATAGGCTTATAAATGTTCCCTACATTTATAAGCCTATCTCGTCAAAATGTACTCTCGTCTCTCGTCACAGCAGATTTGTTTCTTGCAATTTGCAATGTATGTTATAATAATAATTTGTAATATTTACGTGTAAATGCTTGTACCTATCTGTACAAAATCTATTGTATACTTAATACTATATAAACCATATTAAGCCACCCTTCGCTTGATTGAAAGCAAAACAGATGTGGGACCCGGTTGACTATATTTTTAAAAGGGGTAACTGGTCCGCGGTCCCAGCTCCATAGTGGGCCGAGCGACCCCTAACCCGGCACAGGAGCGTAGGAATAAGCACAAGAAATAAGATGTGTATGTCCAGCTGTGGGCAAAATCGAGCTGTTGATATGTTAACGGTGCTAACAAAAATATAAATCGATAGAATAGTGCTACTGGCGGCGTATTTAAGAGATAAATCTTACTCTAGCTTACCAAGAACTGTAATTAAAATCTTACTGTCATAAAATTAGCCGTTTATATTTTTTATAAAAACGCGGTCAAATGTAAGTAATCCCAAATAATTTGTTTTAGCTGAAAGCAACACGGGCAGCACCTGCCCGAGGCTTTTCTTAATTAAAACATTACCTATCTGAAATCTTTTGGTAAGGGTTTTATTTTAAAAAAATATGTAATGTTAAGAAACTACCAACAATAACCAGGTATATTCGCTATTATTTTTCTAGACAAAACATATGCAACACAGGCTATTTGTTTTTATATTTGCCAATACCTACAGTCCGTATAACGCTTTGCAGATAATATAAGCTACGCAAGGTTTTACATTGATATTATATATATATATAAAAACTAGCTGTCCCCCGCGGCTTCGCTCCCGTCAACTACCCATTTATTTTTGCTTTTAAACCTTCCCTGTATTCTGGCGACCTAAACAAAAAAAGAATTACCGCAATCGGCCCAGCCGTTCTCGAGTTTAAGCGAGACTAACGAACAGCAATTCATTTTTATATATAAGAGAAGATGAATCCGATGTAACCAATTCTTTTTTGTTGTGTTTGTTATTCTCAGGAGAAAGATCTTATGAAAGAAAAAAAATGCGGGAGCGAAGCCGCGGGGGACAGCTAGTGATAAATATTAAAATTACTTGGAAATTAAATGGATCAAGTACAGCTTCGGATGAGAACTAAGTAAGACTAAAATGGTGTGGAACTCTCTGCCTGCGTCTGTTTCCGAAAGCTTACAACCCTAATATTTTCAAAGTTAAAATAAACAGGCTACTTCTGGGTAAGCTCGCTCCATCGTAGACTTTGTCTTTTCATCTCTGACCTAGACGAAAGTCAAGAGCAAACCCATCTCAAGTAAAAAAAGAAAAATATATGTCGCGTTGAAACAAAACCCTACCCGCCCCTAAGACGACCCACTGACCCCTACATCTTCTGCGTTCAAATTACTAGTCAGCTTACGCACTAATAAATACTGGGGCTTAAAAAAAATACTAACTTTTATCATAGCCACAAAGTCCAAAATTATCAAACCTTAACAAAAATATTTCGTTAAATCTCGTGCGATAATTGTTCTGTAGGTACGAGTACATTAGCGATCCGTGAAAGTAAAAAAACTAAAAACATCGGCCGCTAACAGAATTATAAATTCTAATATAAATGTTAAGACAAATTGTAATTAGGATATTACGGACAAACAAGCCCGCCGTGTTTCAATTACAAAGCTTGAGTAAGTCTCGTCCGAATAACTTGTTTAAATAAGTCGAAATGTTTGTGAACGAGCGCCAACTGAGCTTTAGTGGCGTCAAAACTTATGTATTGTGGCAAATTGCACTGAAATGATTATTTCAGGAGAGTACTCTAAAAGTTCTGTAAATTGAATGAGTTTTGAAATGGCACTTAGGTAGATGTTTTATATGCTTCAGAGAATTTTGTAATATGAAATTCTATTGTCATAATGACATGCGGTTTTGTGAAACCTCGATGTTATTGTACTATTTTATTCTAATAATTAGAGAGTAGTATAAATGGGTCATTCATGGGCACACATGAGATTGATGGGTATACTTACGACGCTGTGGCCGCTGCGGCTGCGCAGGCTGAGCCGCATCTTCCAGTCGCGCTTGGAGGTGGCGCCGCCCTCCGAGCTGAAGGAGCGCTTCATGGGCAGCGACATGTCGCGGGCGGGCCGGCTGGCGCGCGCCGCCCGCCGGCCGCCGCGCGCCGCCTCGCTCGCATGCTCCGCCACGGTGCGTGCTACTGCCCCGAGCTCGCCGTCCGGCACATCGCACGCGGCGCCCGCTACTGCCTACTCCGACACTACACTACGCCTACAGCTACAGCTACCTAACATTATAAGTTATAACACTAAGGGCCTCTTTCACCATCTCCAAGTAAAGCGTTGATTAGTTACTTCCCAATTAAAGTTAATCGACAAGTAAAACCTACGAGTATCTTCTGTCAATTTCACAAGCGAAAATAAAGCTTCGAGTAACAACTTACCGGTTAAGTGAATGACATAACAAATCATACGTTGCATTCGTTCAATATTACGTCAACGTACAATACTCGTCAAACGTCATTGGCAGGTTAGCTGTCATTTGTCATTTCATTTTGTGTATTGTTTGTTGTGTTTTTGGTTAGGAAATTATTGCGTGTGGATTTTTTTTTATAAATTATCATGGATAAAGTTAAAAGAGATAGAAGTGCAAACTTTTCACTTGTACAGAAATACCAAACTGTGTTAGTGTCGGCGATAAGCCCCGTCCGCGTCCATAGGCGCAAGTAATGGTGGACGCGACCGTATCAAACAAGGAAATTGTAAGGAAAACTAATTAGAATTATAATTGAATCAGATTAGATTAGGTTTAGCATTCTCTAATTAGTGTTATAAGGATATTTTTGCATCATAGGTTTAGTTAGATTGTAGTTTAAATGCGAATTTAGATGTAAGGTTTTTGTATTGTGAATAATTACGTAGATTGAAAATGTGATTTTTTGTTTTAAGTGATAGAGTTTTGAAATTAGTTTTAAAATAAAGGTCTTGACCCAAAACCACTTTTACAATAATAATTGAGTTGATAGGACTTATGGTTTTCGAGATATTTCCAAAAATGTATAGTGAAAATTTGTAAACCGTCAAGTAAACACTCTAATCGGCAGACGACGTGGCAAGTAAGTTACTGGTCAGTTTAATCATTGATTAGTGCTACTCGAACGTCGTGAAATTGACACGTGCAGTTACGGGTGACTTTAATTGGCGATTAGTCTACTCGATACTTTACTCAAGGGTGGTGAAAGAGGCCTTAACACTGATTAAATAGACACCGAGAGAGATAAAATCCTACGATCTAACACTACGGACACTACACAGCAATCTGAAACAAAGAGAGCACACGTTAGTAAGTAGTCACTAGTCTCTGTAAGCCGAGCCTCCGAGAGGATCCCTCTGTAGAGGATACTCTCGCCCGGCGCCGGCGGCCGGTTTGTCACTAGCTGGTAAAGTACACACGAAATGTGTTAATCTGTTAAGCCTTCATCCCTTTGGGCGAGATACACTAGGGAAAGCTTCTGAAACCTGTTATTGTGGTTATTTGAAAGGATTCTATTTATTCTCGTGCTTACGTAGTATGAGAGCAATGTGAATGTCTTCATTTGTGTAAGTACCTTATGTAACGGAATAGTACACACATTGTAGGTACATTTGAACGTGTGCATGATGCAAAACAATTTATTTATGTACTCTTTGGTCTTTCAATCAATCAATCAACCCCGTGACTTACATTCCGCTGCCATAAACAACTTCTATTTTCAATAACGACTGATCATTTAAAATGCACAGACAACATAATTATAGTCAAGTTCTGATTCAAAACAAAGTTACTAAGCTTCCTGTGAACTCAAAATAACTCTTTCTCTAAGTACGAGTACCTTCCAATTTTCCAACTCAAAAATAATATGATTAGGTATGTTTCGAAAGTTAAATATCCGGAATACTGAACGGAACTCAATCAAATCATAAAATTACGAGGGTAGGCGAGTGCCTGCTCGTCATGTATAGCTAGCTAAGTATATTTCTTTTACCTCGCATCTGATAAGAGAGTTATTTGATTGTCTATTATATTATAACGGGAATACTTACGTACCTAATACTTACGTACCTAATAACATCTCCTGAATGTCATACATTTTCAATGGCTCTGATTGGGAGGCAGTCGGTACTGAGCGGTACTGAGCGGTACTGAGCGGTACTGAGCGGTACTGAGCGGTACTGAGCGGTACGTTGTCAAAGTGTTTTTGTTAGTCATCTTTTTATCTCATCTAACGTAATACCTAGTGAAATGTGAGCAATTTTGTGTTAATTTAATACGAGTATCTTCATAAATAGACGATATTCATGTAGTAGTACCTACATACCTACTTATTTCAATTGTACAATTTATTCAACAATTATATTCGGTTTGACTGCAAGCCGACTCCAATATAGTTGGGAAAAGTCATATTCAATTTTAGCTTGAACCCCGGCTTTGCTCCCTTGGCAGGTCCTGTCACAACAGGTGCGCATTTTCCGGGATTAGAATAGTGCATGCCATTTCAATGTATGATAATTTTGAAATAGGTTTTGTTTAAAACACACACTCCACAAATGGGTGAGTATTCCGCGTATGAACAGCAAAGGTCCACTACTTCCGGGCCCCGTGACGAAGATTAAACGAAAACAAACGAATGGTTTTCATTTAATTTCGGCACAATTGTCTACGGCGCAAGTAAACAGGTTTATTTTAAATGTAAGCACAAAAGTATGTGTTGTTGCCAGACTTTTTAACTTTACAAACGTTATTTTAAAGTAGGTACTTATTATGAAAAGGTTCATTTAACTACACTTGTCAGTAGAGGTAAGTAAAAAGTTTAGAAAATCAGATGAAGCTCAATATTACTCCAGACTCGTGTCAAGTCACTCCTGAAGAATTGAACGACCAATAAAACGACGAAATTCGACCAAAACTGATATTCCCGGTCCGTTTCACGTTCAGCTCGTCGCCAGATTCGACTCTAACGTAGTTTCGAAAACAACCGTCACTCAAACTCAAATGCTAACAGCTAAACCTCGTTTTTCAGCTTTCCCATGTAGTTGCAAGGCGTGTGGGCCTCTCGACACGCTGCGGCACTGTGTCGTTCACACCGTTAGTTAATTCCATACCGTGTGCTCACACGCGTCAGTTGGAACACGCAATTGGCGCTAAAGTCTATTCTTACACGGCATGCCGATGTAGCACGTAATTCGATTCGGTCGCTCACTTACTGTGACAAAGGGCGTGGGCTGATATTCTAGTAATTTTGAACACCAGTATGGTAAAAAGGGCAAGGAATTCCAAAAAGCGTTTTAGTGAATTCCGGATTGCCGATCGAAAGCCAACAGGCGGTGGCAACAGGACCCTTAGAATGACTGGGCAAGGTTTCAGTGAACCTGAACACTCCCACAACTTTGTTACTTACTATTTATTGCACGTTGACCGAGAAGTGACTTCTGATAATTACAGACGAACTCGAAATTAGCACGAATATTTTGACGTATTGTAACGTTAACGTAAGTGAATTTTGAATGCGAAAAACTACAACCCCATGTTATTTTGGTTTAATTTTACGGGACATACACAATTTATATCATCCAAAAATATGAATTTAATTTCTAATTCAAATAAATACTATGTGCAAAACGAGTATTGTAGGTGTAGTAAAATTTCACGTAACGTTACTATACGTCAAAAATATTCGTGCTAAGCCCTCTGATCACACCTACCTATACTCTATTGTCTGTAGTACCTACGATCTACCTACACGTTAAACCTGTAGCACAATACACCATTCATCTCTAAAAGTACTTAAATAAATAAAAATACAACATTCAAAGTAAATAAAATTTACAAATCCCCTAATTCAAAAGATGAGTCCCTAAATCCCAATAAAACGAGCAGTATAACTGTAGCAAATGAGCCGTTAACCCTTTGCGGGCATCAAGCGTCCCGCGTCGCGCACTGAACGTCGCGCGTCACGGCGACAGGCGACATTTTGACGCGGGACATCATCAGCCGCGTCGTAAAACACAAACAATTTGAAAGGGAACCAATTGAATAAAGTACATGTGGACATTTATCAACGTGTCGCGGTGTATGAATAGTGAGTCTCCCTAAACTCATACATTGTAAGGCTGAATATTGATGATCCTGACAAAAATTCCCTTGCTTTCCTTTTATCATCTCTAGGCACCCATCACTGATAATCTTGTTCCACTCTTCCTGGGGTACTTCGCAGGAGGTATGGATGTCCATCTCCACTTTAATTGGTCTATCTTTAAAAATAGAACAACTAAAATCAGTAAAATAAAATACAGTTATCCAGGACAAATAAAAAACAACCGCGTATCCTGTTGTTGCTAATCTAAAAGAAGTTCTTGTGTTAGTGAGCCGGAAGGAAGCCACCGCTAATTATAACATGGAAGTAACCTTTACCTTTTTCTTATTTTCTAAGAAAACATAACGCTTTTATTATATTTCTTCTAAGAAAGTACTTCCTGTAGACCTTGAGAAAATAATACATTCTTATTCTTACCGTGTCGATGGCAAATAGAGCTGTCGTTTTTTATATAAATAATTTCTGTATACCTAGTAGTCTTCCCACATCAGCAAACTCTACAGTAACACATGAAACATTTAATACGAATTCTGTATTGTTATTCTAATAATACTGTTCCTCGGAGAGCCTTCCTCTCACGTGCTGATACAGCTCGAGATTAGGTACCGTAATTTGCTCGTGCATTTTCTATTCACAACATCTTTAGAAATGTACTGAAGTAACATGTCGTACAGTGAAAGCCTCCCACGATCAGAACACTCCACTAATTAGGAGCTTAACACAACATGAAGAAATTTCAAAGGGGATAATTCTTCATTCCATCCTCGCATTGCATTTTGCTCACTTCTTGTTATCTTCTATATATTCTATGGTTACTAAATTATTATTTCACGTGACAAGTTTCATAATTGTTAGCTTCAACATTTTCAGCAGTGAGGTGCTAATAATGACATTAGCTGCAGTAGCATTAGTAACTGGTGGCATGGATTACACGTCCACCGACTAATTTCTGAGTACTATTTGAGTTTGTCAAACAACTACTAACACTCAAGTGTAAATGTCTACAAGTACCTATTACGATCCTCATTTAATTAATTAAATCCAACATACGTCGAACGCTGACGTGACGTCGCTGTTTGCCAAACAACTTTGATTTAAATGTTTAACATTATCCCTAAACGTTAGGTACATTTTAATTTCATTCACTTCGGAAATGAGCAGTGAAAGGCTTTGACGTATCTCCGGCAGAAACACCCTTTTTAAATAAAATAGAAAATGTCGGATGAAAGAAACCATAATCTGAATTAAAAGCAAAGGAAAGTCTTGAGAGGAAAATTATGAAAATTTGGGAAAATGTTTTCACTTGTCTACTAGCGAAAACATTTTGTGGGATGTGGCGGTTCTAAATTTTAACCGATGTTGATGCTGTTAGGTTCATCGTATGAGGAATAATGTTGAGACTATAAACTTTGGGTAAATAAAATATAGATATGTTTTAATTCACTAATCGTTTGGATTGAAACCTATGGATTGTTCAGATTGATTTTACAGTAACGCCATTTCGATACGCAGAGCTTGATATGACGTGGTCGCGTGGTGTCACACCTTTTGTTATGAGGGCAATATACATCCAAGCTGCCTGCACCATAGGCACTGCCTGCGACACAATATACATCCAAGCTGCCTGCACCATAGGCACTGCCTGCGACACAATATACATCCAAGCTGCCTGCACCATAGGCACTGCCTGCGACACAATATACATCCAAGCTGCCTGCACCATAGGCACTGCCTGCGACACAATATACATCCAAGCTGCCTGCACCATAGGCACTGCCTGCGACACAATATACATCCAAGCTGCCTGCACCATAGGCACTGCCTGCGACACAATATACATCCAAGCTGCCTGCACCATAGGCACTGCCTGCGACACAATATACATCCAAGCTGCCTGCACCATAGGCACTGCCTGCGACACAATATACATCCAAGCTGCCTGCACCATAGGCACTGCCTGCGACACAATATACATCCAAGCTGCCTGCACCATAGGCACTGCCTGCGACACAATATACATCCAAGCTGCCTGCACCATAGGCACTGCCTGCGACACAATATACATCCAAGCTGCCTGCACCATAGGCACTGCCTGCGACACAATATACATCCAAGCTGCCTGCACCATAGGCGCTGCCTGCGACACAATATACATCCAAGCTGCCTGCACCATAGGCACTGCCTGCGACACAATATACATCCAAGCTGCCTGCACCATAGGCACTGCCTGCGACACAATGCCTCCGTTACAGCGGTCATTAGCGGGATCAGCAGAGAGCCAGGCCGACGCGTCGCCAGCGCCGTTTCGTGTCTGTTTATGGCCAATTATTCTGGATAACCTCGCTGTACGTTATGGTTAATTTTGTGCAGTCTGCGGGCAAACTATAGCGGCCAAAGAAAGATGAGGGCAATTTTTTGTGCATTGAGATTTTAAATCTGGCAACACGATACTGAAAACGACAAACTCGTAACGTTTCCTTTAAACCAAAGAGCACCTTGTCTAAGAAATCATATGTTTGTAATATTTAAAACGAATACATATTATTTTATGTGAAGTTGCCCCGCGTTGCACCTCCCCCCGCCTAGGGGTAAGGGGGTGAAACAAGGGTATTCCATTAGGGGGTTATCCATGGAGATCCAGTTTCTCTCAGTTCAGATCTCAGCTCATAATAAAGACGGATCGACGGAAGTGCGACACAGATTCCTCCCCAGAAACTGCGAGCACTTCGGAAAGATACTTTTGTTTTGGAAATTGGAAACATTATTGTGATGGAAACCTATAGTCTGTGCTGCATTCTCCCACTTTGCTTTTGTATTCCCACTGGAATAAGCTACTTACGATCATTTAAAAAGACTTAATTTACACAATCTGCTTACGAAAACAACACGTAGAACTTAAATCTTTTGCATCTACATGGTACAGGTATTAAGAAAATAATAGGTATCACGTTTGAGACTGCTATTGAAGATAGCTATCACATTTGACACTAGATATTCCAGATAGCTACATGTTCATATATACTATTTTTAACACTGCATAGTGTGATTACTTTATAGCTACAACTGACGAGTCCCGAGGAGTGTATCTGTCACGGTGATCTGCAGCGATATTAGCTAAACTTTTGGACTAAAACGCAAAGTCGCCACCCACGCGAAGTCGGGGAGAAGCCTAAAAAATTCAGTACCTAGCTGTAACATTATATCGGTTAGGTACAGATACAACAGACTAGGGTTTCTGCAACACTCGTTACCAATATTTATATAAATTGCGCTGTTGATTTTCAATGCTACTGCCGAAAACTATATGGTGACATTAAAAGGGAGGTTTAATAAATCACAATTAATGCTACTGAGTGACCAAAATACAAAAATGGCTCCCTCTAAAGTAAAAATTCATAGTAATAAATAAAACTACCACGACCGCCGCTAATATATTCTCAGCGGCGGCAACTACAGACCGAACCGATCTGAATAAAAAAATACAAACGACTTCCAAAAAAAAAACTACAAAGTAAAAAATTACTTTTATTTCGGAAGTCGGTGTCAAAATACGAAGAAACTAACAATAACACCTACTTCCGAAATTATAGTTATTTTTTACTTTGTAGAGTTTTTTTTTTCAGATTTTAGTGGTACCCCACACCTAAAAACACCACTGTAAAATCGCAGAAAAGCAAAATACGCAATTTCGATTACTTGGATGACATAAAACTATCATCCAAGTAGACGAATTCCAGCTATTTCGATTTAAAATCCAAAGTTCATAACCGATTTTCATAAAATTTAAATGGGACCAATCTGCAAGTATATCCTTTCAGATAAAACAAGATTTTTTCAAATCGGTTCATAATTGTCGGAGTTATGAGGTAACAAACATAAAAAAACATACAACCGAATTGATAACCTCCTCCTTTTTGGGAAGTCGGTTAATAAAATGGCCACGGTCTGCCACATCACATGTTTACGCGTCCCTCGTTGTCTCGGCCATGGAGACGCGAATCCGACCGAACATATGCAAAGGGCGCACTGTTTACGATTGAACCATTATTTAGTCTGCCAGCTACAGAAATAGAGCTCTCTAACTAATTAAACACAGTTTTAATTCGACTCGTTAATTCGCAAAAGATTGATGATTCCTGTTTTTCTCCTTTTTGTGAATCTCACTACGTCTGTGCCTCAGAGGCATATAAATGAGTCCGTTAGTTTCAATCCCAGCCAAAGGGACAAATAACCAAGCCAGTATTCATGTTTGCGTGACAAAATATGTTTTTGCCATCTATATGTCAAAATTCGATATCTACCTCAACAATCTGATACTTGAGACTAATTGCTATGATCCATCCATGCCGACTACGCACCTCTTGAACCATCTCTTGAACCTCCGTGCTATAGAATAATAATTGAAACAATGGGTCTTTAAATGTGGATGCCTGTAGGTAATATTGAACCAGATCGCCGGATAAAACTCATTATTCATTAATTAAAGTTTTACGAGGTAGCGTTGACAGATTGAATCAGTAGTATAGACCCGGAAAATAATTACAGCCCGCTCACAGACAGTCGGACGGACGGATGGACGGTCAGCGACAGCGGAGGCTTAGTAAAGTGTTCCGTAGGTTATTTTCTGTTTTTTTTTAAACGCGAGTTTTCAGCGCTACCTACTCAAAATAACGTGATTGCTTAATGTCATGTGTCATACGGGAATATAATACACAGTGTTGTGGTTGCATTGGTGCTGAAAATTAGGTGTAGACCGCTACAAATCTATCATAATCCAATCCATCATACATGCTCTGTTCCTTTCAAAACGCATATGTGTGAACATGATAGACGTTAAACATATAAAATATCTCAATGCGAAGAACCTCTGAGACCTAACAGAACGCGAAAAAGCCTTTAGTCCTTAAAATAATATTTATTTATTGACTGGATATCTATTACGAAACCGATTTTTTTATTAGGACTCAACTCGACTTAAATGGAAAAGGAATAATGTGTAATAGAGCGATCCCTTTGATGGATTACAGCGAATATTTCATTCTATTTGGTATTTCTGTCAATATAACATTAAATTGTTATCAAAATATTTTTTTTTTGTTCATTATTGAAAGCCAATTCGTGTTTGTATGGAGCTGCCATCCACAAATGTCGCGCGTTCTGAAACTTCACTTAGGTAATTATGAGCCGCAGCAGGGAATTGTGTGGCGCTTAAAAGCAAAGTACATATTACGTCTTTATTAAGTACGAAAATGAATCAGCCCTGGAAATTAAAGAGTACTTAAGCTGCTTACGCTTAATGGAACCAGGGCTGATTCATTTTCGTACTTAATAAAGACGTAATATGTACTTTGCTTTTAAGCGCCACACAATTCCCTGCTGCGGCTCATAATTACCTAAGTGAAGTTTCAGAACGCGCGACATTTGTGGATGGCAGCTCCATACAAACACGAATTGGCTTTCAATAAAGTACTCTTTAATTTCTTTCTTTTAATTCTCAGCTCGTTCTCTCTTAATTTTAAAAACTATAAAAGCGAATATGGAGTGTTCGAAGAGTTGTCGTCTTGTTCCTTCGGGACAAGCTGCTCTCTGATTTATGAGCTGCGCTAATACTTTTTAAAGACTGAATGTTGAGCTTAATGTGACTTTATTTTCACACTAGCATTAGCCGCGACTTCGTCCGCACATATCCCGTTCCCGTAGGAATTTCGAGAAATCCCTTCTTAGTGCTTCCATGCACTCCCAAATAATTTTACCTTTCTACGACCAATAGTTTCGGCTGTACGTAGTCTGATAATCACTCAGTCACTCAATCAATCAGTAAGGGATTTTTTTTATATATTAGGATTGATATTGGTTACAACACAGCCCGTATCTAAATAACAACAGCCGCGCAAGTCGCTGTGGATGGGTGGACATCTTAACGTACCGCGACACCGACGTGCCTCTGAACACACGCTAAATAACAACAGCCGCGCAAGTCGCTGTGGATGGGTGGACATCTTAACGTACCGCGACACCGACGTGCCTCTGAACACACGCTAAATAACAACAGCCGCGCAAGTCGCTGTGGATGGGTGGACATCTTAACGTACCGCGACACCGACGTGCCTCTGAACACACGCTAAATAACAACAGCCGCGCAAGTCGCTGTGGATGGGTGGACATCTTAACGTACCGCGACACCGACGTGCCTCTGAACACACGCTAAATAACAACAGCCGCGCAAGTCGCTGTGGATGGGTGGACATCTTAACGTACCGCGACACCGACGTGCCTCTGAACACACGCTAAAGGTACAATTCCGATCTTCCGCGACCGTGATCGGTGACAATGATGTGCGACCGCGACCCACCGCTTTGTAAGAGCGAGTCGCGCGACCGGCTGTTGGTCGCGCGCCAGTCACGGTAACGTTTCGCCGTCGCCAAGATCGGAATTTTACCTTTAGACGTTGGTCATGGCTGTCATTTGAACATCATAGGCAGAGACGCATAGAGAGACGTCACTTGTAGTCAAAGTCTGAAACTCTGACACCAATTAAGCAAGGAGTGTGGCCAGGTAGGCGGCAAACCTTTGCCTAATTGGTGGCCGGATACAGCTGAACTTCATTATTTTACATAGAGCAGTCGTTCTAAGTAAAATAATGAAGAATATCCGGCTTGCTGGAACCCGACCCCAACGTAAACCAGGTAAATATTGAATACAGGTATTAAATATCTGTGCAATATGAATATTTGCTATTCGGGGTGGAAATGGCGATGATTTCGACGAATCCCAATGTTGGCGTGTGGCAGGAGCTTAGCTGCAGGCTGTGAGGGCTATATTACAATGTCCGAACAAACAGTAAAATGTTATGCTTTGTAGTTATACTACTAACCATCGACAGGGAAATCACACTAATGCATAATGAAAATTTATTAAACTTTACCAAACAAATCTTATTAGGTATCAGTGGAATTAAAATATTATGACTAAAACATACATCCAGCGAAACTTTCAGAAAACAGATTCACGTGTATGAATAACATAGTATTCGTGTCTCTGCTTAGCTGGCATTTTTCAGCTATATGTTGGGATCTAGATCTAGATTGACCGGAGGCAACCCAATACCAATATTAAAAACAGATCAACTGCCTATGCCAAAATAAAAATTATGTCTAAACTATCGGTAGTCAATAGTTAAAATCTGGGCTATCATCACGTATCAGTATAGCGTATCATCGGTTGATTTGCGGTGATAATGCACTCTAGCCTAAAAGCCACCAATTAAGAGCAAATAAAATACGAGCCTTGTTCTAAAGCCGCCGTGTAGTGAAGTAATGTGTTCGTTGATAATGTTCTGTTTTCAGATAATTCACGATAATCGGAGTAGGTGAAGAATTTTTTTATTTCAGCCAAATTTCAAGCTTCCTAATGAAAGTAATTTCAGGTTTCCGACGGGATTTCAATCGCTTTTATTAATATACTAGCTGACCCACGCAACTTCGTCTGCGTCACATTTTCCATTAATTCTGCGCTCCTTTTTGACTTAGCTTAATGATATAGCCTATAGCTTTCCTCGATAAATGGGCTATCTAACACTGAAAGTTCCTGAGATTAGCGTGCTCAACCAAACAAACAAACAAACTCTTCTGCTTTATAATATTATTATAACTCAGAGGTTCTCAGTCTCAGATTTTGTTGTGCAAGGCGTTGCGAACGTTCGACACTCGACTCTCGTGCGCGTACCTGAGAGTTTCTCTGATTTTGTTCAGCAAGGCGTTGTGAACGTTCAGGTGAAGATTCTCCCATACGGCGTATTCTTGTTGCCCGTGCTTGAGAACTATGTTTAGTAAGTTGAGACATGGCTCTCTTTAGGCATTTTCAAATGTTTAAGAAAATGTTAATAGCGTGTAATATTCTAGCTCTGAAAAGAACTGTTGTGTAGCCCTGAAAAGAACTGTTGGTTAGCCCTGAAAAGAACTGTTGTGTAGCCCTGAAAAGAACTGTTGGTTAGCCCTGGAAAGAACTGTTGCTTAGCCCTGAAAAGAACTGTTGTTTGGCTCTGAGAAGAACTTTTGCGTAGGTGTAGTTTTAAGAACGAAATCTAAAGAAAATCGCACGAAAATTATTAGACTTCGCGCACGACCGCTGCGTAGGGAGTCGACGTACTTATACTTATCTATGGAGCCAACCTCGCGGCTGAGCCGCGCGGGTACCTTACTCATAGATCTAAACTCCCCTCCCGCACGCGCACCCGGGGGCCTTGGTGACGTCCACTTCGCAACGGGTCGTGCAGCAGAAATCGTAATATTTTAATTTCGCCATAACTTCAAATCCAAACGTCCGATTTTAATCATTCATAGACCAAATATTATCTAAATAAACTGTACTTAGTGATGAAATACTTTATTTTGATAAAGATTAATAGCATGAGTAAAATAAACGCGTTTAAATGTAGTCCAAAAAAAAATCAAGATTTTTAAATTAAAAAGATGGTTGTTGTGCCTCACTCGACATAGATAGGTATAGTGTGTCGCTGACTTTTTTGTAGATATTTATAAGATCTACAATTAATTAGAACAATGTATGGTTCTATCTTCTATAGTTTAGGCAGCGTACACAAAATAAGTTACTTTTCTGGTTGATTTTTACACCTTGTGTCCGAAAAACCCAAATATCTTACGGAACCCTATTTTTTTCCAAATTTTAATATAGCCTATGTTACTCGTGGATAATGTAGCTTTCGAATGGTGAAAGAATTTTTAAAATCGGTCCAGTAGTTTTTGAGCCTATTCATTACAATCAAACAAACAAACAAACAAACAAACAAAGTTTTCCTCTTTATAATATTAGTGTAGATTACTTAAACATAAATTTAATAAATCGGTATTATAATTCTACCTGATTCAAGGGAAACAGTTCGTGTTTACGCTTCACCTGTGTTTTTCCATGTTGCAAAGTGAAACATTCATTTAACTATTCAAACAGGCTGTGGCAGTTTTGATTAGTTTTTACTGAATGAATGCAATCGTTTTAGGGGTGACTACCTCCATCAGCAGGGTTGCCAACATTTGTTCGAAGAAATATCGTACACTTAAAAAAATATTTTTATGGTAAAGCAAAAATAGACAAAAACATTATGGTGGTTATTTTTTTTTTAAACCACCAAATATTCGCTACATAAGTTCCGTATCGCAGTAAGACAATACGTTCGGATACACTACATAAATAGGTAGTCGAAAGGTTAGGTAGGTAGGTTATGGGAAACCTACGTGGTAAGTCTTTCTCCTGTTCGACTGTACACGCTACCGCATCAGTCAAAGGTGTTAATGTAAAGGCACGTTCATAAATTTTTGTAATGAATGATTTATTTGTTAGATTTCAAAACATACTATTTTTGCGTACTATATATATTTCTTCAACAGTGTGCAGACTTGAAATACAGTAAAATACTATTATAGTACGGTTGGCAACCCTATCAATCAGCCATGTTGATAGATCGACTAATAAAAGTAAAGCGTTATTGAACAAACGCTTTAACAATATGTCTGCCAACGAAAACATGCAATCATCTAAAAGCATGATTATTCAATACAGAGTTTAATTTAAAATGATTGTTAGCACAATTGTTTTCCTTTCTCTTCTCATAATGAAAGAGCAATCTACAAGACTACAATTTAAATGCAAAGTTTATTTTTCAGTGGAGCCGCAGAGCTAAGTTTTTCTATTAGTTTTCTATTCTTTGACGTTCGCAAGACAGTTTAACTTTCCGCCGAGGCAAATTTAATTAATAATATTTTTTATAAAGCCTTTGAAAGTAATTGAAACAAGATGATACTCGTAGTGTTGGATGAGGAAGCTAGGAAAGTTGCCTGTGGAAACCGGGATTATATTTTAAATAATCAGCGACGAGGTAAACCGTAAAGGAATGTATTAAAACGAGAGATACTTAACCTTTTACTGGAAATCCCTGAGTCGTAGAAATGATTGGAGAAAGCGATCAATGCTCGTGAGTATGAAAGTGCTCGACAAACAACCGATCAACTTATTTCGAGCACTCGGCTCGACATTGACGCGCTTTTATACGTAGGTAGGGTACAATGATACCAGAGCGGCAGGAAATTGCCAGCCTATTATTACTGGTTCTTTGAGTCAATATAATTACTGCCTTTGAAGAATAGGATTGACCTTGTGTATAATATTTATGTGCAGCAGTATGATATAAGGGTTTTAAAATAGTTGTAGTACATAAAGTGGAAATAGGTACATGAATTATGGATATCTTAAATAGGAACAGATAATGCTGGTACCTGTGTTTCGAATAGTAAACGATTTATTTGTCTACGATAGGTCAATTTGCAGATAGTGACTGACTTTTAGAGATAATGGTTAATTGGAATGTGACTTAGATTAGAATATAGCTCACACAATCGTTTCAAACTGCACTCGAAAATGATGTTGTCATTATATGTATTTGTTCCGACTTGACTTTGTACGCTCCTATATCACATTTCCGTAGGAATTTCGGGAAATTCTCTCTCTCCTAAACTCCTCAAGGAACCTAAATGCCCAATTTCGGGAAATTCTCTCTCTCCTAAACTCCCCAAGGAACCTAAATGACCAATTTCAGCTTTCTACAACCAATAGTTTCGGCTGTGCGCTGTCTGTCTGTCAGTTTCTCACTCAGTCTTTAGTAACAGAAGAATTGTGCATACCACTGTACGGATTGATTTAATAGACCTGTAGGTTAATTCTCGTAACTAAAAAAGTGCTGTTGCAGTGCAGTTGAAGTTAAGTTTCGATCAAAACAACGCTTTTCGTATTCTCTAACGGCAGTCTACTGTTGCGCGTCTTTGGTGCGTGATTCGGAACGCAACATGATCGGTATTCTACTATTTGTTTGACGTCTCAAAATTACAGCTTATAAAATTAAGTTTAAGTTTTAATATTATAATAACGTCATAGTCATTGAAATTTAATCGATTCTATTCGATGATTTAGTGAGTAATATTTTTTTCTCTCCACCGTTAGTGAATTTGTTGTCGTGCAGTTGACGTGCAGGTCACGCACAGTTTACGCGCAGTTCAAAGATTACAAGAATACCGTTTATCATTCAAACTTAAACTTAACTGCAACTGCACTAAAGTTAATCGGCGCGTCATAAAATTACGTGAATTAGCCCTCTGGACGAATGTTAGTTTATCGTATTTGGTTAAATTCCGGATTGGATAGCTCAATTGCCTGCAGAAAATTATAGCTTATAGCTGTATTTTCATCTCGTTTTATTGTACTTTACCTTCACGACAGTTTTACTCGTCAGGGTTAGTATTAGGGCAAATTATTAAATAATCTTTATTGATGTAATAGCAGTGATAAGATATGCGTGTTAGCGGGTGATACCACGGGGAGATACGCTCGCGCGACAAACTACTGTAGTACCAATTATTGTGAAAAATGACGTTGTATTGTAAAACTCTTTTTTGCATTAGTTTATTTTTTATATTCTGTACTAATTTATACAGACTAATAAATTAGCGAAATCAAACAAACACGCGTAAAAACAAAATAAATTATAGTATCGCCCGTTAATGGCAAAAGTGCCCAGAACACTGGGCCAGTGTTCTGGGCACTTTTGCCATTGACGGGCGATACTATAATTTATTTTGTTTGCGGCAATGCTGATTCTTTGGCCGAAGAAAAGCCCAGCCCTCTGGTCACGTGAACAGTCGACAAGTTTTTTGTTGATAAGCACTCGGACTCTATGGGTCGCGGGTAGTGTTTTTTGTGAGATTTTCTGCACCTGCAGCTGCTATTTTATATTAAAAACTTCATTTGTATACTAATAGTACATAATAATACAGTACCTAATGGTGACCTCAATAATAAAATTCGTCACCTTCGCTGTCAATAGAAAAAATTCCATAGTATCCTAGCCTCTTTACCAGTTATTAAAAGCGATGAGAGTATTTGGAAAATTTACCGCTGCTTGTAAAATGTTTTCCCTTCCCCTCAAGTTACGGTAACTTGATGTCCCGACAAGCCAATATTGCAGGAGCGATTTAAAAATTAAATTTACATAATTATTTTACATAAATTCCGGCTCAACTTGGAATGAGGGGGATTACGTTCAACGATATACCAGGTTGACGTTCCTCCATTAAATGAAATGCGTGACAAACTATATTCTCGCATGTAATCATATATATTATGTTCCTTAATTCCGTCCTACCTATATGATCGTATCAAGCGATCCCTGGATCATAAACCAATAAAACGGTGTTAACTAAACCATTAAAAAATAAAAACGTTACAAATCTAAACTCTGGCTCTATAACTATAAAGTAGCAATTAGTGTGACAGCACATTTGAATGTGTTTTAAAGAATCTGTGCTTGAACTCATAGTTATTTGAGCTTTAGCAGTGACTGAATAAAGAATGCATTTGCGTAAACGTGTTTGTAAAAAATTGCGATAAGGTCCGATAAGAAGGTGTTTTACAAGTATCGGATAGCGATCGAGTATCCGACAGCCGCTAATCGATACCAACGCGATACGAATCTTAATAAATTGCAATTATCGTAAACACATAATGATGGCATATCTGCGTTGAGCAGTACCTATTGCCGGGTAGTGCTGTAAAATGTCTCGCCGAATTAACAAAAAATAAACTATATAAATCATTTGTTGGAAGAAAACCTTGTTAGAAGAAGTTGCAAGCGTTTTAAGAATTTTCTACGATATATTTATTTTGACAGGGAATATGAATGCTATTTTTTTATTTAGAAAATAAAATACTTAATGAAATGATTTTTTTATACCTTCATCATCGGTGAAGTTGTAAAGCTTCAATGATCACAATTGGAAAGAGAAATCCGATATGGATTTTGACGTCAAAGTCCATAGCGTCTAGTCTGTACAGCTGCCATAGAAAACAGCGTTTTCGCGAGAGGGACAGATATATTTGTTTAAAATATATATATCTCTTGTTATTCGAGTAATTTTATTCTATTTTCACTGTTAGTATTTTATTTTGTATATTATAGAGAAACTGTATAGATACTAAATGTTTTTTTTTTCGTGCAAATTCCCTATACTTTCTAGACAACGTTCGCATTCGCCATCTGAGCCGCAATCTGTCGAAAAGCCTCATCTATACTAATGTTTTAAAGAGGTAACATTTGTTTGTAAGTTTGTATGTAGGGGGTTAACTCAGAAACTACTGGTCCGATTTGAAATATTCTTTCAGTATTAGATAGCCCATTTATTGAGGAAGGCTATAGGCTACATATCATCACGCTAAGAACAAAAGGAGCCGAGCATTAATGGAAAATGTGACACAGACGAAGTTGCGTGGGCCAGCTAGTTTCTTATAGGTACATTTGAATGCAAACGTTGCAAATGATAATTGTCACTATGGAATGGTTTGATTGACGTGATAGTTATTTACTATGTCTCAAAAATCTGTGTCAATGAATAAAAACAAAATCATCAGTTTCCTTGAATATCCTCATACATATAACTCTTCCGTTACTGAGTGACTGCATGATAACGCACAGCCGAAACTGCTGTTTGTTGAGAGCTGAAATTTGGCGAGTAGTGTGGGGGAGCACTAAGAAAGGATTTCTCGAGATTTCTACTGGAGCGGGAAAAAACGGCGCGAACATATGGGCGTACGAAGTCGCGGTCGAGGAAGCTAGTTTGACATAAAATACGAATAAAAATCACCATCGCTTTTGTGCTTCGAGTCCAGATTACAGTAACGTGTTGTACAGCTTATACTTTTTTACACGTGCACAATACTTAGCATTGCTACAAAAGCAATGCTGTACCGTGTATATCGTATAAGCTCCGCGTTAATAAAACATGTTAAATCATTGTAATTTCTAACATGTTTTGTTGTATAGTCTGGATTCACTTTAAGAGTTTTCTGTCATGATTTTAAAGTACACAAATGAATAGAAAAATAAAGGTTTAATGTCTTACTCTCGATACAGCAAATTTTTTACTCTATTAAACCAGCATTTCGTTCACTATAAAACCATAAATACGGCAACAATTGCCACTGGCTCCGATGCACTAAGTATCACTATTTCTTGTTCTGAACTAAGAGGAACTAGTCTACCCGCACTTCCGCTGCCGTGGCCATTCTCTAAAGAGTCGACCATTTTTCAGGATAAAAGTAGCATTTTGACACTCAACGATAATATGCCTGCTGCAGTTTAAATGATATTCAACTTCGGATTAGAGGGAAAATAGGGTATTTTTTATATATTTCTCAAATTTCAGAGAACTGAGGCAGTTAAAAATCATACTAAAAAAGGCGGTGTTATCAGGGTTGTAAAATCTGTGATATAGATAGACAAAACCACTGGCGTGTGGCGACTTGAATTTGCTTTACAGTGCTCACTGTTATAATCAACTAGCGGCCCACCCCGGTTTCGCCCGATATTTTTCATAATTTTCTATAATTCCTCGCCCTGGCAATTACACACAACTATAAAACAATTTATTCAATTTAGATCACTCGTTGCGAAGTTATGCGCGTATAAACCTATATTTCGGGGATTTATTTCTATTAATATACTTAGATTGATTTCATATTATTCGCTACGATAGTCCAGTCGCGGAGCAGGAAGAATTTCGTACAATTACCTCTTTACCTACTGACAGTGGTCACAAACATTTTTGTATTGAGTGCGGTTTACATGAAATATTTGAACGAGAAAGAAAATTTACCAACTTAGAAAATAAAAAAAAGTGTTGTTATCATTTAAATTATTTATTTAGATTTTATATTATAAGTTATAAAATCGAGTTACAATTACTAATACGGCAGAAATAAAAAAAAAGTAAAATTCATAAATCAGAATGCGATTCCTCTACCCGTATCGGAGTTACTGCTTTCCGAAGACGTCTCGCCTATCACATTTATAACAAAAGAATCAACAGTTTTGTCTACATTATCATCTAGTCTAACTAATTTCGATTTATTCTTTTTTACGGGATTTACACATGCAAACAAGAACAAACCTTACACTATTAGGTAAAAGGTTTCCAATCCCTGAGGACGGCGGCCATTGCATCTGTGCGAGCGAGACACAAACTTTTAACGCGGGAGTGACAGAGACAGGTAATAACAGGTCAAAGGACGAAATTCTTCCTGATCGTGGCCGGACTTTACATACCGCGTGTATCTGACATCGACGCACAAACGATTTCCATGGGTCCAGGGCATGATTCTGGACACCCTAGAGTTAGAATTTTTCGTCGGCTTTTTCTCATTTTTTCATTTTTTTCAAGGGTTTTTTTACTTTAGACTGCTCATAATCGTTATTCTGACCTAACCCAATGAGATTTTTAATAAAAAAATAATTAATTAACTACTTTCACTAAAAAGAGCAATCTGAATAAAACCACAAATAGATATCAGCTCAGCTGAGCTGATACCTATTTGTGGTACTCTTAAAAAAATTAAAAAATTAGAAAAGAACCGACGAAAAATTCCAACTCTGGGGTGTCCAGAATCATGCCCTGGACCCATGGAAATCGTTTGTGCGTCGATGTCAGATACACGCGGTAATGTAGGTACCAATGGCCACAGTACTAGGTATAGTGGGCTCTCTGTGTGGGCGGCTCTGTCATGAGCTGCAGTAAGTAGTGCCTTTACTATCAGTGTGAAAAAGCTCTTCAGTGTTCGCTAAACAGCGTACAGACCGACTTTACAGAGAGAGGCTTGCTGAGGTTGGCAATACTGCGCACAAAGGCTAAAATGATGGCGGTAGATACTCGCTGGAACTGTCAAAAGGCTTTTAGATACTTTATGAGCAGAAATGTTGAGCTGGCAAAATGGTAGATTTTATTTTTTAATATTAAGAATAATGTTTAAGTAATCTCCTCACAACGAAACCACAGAAATGAGAAAAAATTACTGAAAACATGCATCTTCTCGAAAACTAACGATTATTTTGATTTTGTACTTACACTAATGGATAGGCAGTTTAATTATGAACATTTTGGTAGAAGAATTTTTTTCAAACGACCAAAATTAGATTTTATAACGAATTTATTCAACATTCTGAGCGTATTCGCTATTGTATCTCCTGCGCTGTTATTAAGGGAAAAAATGCTCAAGGTTATTTGCTCAGGGTACGGCCTTAAGGGGTTACATTATAGTGAAGTGGTGGTGGTGGTGTAGTGGTAGTTTTAGTATAACTCAAAAATTATTTAAGTCTATCTAAAGCAACAAATATTTTTTTTATTTTTTTTTGTTGTTATAGCGGCAATAGAAATACACACTCTTTGATAATTTCTGTCTACTATAACTGTCTACCTATAACGGTTTTTGAGATACAACCCGCTGACAGACAACAGACAGATGGACGGTCACTTAGTAATAGGGTTCCGTTGGAAACCCCTCGGGTATGAAACCCTAAAATTCATTATTTTTCGCCAGCGTTAAAAAAATTAAACATCTAAAAAGTAAATTATTTATATATTTTTTTAACAATTGCAGTCACGTCCGTTCCACTGCCAGACTAGACGAACTAATATAAAAAGTATGACAGAGACATCACAACAAATACCCAGAATGTTCTCGAACTAACACAAAAACACAAATAAATGAAAACGCAATAAATAGATTTGGGACCATTCAATTGTGCTATTAAAGAGAAAAAATGTGAACGGCGTTCACGAATAGATTTTGAATTTTTGTTACTTTAATTCAAAACCAATTCTGTTCAACAAATTTATATCCGTAGGTACCTATTTTGGCGTAAAAACATGAATGCCAGACATAAATGGAAAAGTTATGATAATATTACGAAAGTCGGGCTTTCAACAGATCCTTGGGACAAGGGCATTAATTGTAACTCTTGATGTGGCCCCTGCTCGAGTCGTTACAAGAATACCTACACGAAAACCAATTACAGACGGACCCGCAGAATTATTATTTTATTGAAAATATTACGTTAGGAGTAACATTTTATCATAAACAAATACTACACATTTGTAAATATCTGAACCTCAACTTGAAAATGGAAAGTAAAAGATACTGGCCCTTTGTTTTTGTGGTAACTGTATTTTTCTCTCTCAAACAAAAGTGAGGTGAGAGCAAATACCCGTCGCATGAAGACGTCGGTCCACAGCCTGCCCGAGGGTCTGGGCCCCTCGGGTCAGCGCCCAGTCACGCAGCTATGGCTGGCCGAGCGCGACGACCGCTGGACACAGACAATACGAATATTGAGTTCTTTGCGATTTTCAACTGTCCACTAATTTGGGTCGAAGATTTAGAAGGAACTGACGCGAGTTCTTGTTAGGCAAATAGCTTTGATGAAATTGTCTGAAAAGTTTGTTATGTAGGATGATTTGATGCTCGCGTATTTGGGTTGGGTACTTAGTATCCAAAATTTTTAATTTGGTTTTAACACAAAAACCGTAACTATTAATTCAGACAAACGAAACCTTGCCTCCAATCTCCTAGCGGCAACCTGATGGCCCGACAACAAAGGTAATTTGTAGGCAAAGTCATCATAAGCCACTGTTATTCTTCAGAGGTCGTCACCGCCACCTCGACCCTCCCACTCTGGCCTGGGCACTCACAATGACTCCTGGAGGCTGTAGCGCTGTCGCCCCTCATCAGCTCGCCCCGGCGCACACACAGAAGAGTAAACAGCCGGCGGCCTCACTTTCATCCCGCGTGAGCCGCCGCCTGGCTGTTTCCGTCCCCCCCCCCCTCCCCGCCTGTCTACAAGGTCAGTGTGGCTGTGGAATGGTTTAAAGATTCATCTTGTTTCCATTTTATTAGGGAAAGTTTGCGCTTTGTACTGTCGGCGCCAGAAGTGCCTGCCAAGCAGCGCGTGTGACTCCCAAACATGACAATTTGTTAAGTGCTGTATGCTGCATAGTGTGGCCAATTTCGTTTCAACTACGTAAGTGTACATTAAGTAATTCATAAAGCACCCAGAGAAATAGCAACACATATAAGAGAGCGATTATTCTCGGAATAAGGAGAAACCACACAATAGAAATGTAACAAGGTAATATTATTTTACGTTTTAACGATATTGGTTTCGCGAAAACTAACAAAGGATTCCTTTGAGGATGCATTGCCTTTGCATATTCATCTAAGTTCATTACTTAGCTTAAAATAACTCAGAGAAACATCGCGACTGCATTAAGAGATGCATATCTATGCCGAACTAACTCCCAAAGGATAGCAGCCTTTGAAAGAAACAACAGCTCAATTTACAAGATATACGAGAACTAGACTTTTAGAAAACTACATTAAACATTTTCTACAACGTTCCTTTAGTTAAATCCAAAGCGATTAACACGGGAAAATAATAAATAATGTTTCATATTTATTTTATGACTACAAACGAAAGAAGTATTATATGTACATAACGTATGCAGCGGGCGACCACTAGAAACGCTCTATATTGACAAACACAAGGTCCGAACATAATGAGAAATATTTAATTTTCAAAAGGTCGTTTAATGAAAGTTGCAGTAAAAGTTAATTGAGATACACTTTAGTGACTTATGTTTCATAATAATAATGTCCACATCAGTTTGAAAAAGGTCAATGTTAACGTGTGTGAAATGTCCAAGGATATTATTATTTTGTTTTATTAAATTTGTTTTCTCAGGCTAGTGCCTGGTATTTGCTAGAATCTCACGGGTGTGAACCAAGGTGAGATCCTAGTTATTAGTTTGTGATGGTAAATTACTTTGTACTGCAGTAAAATTGTTATCCAAGTCTATTTGTAAAAATTTTCTAACTATTCGGCAAGTATTTAAAATAGCGGCTTTTTGTAGTGTTAAGTATGTGTATTTCGAAAGATTAAGAACATTTGAGCTATTGAATATTTGTTTTGGGATAACACCTGTTGTTGATATTACTATTTTGGGACAATTGTGACTTTATTCATTTTCCAAACTCTGGTGATTTCCTCTTGTAGTTCTGTGTACTTCCTTATTTTTTCTGTGATAGTCTTTTGTATGTTATTATTATTATATTATTATTAACGTTCCCGACAACATTTTCTCATGAAAGTTTCATGTTCGGTGGATGCTCGGAGTAATTAGTAGTGATGTTCATATCGCTTGGCATTACTTCTGACTCCAGCTCAGCGCACCTCGCAGTGCTGCACGAACACAAATAAACTTCTGTCTCTCGAATAAAACAGCGTGCACGTTGTCGAGCTTCCTTTTATTCCATTTCCGCTCATGTATGTTTCGAGCAGAAAAAACGACACACGAGGCGGATCGTGAGCGGCGATTATCAGTGCTTTTACTTTACTCTTTATTTGAACTGAAGTGCAAGCTTTTCGTGTTCGGTGTTCCATTTACGCAAAAGAAATTTTTAAAGAGTTTCATTTTATTCGTGAACAGTATGTGCTAATTAGAAGAGATACAGAAGTCGAGCCGACTCGTAAATGCAGGAAAGACGTTGGGCATGTAAATGGTTGATGTTTCCTTTTTCCTTAAATGAGGGCCTGAGTCAGTGATGCCTACAGAAAAGAATAGAGCATTTGAAATGTCTAAGGCAGGTTTTTTTTTTAACACATTGCAAAAATATATATTATAGCAAGTCGTATTCGAGACTCTTTCCACTATTTTGTGACAATGTATTGACATGTATTAGTTAGCTCGGGTTAAATGCTGTAAATTAATTTTAATTTTGCATAAGTAGTATTTTGTGTTGAGCAAATCGAATGCTAAACTGTGACGTCTCAATAAAGAAAATTGCTTTTAGGTATGTTGCTGTTGAGCTGATGACAATGAAAGTCGTCAGTACGTAGACAAGGGCTGCAGCAGAAGTCTGCAATGCGTCTGCTATCGATTCGGTAGGGCTGCCAACTGCGTGCCAAGGCCGGCGCCAGCCGCCAGCCCGCCTGGCAACCGCATGGCAACAGGGAGCTGGGACTAGAGTGATGGCCTGATTTTACTTCCGCATGGCTTTGTTTCTACTTTTGCCATTTTTGTTTAAATTAGACGCTTTTAGGTTAAGGTTTTTGTTTTGAAGTTGTGTCTTCATTCAAGCTCCGTATAAAATTGTTGTTATCGTGTGTTCGATTTTGTATACTGTTGCCTCTGAGTTATGGGTTACAGGATCGATTAACTCAACAAACGATTGTAAACTTTTTTTATTGGAAATACGATGGCTGTGGCACATCGAAGGTGGAACTATCTGATTGCGAATCACTGAGCCAAAATATTTTGTGGACCAACAAAAATAATAAACAAACAACATTCGAGCAATGGGCGCCAAGTTCGCTGACGTCACTTATCGTGAGGTAACTGTTCAGATGGCGCTGATAGCGCCAGTGTCGGTTATCATCGCCGCGGCCTATCTGAAGTAGGTGTTGCGCGCGAGTGCTTCTTGACGCGATAACAGCCTCTGATAAACAACTGTTATTAGTTGGCATTTTCTTGCTACTGGCGTTTTCATAAAAAATTGGAGATTTTGATCGGACTTGTTGATAGAGACAGTGGCTTTGTTTGGGGTTAAAGTAAACTGCATTGTGACGGATTACTGACTCGTTCTATGTTCCTAAAGACCCTGAAGTTACACAGTTAGGAGTCTGAAGGTAGCTTCTCACGGTGTGTATTGTGCTCGGACTAGCCCGTATGTAGGTATACAGACCAGGGTGTAAAGTCCCGAAAACCTTCATTGAAAAGTGAGGATCCTCCGACTAGATAGGTGTCGAACCTGGTCAGCACCTGCCCCATGGTTGATATTTGAGTTGTTCTATCTTTTTAAATCGCACGAAAAAGTCTGATACTGTGATGCAGAATCTGTTTGACTCAGTCCGTTGCTGGCGGTGTAGATGTCGCTGCGCCGCATTTGTTTTTTTTTTATGTGGTGGTAAGTCCGTTACACCCGCACCGACGAACTCCTGGAAAACTGTCATCTGGCAGCGCAGGGATGATTCCGTAACTTCAAAGGCGCGGTGCAAGTTCTCTTACACTTTACATTCCGCCACAACAACACACCAGCAGGTTCATGTCATTGTGACGACGTTATTAACGATTTTGCGGTTTTTCCTTTATTCTGTTCCTTTCATTTCTTACCACATAATAAATATTATACTAAAAACGACAACGCGGGACTATTAACTCTCTACGCAGTATATTATATCAAAGATATAATTTCCGTTCATTTCACCGAATTTCAAAATAACAATCATAAAATATGGAGTTCGGAAATAATAGAAATATTGTAGGTTTGTTCGAAACCTTCCCTGAGGCCCTTTTGATGTCAGGCCCCGTTGCCATGGTTACAGGTTTTTAAACGAGACTACTAGCCTTGAGCCTTATTAACGAGCTTGTATGAATAGGTAATTGTTATGTACTCGCTGTACATAGTTCTATGTATTTACATAGTGAAGCGACAGTTGTCTTAAACACACTCGAATTTGCGTTTTTATTTCGTCATGCAAAAGACTGCTTTCTTATGTCAAGCTACTACTTAATGGCACATGTTTAAAAGACTGCTTTCTAATGTCAAGCTACTACTTAATGGCACATGTTTAAAAGACTGCTTTCTTATCTCAAGCTACTACTTAATGGCACATGTTTAAAAGTGTTAGTAGTTCGCAAAAAAGTGATTGCTGTATAATTGCAGAATAATGAACTTCTTGAGCTAGGAAGCGAATTCTTTTGCATCGGCAATGTTTGGAGATTAAAACTATTTTTCTCAGTGGCATTAAACTTGATAACAGTTGTACTGCGGAATTTAAAAACAACTTTGCTATATCTATTATATGCTCACGTTACGTAAGCTTTAATACTGCAAGCAGTAACTGTGAAACGGTAAGACTATTCCCCTGACAATAATATTGAACTGAAAAATCAAAACCTGAGTAGCGGAGAGCTTTTAACAAGCTGGGTGTCGCCAGTAAGCGGTTTGCAGGTAATCTGTTTACTTGAGCTTCGTACCTAAGCGTCGAAGGACCGTGGGTGGGTAGGTACATATACATAGATAGTGACGTCAGCAGTGAAGCGGTTATGTGCAAGATTCAGAAATGTTCGTCTGACATAACGAAGGTTCACTGAGCTCGACTAGAGAGAGCCTGCTAGTGGGATTTCGGAAATTGATGTGGATATAACATCATGAAACTGAAGCTATTATATTTTGGTCAAAAAATTGTTCAATAATTATAAAGAAGTAATGTTTTTTTTGGGACCCGTACTGTTAGTTATTTATTATACTTTTCTGTGTCTTACAGAAAAGTAAAATTAATGACTAACAGTAATAAAAAAAATAACAACCGAAAGCTAACAGTATGAATGTAATATGTGCAGGGCCAAACACCGGTCAATTCTGTAAACATGTCGAAGTGAAGGCTTGGGTGGGTGAAGTGATGAAGAAGTGAGCTGTCATTCCATCCTGCAGTGCGATTCCGCCAGTCGATTCTGTTGACATCTCACCGTATTCACTTAGGTGGAGTGAACGACAAGTGAGCTGTCAATCCATCTTTTTTGTATGGTTTGACAGCTCACTTCGTGACTTCACCCACGCCTTCACGTCGACATGTTTACAGAATTGACTGGCCACACTTACTTAATAATACCGGACTTTTTACCATAGGAAAAAGCTCTCGCAATGCAATGCCTCGAGGCCATCCGAAAGGGATGTTTGTGTGTTTTTCACGCATATTCCCTGTTGTAAAAGTGACTTTAACATTAACATGACGTCGACGACAGCTCAACAAATGTCAGAAACCAAGAGTTGTGTGTGAGAGTGTCGCGGTGTCGCCTCAGTGTTGCCACCTGGTGCTCGACATTGCAGAATACCCTCATTGATGACATCAATGTCGGCAAATTAGTGTATAATAGTTAAAACAACGTAATAATAACATTTGCAAGTAATTGTCCAGTGTTTTTTGTATCGATAACTTCTGAAAACAACAAAATAAAACCAGCTGTCAAACCAACGCAACGACGGTGATGGATTTAAAAAGATCGACGAACCCGGGGAGTATTTTGTTTCAATTATGTTAATGTAGGGAATATTAACAGACCTACAGAACATCAAGAAATACTGCTCAGGCCTCTGAGCAACGTCCATCACACACCGGCACGGTTTATGTCTCCTTTTGCTTGACAACTGGTGGAAGCAAAATCGACGACGAAAACATTCGCCCAGACAAGTAACACTACATAATTTACTGCACATATACACTACTAAACGAGATCTATATTAATAATTACTGTTAATTTAACTTGTGACTAATGTGTGATAAATCTTTGTTACTCAAATTTCAATGTACCCAGTTTTATACTTGGTAAAAATAACGAAAGCAGTGTTTATTCATATTAATATTTTCTTATTTAACTTTCCCATTTAATTCTTGCCTTGTAATCCTAATAATTTCACTAACTCTATAAGCTATCCCTTAAATTTAATTATTTAATATTTTCCCCTACTACCTTCTACTAAATTTTATTACTAAAAATTTTCATCCACTGCTATTAAACTGTGTAACTGTGCATATTCCAGCAAAATGATGACCCGCAGTGCCACAATCAAGGAGCTGGAAGCAAAACTAAGAGCTTCTTTGAAGGAACTAAAAGAGGCTAAAGCGCTAAACCAAAAGCTGCTTCAGGAAATTGCGGAAGGCGAGGTGGAAAGTCAAAATGTGGTTCAGAAAAACACCTGCCTCAAGAACGAGTTGGCTGAGCTACACATTCAGCACATGGACTTAGCCGACCAACACGCTCAACTCCAACATCAAGTATCAACATTTCAAAAGTGCAGTGATATGTTTGAAGTTACTTTGAACCGTGTTTCTGAACTGGAACAAGAACTCTGTGATGCCCATAAGGCGCTATCTAAGGCAGAAGCCGATAAGGTCAGTGGAGAGTGTTTTAACACCAATATGTTATTTGATGAGTTGGTAGGTTTTCGTTCAAAATCAGTGTGTGAGCCAGCCATAACTATAGATTTGACAGGTGACGATACCATACCACTAGGTCCCATAGTTGTGAGTCATAATAAATTAAAGAAATACATTAAACTTAAGAAAATAATTAAACGGTCTCGGAGAGCAATAAAAAAACAAAATCTCCTAAAATTAAATATTTCACTGCGAAAAGACCGAGTCAGCCTCTCTAATAGATTAAATAGTTGTACTGAAGAGTTAGATAGATGTAGGGAAAATTATAACAAAGAAACTCAGTGTCTCCAAAATGATTTATTATATAAGGAGTATTTACTGAAAACCATTTATGAAAAATATGAGACTTCACAACAGCAACTTAGTGAACGCTTGTTAGAGGCGGGGGAGTTATTGGATTTGGTGAAGTACAATGCTGAGAGGTGTGAGTCTTTGACTAATAATCTCTCATGCAGCTGTATCAACCGTTCACCACCTCCGCAACCCCAACTTAACATGTCACCATCGGTGTTGGCTCTTCCATTAGAAACCTGTATCAAGACACCAGAAAATAAATCTATCTTTTTTTGTGATGAATTAGGGTCTGGCTTTGGAAAAATACTACATAACTACTTAAGCCATAGTTTTACCAACCATAGTTATCACAATATAAGTTTTAAGCAAATGGTTAAGAGGATCATAAATTCAAATCTTGATGAGTATTCACAAATGGTTCTTCTATTAGGGAATAGTACTGGTATTACCAGAAAGGACATAGTGGATGGTGTTGGCTCCTTATTAAAGTTAAACATAGGAAAGCTGATGTTATGTGCTTTTCCTTATTCAGATAGTTTATCAGCTGATCAAAACAATAAAATTTTAAAGCTGAACAATACTTTACACTTGCTGACATGTTGTCATAGTGACAAATTATTGTTTTTTGACACTAATAAATTTGTTAGTGGTTTTAAATTAACTCAGGGAACTTTATCTCCGTCCGGTAACTGTAGACATAAGATTGCTATGCTGATAGCATATAATATTAACGATGTTATAGGTAGTATAACAAATATTAGGTTAGGTGACGAGCCTATGTTGTCTAGTTGCTCTAACAGCGTAGGGACTTATTATTGTGATTCTTTGTGTTGTACGAAGGAGGACCCACATATAATGTCAACATTCTTTGAGGCCACTTCCGATCAGAGAGAGTATTCTCTTCCTGATGAAACACATTTTAAACCCCCAGACATTTTAAACTCCTCAATTTTAGCTGTGGAAATTGCTCCGGATAATTCTTTAAACTAAACTGCAAGACAACAGAAGCTACCTCTTCTAATAACCAATTATTATTAGCGAATAGTAACAAGGTATCTTCTGGCAGTAGTAATATAGTTCCAGGTAAACATCATAAGGGGGGGCAACACACTATAAAATTGTTTAATCAGAATATTCAAGGTTGCTCTTCCAAATTACTCGAAATAGAAATGTTTTTAGAACAAACCAAGTTTGATGTAGTTTGCTTAACTGAACATTGGTTAAAAGATCACCAAGTAGGTTACATTAATTTCGAAAATTATTATGTAGCTAGCCATTTCAGCCGACAATGTATGATACATGGAGGATCACTAATTTTAATTAAAAGTTACATTAAATCTAAAGAAAGAAAAGACATTGTTAAACTGTCAGTTGAACACACCATTGAATTGTCCTGTGTTGAGTTGGATAAGCATGTTGTTGTATGTGTCTACAGACCTCCAAGTTACCAGAATCTATCTGTGTTTGATTCTGTAATGGAAGATGTGTTAAAAAAAGTTTGTACCAGCGATAAAACAATAATAATATGTGGCGACTTTAATATTAACTTATTAGAAACTAACTCAAATAGTATCAGATTATTGAGTCTGTTTAAATCATATAATTTATCAAATGTTTTTATTGAACCTACCCGAGTAACAGCTTCTTCTGCGACTTGCATAGACAACATATTTTGTAATTGTGATTACTTACATAAAGAGATTGTTAATAAGTTGCCCTCTGATCACAGTGGACAAGCTATAACGTTTTGTACCTACATACCTTTACAAAAAATTCAAATTCAATTTAGACCAATAACAGATAAAAATTTAGAAAAATTTAGTAATACTTTGGCCAGTAAATTATGTGTTCAAAGTTTTAATAACATAGAAGACCCAAATGAGTTTTACGGCGAGTTTTTTTCAATACTAAACGCTCAATATAATGATAGTTTTCCATTAAAGTCAAAAAGTGTTAACACAAAGTTTATATTCAGTGATTGGGCAACTACGGGCATTCGAATAAGTAGGGAAAAGCTATACGAACTATATGGCCTTAAGCAACATGTGATTAATATAAGCTTTCATAAGTATGTCGCGAAATATTCAAAAACATTTAAAAGTGTATGCAAAATAGCAAAAGCTCTGTTTATTAGTAATAAAATAAAATCAGCAGATGACAAAATAAAAACTACCTGGAAAATAATTAATAATGAAACAGGTAGGAAGAAAAAGCGTGAAACTGAATTTAATTTAAAATCCGTACATGGTCCCATAAACTCAGATGCAGAGGTAGCTCAGGAATTTGAAAACTTCTTTGCTGATATTCCTCGTAAAACTACAGAAGCTCTTAACTCGTCACCCGCGCTCTCTGCTGCCTTACTTAGGAAGAATGTCAAGGTTTGTCCATCAGAGTTCAAGTTTAAACATACAAACCCCCTAGCCATTATAAAAGCTTTTAAAGATCTTAAAATTAAATCAACAGAAGATCTTTGGGGAATGTCTGTAAAAGTCTGTAGATCTATTATTGAAACTATTGCTCCCCACTTAGCTCTTATATTTAACTCTAGTGTAGACCAGGGAGTATTTCCTGATCTCATGAAGCACAGTAAAGTCGTTCCACTGTTTAAATCTGGTGATAGTCAAGAACCCAACAATTACAGGCCGGTTTCAATCCTGCCGGTTCTCAGTAAGGTGTTTGAAAAGTGAATGCTTAACCAGATGTTACTACATTTTAATGAAAATTCCATCTTTCATGAACATCAGTACGGTTTCACCAAAGGGCGTTGTACAACTGACGCCGGTGTCACTCTAATAAAGAACATCTTTAATGCCTGGGAAGATTCGCAAGACGCCATTGGAATTTTTTGCGATCTCTCGAAGGCGTTCGATTGCGTTAACCATGAAACACTTTTGTTGAAACTGGAGCATTATGGGATTAGGAATACATCTCTTGATCTGATTAGATCGTACTTGAAAGACAGACAGGTTAAAGTACAGGTAAACAGCGTGAACTCACTGGGGTCTGAAATGACAATGGGCGTTCCGCAAGGTTCAATATTGGGTCCATTCCTCTTTTTAGTGTACATAAACGATTTGCCCAAATTGCTTCAAAATGAGCCAAAGATGGTGTTATTTGCTGATGACACATCATTGATATTTAAGATAGAACGACGGTCACAAAATCTTGATGATGTCAATAACTCTATTCATCAAGTTCAAGATTGGTTTACGGCAAACAACTTAGTATTGAATGAAAAAAAAACCAAATGTATTAAATTTACTTTACCAAATGTTAAAAGTAACGAATGTGACATCGTATTGAATGGACAAAAATTGGAATTTATTGATCAGACGGTTTTCCTGGGAATCACTTTAGACGAGAAATTGCAATGGGGACCTCACATAACATCTCTTGCGGCGCGGCTAAGCTCAGCCGCTTATGCTGTTAGAAAGATAAGACAGTTAACAGATGTAGAAACTGCGCGTTTGGTCTATTTTAGTTACTTTCACAGCATTATGTCGTATGGTATTTTGCTATGGGGTCGGGCTGCTGACATTGAATCCATATTTATTTTACAAAAGAGTGCTGTCAGAGCCATTTATAATCTACGTCGACGCGATTCTCTTAGGGAAGTCTTTAAAAAGATTAATATTATGACAGTCCCATGTCAATTCATTTATGAAAATATTATGTATGTAAGGAAAAATCGACATCTCTTTAGCAAAATTAGTGATAGACATAATTTTAATACTAGAAATAGAAATAAATTAGATCAGCCATTTTATAGATTAGCCAAAGTACGAACATCTTTCATGGGGTACTGTATTAAATGTTACAATAAAATACCTTGTGACATATTAGAATTAAATGAAAGAAAATTTAAAAATTATGTTAAAAGCACACTATGTAAACAAGCATATTACAAATTAGATGATTATATTCAAGATAAGAATGCTTGGAAACATGCTGGTCCTGCTCCATAGGACAGTCTGAGGTGTAGTAAACAAAGTCAAACTTATTGATAATGTTTGTATTAATATATTTAGTATATCTATAGATGTCTTTAATGACTTTTATATTTAACACTTAAGGACTCGCTACTGGGTCTATTGGACCCAGGCCTCGGTAAATTTGTGGATACTTGTGAATGCAGCGCTTTGCGACGTTGCCGCTCTTAATACCTTTCAACGACACATCGTCGCAGCGAGTAACACGCACAGATGCCAGTTAGAGCGCCGTGCTTGAGTGCTATGGACGTAAAAAGTGCGTATGGGTTCGTTTGACCCAGTAGTGACCATATACGTAAGTGTTCTTTTTCTTGTTTTATAGTAAAAAATAGCGTCTAGTAACACAATAAGCGACACAGATATTGCAGTAAACAGTTTACTTGAACGAAAAAATAGACGGAGAAGACTCTTTAGAAGTAAGTGAACATGAATCAGATTCTGAACAAGATTGTGATGAAGAGGACGACATGCTTATACCACAGAATCCAGTTGTGCAGCCACTTTCAATGCAAGTCTCTGAAAGTGAATATACGTTGCAACCAATTTCACAACCAGGGGATGGCTTTTTTCGACCTGTACTTGACTACTCTTGTCCAGACTTAGAATGTGTGCCTTTGTCGAATTTACTGAGAGACTATTATATCGGTAAATATGAGATAACAAAATGGGATCAAAAATAATCTGCGCAAAATGTTAGGACTCAGAGCCCCAATATAATAACCTGAAGTGAAAGATTGGTTTTTATAAATATTCCACAGCACATCAAAAATCGAATCAGGACCATAATACCTCAAGTCGAACCACCGCCTGAGCCAACACAACCAGTAAGTGGACGAAAATTTCGTTGCGGTCTTTGTACTTGGAAAAAGGACAGAAACACCAAAAATTCTTGTGCCAAATGCAATGTCGCTATTTGTGGAGACCACACAAAACAAATTTATGTGAATTGTTACAAAAATATATTGAAAAAATATTGAATAAATCTGATAAGTAACTATACATGTTACAAAAAGCTTATTAAAAAATGTTGATTTTCAGAGTTAGTTTATAAAAAAAGCAGAAGTTGCGATTGATCTCTCTTATTTTTTTTTAATAGATATTTTTTAAGTTGTAATGGAAAAATATGTGCCATTAGAATATAAAAAAAAATAAAAATAGAAAACGTCCTGAATGTAACATGGGTCCAAAAACTATGCATAATTGTAACATGTTTTGTGTATTTTTTTTTTAAATGTTTTAATAATAAATAATTATTTTTGCATAGTATTATTTGTTTGATTTAAGAGTAATAATATTATATAAATAAAATATACTCATTAACATACACCAGTTTTGGATATATCACACAATGTAATCTGGGTCCAGCGGACCCAGTAGCGACTCCTCGCGTCGCAAATAGGGGTGCGAGTCCTTAAGTGTTAATTTAACTCACACACTGATTTATTGTTCTTTATTTGATAAATCAGTAGTACCAACATTTTTAAATATGTGTGTGTTTGCATTGTATAGACTCAAGTACCCTGGCGGTTGGGAGTGTCATGCTCACTCAAAAGCCTAGCTGATGGTGGCGGCGGTATGCGTTAAATTATGTGGCTCCATTCAAAATGGTTGAGACGAATGGGCCTGGCGTATGTCATGGCGCCGTCGGTTGGGACTGGTCATTTCTCAGCTGCCATGGTTTATTTTAATTTATTTTAATTATTTCTTTGAATTGTTCCTTTTTTAGTTCGGATGTTTTTATCATGCTCGTCACATCGTTCTCACATGTATGTATAATTTCAACACGATGTCAAGAAAACTTTGTAACAATTTATTATTTTTAAAAGAGTGTCCGTGGAGTTTCTTGCACGTTCTTCTCCATAGAGATCTACGCTTTGGAACGTGCAAATAGCTTCATCTTTTTGGACCGACCGACCTTGACAATTCAAAAGTGCCTGTAAATGGTTTAATTGAAATAAATGTTTGAGAGTTTGAGAGTTTGCGTGATATAAAAATATAAATTAACGTTCTCAATGAAGGTCATCTGCCTAGCCTTTTCCCAACTATATTGGGGTCGGCTTCCAGTCAAACCGAATTCAGCTGAATACCAGTATTTTACAGTGAGCGGCTGCCTACCAGACCTCCACAACCCATTAACTGGGTAATACGGTACTCCTTGGCAAGACTGGTGTCAGATTTCTGGCTTCTGACTATCCGTAACGACTGCCAAAGATCTCCAAATGACAGCCGGGACCAACAGCTTAATGTGCTTTACGAGGCACCGAGGAAACTCGATTTGTTAAGATGGTGACCCATCCACAGACCAACCTCGGCAAGCGTTGCGTAACCTTGAAGATCGACCTGTGCGGCTGTTATTATTTAGCCACGAGCTCCTCCGTTCTCAATGAAGGTATATATTTTTAATTAGTTCAGGTAAGTAGGTCTCCGTGTACTGACATGATACTGATAATTTAAGGTAATTAAGGAAACATTGCTCCCATCGGAACATTTCCTCGCAGCGAATTTAATTTATTCTTTTCATACTTTGTTGAAAGGAAAAAGTCTTGTTAAGAAATAACTTTTTGTTCATGACGGTAATTATCATATTATGAAAGCAATTTTTGGCCTTCATCTTAAGTTGACAAAAACTTGTTCACTTAGAAGTATTTATTTCATTAAAATTATATTAATGATGGAAGTCAAAGACAAAACTATAATAACGGCTTTCTAAATTAAGACAGGATCTCTTTTTGAGTCTGCAATAAAATAAAACAAAACTATATCATTAATGAAAACAAAATGATATTGTAAGCTCGTTTCGTAGTCTTGCTACGTAGCCGCTACGCTCGTAGCGCTACGAGGCTACGAGCGTAGTCAGCTGAGCCGGTGATCACGCGGTTATTTTGAGCGTGAACAAGGCTTTATTTTCAGGCCTCTATTATTAGCCCCTCACTCCTCCGACTATAAAAAGGATCGTTTAACAAAGACGCAGCAAGTATGACGCCCACATGATTTTTAATATTTTTAAATCTCCTACAATTTATATTTTAATGATGTTTCTGGTTTAGCTTTAAAATGTCCGCATTGTTCGTACTACAGGGTAATGGATTAGAGCCTGAGCCAGGTGCTGGACAGCTGAGTGTATTACACTATTTTATTGCTCGATATCCTGGTTTAGTTTATGTTATAGAGCAGGCTCACACAGTGTTTTGTTTAACTTGCTGTTGATAAATTTATTTACGTAGCGAAGTTATGCTGAAGTGTGTCAACTACAGCTAGTATAAGAGAACATTTTACTCAAATAAAAATGCCATAAAGTGGTTAGATAGTATCATTGCTGCTGATACTATTACAAATTGTAAGGCAATGAATAACATTTTTTTAATTTAAAAAATATTCCAGGTAATCTATAAGGAAAGTAGCATCCCTAGCTAAAGCCAGCCAGGATATAATAAATAATTGTGATGAAATCACAAGTAAGATCTTGTTCCCGACCGCCATTGTGTCTGCCTATTATTATTACTGTGAACATCCCGCTGTGTACTTGTCATTATCGGAGGCTCGCTGGCGACGACGCTCTGCAGCTAATACATTCATAAATATTGTATTCTGAGATCGAGATGGCGCGAGTCTCCGAGATTCTTTTGTCAGATATTTTTATTGAATGGCGTTGTAATATTATTTGAACACTTTTCAACATCAAACCTGTCACTTTATTGAAGGTAGGTAAGCGTGTTTAAAGAATCAGATAAATACGTTATCTTCTTTAAAACTGTTTTCTTACAGGATATTGAAATCTGAATAATTATGTTGATGACGTCATTCAGATCACCGTATGTACCTATCGAGTTTCTAACACAATGAATGCGAACAATTCGAACGTTGTGTAAAACAATTTGTCGGGGCTGTCCGCTCAGCTGGAAGCTCATGGAAGACCACGCCGATATAATGACACCCACACATGTACACACGGTTATGTATGCCTAGTACATATCGCACACTGTTCTCACCAGTTTGTTCACACTGACCATAAAACCTTTCGACGAACATATGGATTGTTTAAATAATTGGACATCGTGCAAATTCGACAACTCCATTATGGAATGAGTTAATTCACAAAGTTAGTCTTGAAACTATGCATTTACGTTAAAACGGAACAAATTAGCAGATTCAATTTATGATCTAGTTTGTGAAAAACTGAATTGTTCATTTTGATGGATGCTTAAATTTTATTAGTTTTAATTGCACCTGACTACCGAATTCCTAGTAGCTTTTCAAATGCAATCCTTTTCAAAGTTTAGCTTTCATAAAGCTCGCTTGGATTAGAACCTGCTAATTTGATAGTCGCAGAGGATTGTTTGTTCTACTTAACGCTTGTTGAACTTCTAACATTGAGCTGCTAACTGAATTGCGCGGAATTAATGTTTCTGTAGTAATAGTCTGCAGATAGTTAGCAGGTTCGGATTAGTTAGTGGTTGTAATGGATGGCTCGGAATTCAGACTGTGTGTTTGAATGAATATCCTGTGTTAGTGACATCCTGACTACAGAGAGTCTCTCTTACATTAAATGCGCTTAGACTGACAAACGTTATGTACGTTAAGATGTAGACTTATACGGTATTTTAATAGAAAGGGTTTCTTTTCTGCAAACTTTACTTTAAAGAAGGAAGATAATAATTTAAACTTTCCAAGACAACAACCTTGAAAAAAACTGAAAATTTTATAGAATTATATGGAATAACTGTTTTTAGGAACTGCAATAAAAAAAAAACAATTTGCTATATTCTAATATATACATTTTTTCCGTTGTATGTTTTGTTAGTTTAAGGTTTCTTTTATGTATTTTTCATTTGGTGTACAATAAAGTATATATGTAGGTATATATAAATAAATAAAGCTGAAATTTGGCATCGGAATAGTTTCCTTGGAGAGTGTAGGCGAGCACTAAGAGAGGATTTTCCGAAATTCTAACGAAAACGGGAACAATGGATACCAGTACGAAATCGCGGGCAAAGCTAGATTTGAATAATATTATTTTACTCATTTCATCTTAGCACACTATATCCACTATCTAGTACCACTAGGTCTGTTTTCCTTTACATGTATTTAACGCAATAAATTCGTTTTATTACTCGCAACGCTAGCCAGTTTACCCTACAACAATTTTAGAAATTATATTTGCATTCTGGAATCACTACATCGTAACACAAATTACTAAAAACAGATAATAATTTACATAATTCAGCGCCTGAAACGTCGACCATATTCGTTAAAATATAATGATTTACTCGAATATGGTTTCCATTTTCATACGTCTTATGTACTCTTGTTATCTATGTACATAATAAAATAAGCCCAGAATTACCCGCGCTAATGTGAAACGTATCAAATGGGTTACTTGTTAACATGACTCATGTAGGGATCACGGTTAATATATTATGGTATGAATAGGTCTTGTTAAATTACAGCTGTAACAATAAATCAATCCGGTCTTTTGAAATCTAGAGATTTTGGACACAATTTTACATTTGGACATTGCATCATCTGGCTAGCCTTTTCCCAAATAGTTTGCGGTCAGATGCCAGTCTTACCAAATGGAGCTGAATACCAGTTTTCACATGTAGCGTCTGCCTATCTCACCTCGGCGACCATATTATCTACTGTTACGATAACTCTCGGTAAGACAGAATGTCAGACTTTCAAGCATCTAACTATTTACTAATTAAAGGATGGTAATCCATCTGTTGACCAAAGTCGGCAAGCTTATCATCCCTACCTGGTTGCTATTGTACCAATTCGCAATAACGTCTTTTATAATGTGCACAGCAAAAGAGTGGAACTGTCTGCCTGCGTCTGTGTTTCTCAACGCTTACAACCCTTCTGGGTAAGCTCGCTCCATCGTAGACTTTGTCTCTGTCATCTCTGACCAAGACTCAAGTCAAGAGCAAACCCATCTCAAATACAAAAAGCGTTCCACCTGCACCTCCGAGAGATGTGAATGTAAACACTAATCACATCAGTGTTGGACCAGAGTAGAATTTTTATTACCTAACTTGCTAAAGTGCATATTACGTAATACAAGTGTAAATCTAATTCAGTGCTGTTACATTAAAAACCCCGACGCGTGTCGCTGTGAGCTTTTTATGGAGAACTGGAATATGGAAATATTTTGTGTTGTTAACAAAGATAGTACTTTTGATATTCAATTATCTTTACGAATGGCACGTGTGAAAGTGAAATGATTAGTTAGAAAAATGTTAAACATTAATTTAATTCAGAATATGGTAATTGTTTTGATGTGAATCTAAATTTTACGAGATTTTCAATGGAGGAATCGGAAATCTGCAGAACTTTCAGTCAAAATATCCAATATCCATATCTAACTATTACGTGGAAGACACAATATATATCCTCCCTTACTGCTTCATCGTTGTCATGTAAGAAACTGCTGTCAGTGAACAAATATATATCCTAAGAGCGGTTTTCATCAATGAAACTGGGGGGCTACTCTCTAAGCCCGTCGTCCGTAGTTTCGGACTTAGTTGCGGGCGTATTCTACTCCGTATCACCTACGAATTTACGATTAGGTCTCAAACCCGAACTAAGAATGAACGACAATACGATTTGATAGTAACTGTCAAATCGTGTTGTCATTAATTCTTAGTGATTAGGTGATACGGAGGAGAATACGCCCGTAACTACGGACTACGGGCTTAGAGAGTAGCCCCCCGATCGCGATTAGTACATCTAAACTGCGATTAAGAGCTGTCAGTGTCAATATTTCACAGAAAATATAATGACACTGACAGCTCATTTACGTGGTTCACATGCTGATCGCGTCCAGCCGGCCGATTGTGTCGACATCTCACCGTGATCACCAGGTGGAGTGAACGACAAGTGAGCTGTCATGCCGTATTGTTTGTATGGTTTGACAGCTCACTTATCTTTCACTTCGCTTAAGTGTTCACTCCGACAGGTTTACAGAATCGCACTGCTGTTTCATCGATGAAATCTGCCCTAAGGCTTTTATACGAAAATTAATTATCTTTAAAGGACCAACATCAAAAAGCTCTCGAAAAGTCTATTTGACATAAAGCACAAAATCTTCAATAGCCACTTGACGAATACAGAAAGACAGTCACTTTAAACGTTTTTAAATAGCGCTTTACAGCGCTCCCCTGCTACCGAGCGCCCTGCACACAACCGTGGGTGGTTTACGTAAAAAGCGTCTTTTTTAACAACTTAATTACTGCCTAATGACTCCTAAGGATAGAACATTGAGGAGGAAGCAAATCCGCTAATTAGATAAGCATTTTTGTTTAAAACGTATAAAAATAATACTGTGCAGGACTGTGTTAGTCCAGTCAAGTTATCAGGAATGGTTTATATCACAAGTGTAAAATAAGAAATTAATATAAAAATCATAGATATAAATTATGTATACCGATATAAAAAATAAGCAAAATGTTAATAGCTGTTGCAATTCTTGGGATTCGGGGTTTACAATACCAATATTATACTTCGTTTAAATTATTTTCGTAGTATATTTAATTTCCAGAAACTTCCAACAGCGTTTATCTGAACAATATAAAATAATAAATGGATATCCGGAGTTTCAGGAAAAGTTGGAATATAATATTATGGCTCAAATTTTTTCATGAATAAATATTGGAAATAATAGGTACATATTTCAATCCGTGGAAAGCTATTTCAATTTTGCATTTACATAAATTGCTTTCAAGCTATATAAATTGCAGCTCGCCTGGTGTACCTACCTTTGATATTTGATCAAGCCGCAATTACCCGTTCAACAAAAACCAATATGCCTACATGCATAAGCCTATATGATGCTTACATGCATAAGAGAATTAATCACAGCCCCCTATCAACATAATGTATACTGTCACCAGAGGGCTAATTCACGTAATGTTATGACGCACCGATTAAATTTTAGTGCAGTTGCAATTAAGTTTAAGTTCGAGTGAGTGTATTCTTGTAATCTTTGAACTGCGCGTGAACTGCACGTCAATTGCACGACAACCAAACTACCAAACTTACTGACGGTAGAGAGATAAAATATTATTCACTAAATAATCGACTAGAAACGAATAAATTTCAATGAATATAGACGTTATTATAATATAAAAAATTAAACTTAAGCTTATAAGCTGTCATTTTGGGACGTCAAACAAATAGTAGAATACCAATCACGTTGCGTTCCGAAACACACACTAAAGACGCGCAACAGTAGAATGCCATTATTGCGCTGGCGTGACGCGCACTTGACGCGAGCGTGTCTGACAGCGGTAGAGAATACGAAAAGCGTTGTTCTGATCGAAACGTAACTTAAGCTGCACTGCAACAGCACTTATTTAGTTACGTGAATTAGCCTACAGGTCGTCTACCTTATCGGAAGCCATTCAAAGTGGTCTTTCGGCACGCAGTCACCAGAATCTTTTAGCTTGGAGCGGCTGTTACAGTGTTTGTGTCGGTATCTCTCTTTGTGAAGAGTACCTACTTCTACTTTATAAGATAGTGTTTCATCAAATGTGCCAGCAAGTGTCAGACGCCTACTGACTAAAACCTATCAGTGTTCCTCCTAATGCCCTTTCCGTTTCAGGGCCGTGGTGACTTTATCGAACGAGTTCCACTGCTGCTACAGTGTTTGGTAAATACAGAAACGTACCAACAACAATTAAACTAAATCTCTCTCAAGAGTATTAATTACTACTTCCACTACATCATAACTTGGGAGGGACTACAGCCGGTCGATTCTATAAATCTATCACCGTGAAAACTCAGGTGGAGTGAACGACAAGTGAGCTGTCATGCTATCTTGTCTGTTTGGTTTGACAGCTCACTTGTCATACACTTCGCCTAACGCGGTGTCCTGCGTGAGCGACGAATACGACGCGACGCGACGCTGCGAACGCGACGAACGCGATCAACTCAACGGCATACCCTACATGCGGCCTATGTGACAGTCTGCGGCGAGACGCGACGTAACGCGGCAACGTCTTTTTAACTTTCAAGCAAATTTGTACTGTACTTCTACATAATTCGAGAAGTAATAATGACCGAAACCACGTAGGACATTTTTCGCGTATAGCATCGCGTCGCGTCGTATTCGTCGCTCACGCAGGACACCGCGTTAGTGTTCACTTCGAAATGTCAACAGAATCGCACTGCTGTCATTCCGTGTTGTTGTCATCACTGCAGCCAAGCTTCTACTTGGACATGTGTACAGATTCGACCGGCTCTATACTATGAACTGATTTCTGAAATAATTCCAAGTTTACAAAACACTGTCGTGAATGCCAAGGACGGCATGTCATGAACAATGCCGTGAGAGAAAAAGTATATGTCGGCGGAGGCACATTGCCAAGTCGAGGGTTGGAAGTGGTCCAGCGGAGTCAAGGTCACCCCTCTCTTTTAAGTAGCGAAGGAATTATGGCAGAATAATCTTACTTTGTGCAAGACTATGTTTGAAGTGAAAGTTAAGTCGAGTAAATGATAAAGTTCTCTAGCATGTCGTTTACAATGTTAGTGTATTTATTTGACTTGTGATTTCCGAGTAAGTTTTTAGTAACCTCAACAAACAAAATCCACGCATGTAATTACAAATTGTTAATTAAACTTAAGAAATTAGTTAGACAGATATTAAAGTCAATTTATTTATAGAAATTTACCGAAAAGTAAGCCAACCGCACACATGAAAGTACCTACTGATTTCTGCCAAAATTCACACTTGAAAACTGAGGGTAAATCCAAAAATACACGTAGGTAAATAAATAAAAATAATATTAAATTACCAATGGACACTTAATAAAAAATCATTAACTACACCTATGCACCATTTTTTTTTGTTATTTATATACAAAATTTCTATACAACGCACTGACTCAGTGCCTTGTAAGAACTCTTCCAAATTCCTAATTATAATAGTGTTCAAGATATTAACTGGTCTTATAGGTATCATAGCGATATTACCTTGCGAAAACATTACACTTTCCGTCTTCCGCGCGAACAAATTAAACAAGCTGATCCGCGCAACTTTGTCTGCGTAAAATTGTCATTAATGCTCCGCTGCTATTGCTCGTAGTTATATAGAATATCTCCTGCCTCAATAAATTCCTCATCTGAACAAGTAGCTGCTGAGATTAGCGCGTTCAACTAAACAAACAAACTCTTCAGCGTTGTTATATTAGTAAAGATTATAGTACACTACAGGTTTATCGAAGTTCCTTCTCTATAGTAAACCGTTTTACCTACATAACTAAAAAACTTAGCAACTGCAAACTTGTTGAGAACATTGGTGACATTGAAAACCAATGTTTAACTGCAAACATAGATTAAAAACTTTGAGCTCGATTGCATAAAAGTCCCCAACTGATAACAAAAGAATAATAAAAGTTGAGTTTGACTTTGAGCTACATAAAGCGGTTGGAACTTGTTTCTATGGGAGCTGGCCGCCATTTTTTTTCCACAGGCACTAAAATATCAAATGTTTGCAACATGGTGCTCTAACTAAACGTAAAACGTGTTACGGAATAAACACAATACCTCGTAAGGGGTCATTGTACTCATCATTATGAACCAAAAATCATCTGTTCTGTACATTTTGTGGAGTTATGCGCACTTAAATATATGTGACCGCCAGATTTTTATACTATTCCATTTTATGAACGTATGTGATTAGTAATTAAAACTGTATCACTTTTAACTGTAATCTATCGAATTTCCTCGGCTTCCTGTTCAGCCGGATGCATTGAGTAGGTACTAGTAATTTACATGGACAACTGTTCATTACTTTATGTTAAAGTTAATGTTGTATTTAGTTGTCCTTCAGCACAAACAAGTTTATACCTATTTTAATTCATATCTCCAAGAAGGTACGAGTATGTGATGACATGATAATAAATCTAAGTAGCTAACAGATCCAACAAATCGTAGGTACGTATTATTATCAAGTTGGAGGCAAGCGTCCAAAAATGTACCAAAGCCTCCAAATATGATAATATATGTACTTCCAAAGTTGTAAGCACTTCAGTTCCACAGTTACTTCAAAGAAAGAAAGTAGAACTAAAATGTTTGAGTTTCTTTCTTGAAAATACAATAACAGAGTCGAGAAAAACAATTAAAGTTATCAACGATCCTTCGAACCAAAATGGCGGCCACTCAAATACACCGGCGAGCAATGAAATTTTCCAGCTATGAATACAAGATTAATTGATTAAAAGCTTTATTTTTATCAATAAATTACCTGCCGTTACTGATTTATTTTTAACTACGCTTGGCTCCTAAGCCTAAAAGCACTCAATTATTAGCATAGAAATATGAAAGCCTTATTTGCACAAAAATGTTTTCACGTTCAGTTATCTAATTAGTTATTCTTGTAGAACGAAACAACATAATATAAACTAGCGAAATTAAGCTGTCAACTGGCAGACTACCGCTATATTATAACTTCAGAAGTTCGGACCGCTGGGAATATATTATATAAATGATCTAGAATAAACAAATTGGAAACACTAAAGTTGCATTAGCTTGATGATTAGTTAGTATGAACTCAAAATACGGATAAAATTATGTTCTGAATGACATTGAATTTTATTAAGCATAAAAAGAGCTAAATAAAAGCTAAAACCTAAATAAAGTTGCTAATAAATATCAACTTGAACGATGCGCGAAGTTTGCTGATTTGACTTTAGTGAAATAGGTTTCAACTGAAAAATCAATTACTTCGATAAGCTTGTTGGAAGTATTGGATAATTATATGATACATAAAAGTAAATAAATTACTAGTTAACTAGCTGACCCACGCAACTTCGTCTGCGTCACATTTTCCATTATTGCTCCGCTCCTATTTGTCTTAGCGTGATGATATATAGCCTATAACCTTCTTCGATAAATGGGCTATCTAACACTGAAAGAATTTTTCAAATCGGACCAGTAGTTCCTGAGATTACCCCCTACATACAAACTTACAAACATACAAACTTACAAACAAATTTTACCTCTTTATAATATTAGTATAGATTAATTAATTAATTAGTAAATAAAGCACTTTTTGAAATTAACGAGCCAAATAATTTTAACTTGTCAATAAACAACGGAAATAAATAAATAATAAGTTAAATATTGAAAATGCACCAAAGCCCGTTGGATATAATTAAACCGGCCAAAACTGTGGCTTCCAATAACAAATAATTACTCAAACTACTCGCATCGCCAGCTTTGTGTGACTATCGATCATGATTGCTGGCCAAGTGAAATGTTCACAGTGCTGACAAACACTATCCAGACAAGTTATTTTGTAGGTAACATATGGAACGAATTGGGATTATAAAAATAGCTATGGTTTTATTCTTCGTATCTTTCAATAAATGATATCGCATAGCGCGGATGCCACTCAAGTAGAGCCCATTTTTATTGAACTTGTTCGTAGTGCGTACTGAATGTAGCATACAAGGGGTTCCTTGCAAGTATAAGGTTGCAACAATATAAGTAAGTAACAATTTAACTTTTCGATCAAAATTATATAGAGAGTATGGAATTCTGACGCAGGGAAAACGAAGAAAAACAAAGAAACAATCAATAAAATCATCTTTACGTGGAACCAAAGCTATGTTTATTACATTCATCATCATCTGCTTAGCCTTTTCCCAACTATATTGGGGTCGGCTTCCAGTCAAACCATATTCAGCTGAATACCAGTATTTTACGTGGAGCGGATGCCTACCAGACCTCCACAACCCATTGAGTGGATAACATCATATATCTGTAACGACTGCCGAAGATCTACAAATGACAGCCGGGACCAACGGCTTAACGTGCTTTCCGAGGCACGGAGGAAACTCGGTATAATAAGATGTTTAATATAATCCCATGTAGATAAAACTGCAAAAAGAGGCAATAATGGACATGACACGCGTTCAGCTCTAGCGGCGCCTCCCCTATTCACTTGCAAATGTCAAACCCACGGCCCCTCGTGAATTTGAATTATTTACAGACCAAAATATTGAAGACCTTAAGGTCTATGAGAATTCCAAGAGACGCTTTTGTCGAAAAAAGGATCTTGAACCGAGAATATGAAAGGGTGAACATTTCATCGAGGTGTTACGACATTTTTGTACTTTTTCTTCCTTTTTGATTAAACAGAGAGACTGCTTGGACGCCGAAAGAATGAGATTCAATTATTTATTAGAATTTTCTGGCGAGAAAAAATATATCGACGTTAATGTAGAAAGAAAATCGGAACGCCGAAAAGTTTATCTAATTTTACGGGAACATTGTGATACTGTTCATTGAACTATTAGGTATTGTTGAGTTGATAAAAAACAGGTTGTAAAATCCAACCATACCGACGCGATATCGGAAGAATCGCGTAAAGTTTACGCGGCCCAAGGATCCGCTAGAGCAGGGACGGCAAGCCTATGGCACGCGTGCCAGTGGTGGCATGCAGCACAATCATTTGGGCACGCCTATACAAGATTAGTTCTAGCATCTTGATGAAAGTTGGAGTTCAGTGTGATTTCCTTTGTATTAGCATTTTACTTTTGTTTGAAGAAACACGAAACTGATAACATTAAGATTGCTTTATGAATTTATAGTTACAAAAAAGAATTGAGATTATATCATCTACGTAGTGGTTTTTTGTCCATTGAACAACCAAGTTAAGATTTTGGCGGCAAGTCATGCCTACATTTTTTTTTTTTATTGAAAGTGGCACGAGCACCAAAAAATATTCGCCATGTGGCTAGACTGCTAGAGGATAACATGCAATCGCTCTTTGCGACCGATACTACTAAAAAAGAGCGCCGTGTTGATTGTAGTTTACACTGGCTCGGCAGTACGCGATCAGTTGAAGTGTGCGCTGCATGTTGACGCAACTCGCAGCCTAGTGCTCTCTGGTGAGTTCTAAGTAAAAACGACTCGAACTTCGTTCTAATTTACTCAAACCCAGAAAGTAACCATAAAAGTAACTAAATAAGTACCTCCACTAAAACTCCACAATATTTTTGTAACTTGTAATTTCATTAAATTGGTATATTTTGAACATCATTAAGTTGGAAGATACCTGAATATTTTACACCATAATCTTCATAGAAAGTTCTTCGGAACTACACCAACTTTTGTCGCCGCTAACACTTACTGTAATAAGAAGTTTGTAAGTCATGACATAGTAGGTTGACAGGCGAACGGTAACTACATATGTCGGGACTTCCCGTCCTGTTCTAATATGTACCCCTTTTGCAAAGTTAGAATATCGATATCCGTGGTGTGCACCACTATCGATATTCTAACTATGGAATCGGCGTTATTGAGCGCAGGGTGTGAAACCCCTACTGAAATTGAAGCTAAGTATAAATATGTAAATATCGACGTGTGTTGATGTGCATCCAAGTTGATACCGAGAATATTGATATCTTCCTACCTTGTGTGACTTCCTACTGACACAGCGATTCAATTAGTACGTTAAATAACTGAAGCCTAGATTGATTCAGTCTTCATGTTTGCTTATAAAAGTGATTATTATTCGTGATGTTATCATCTTCTGCTTAGCCTTTTCCCAAATATACTAGGAGCTGCATGTCAAACCTGGATTCAGCTGTATATCAGTATTTAACGTGGGACGAATGCCTGCCTTAGCCCACCACCCAGTAACTGGGTATCACAGTACTTTTTGGCAGGCTAGTGTTGGAATTTTTCTGAAATTTGACTATCCGTAATGACTGCCAGAAATTTTCAAATGACACTCGTGATCAACGGCTTCACGTACTCTTAGAATGTTAAGGTGGTCACCCATCCACAGACCGACTTCGGCAAATGTTGCTTAACCTTGAAGATCGACTCGTCCGGCTGTTATTATTTTTTTATTATTCGTGATTTATATATTTAAAAACGAAAATCATTTTCAAACGAAAAAAGACTGAAACGCGAAGACATGTTAAAAGTCCTTTATTTAGTTACAAAGGTAGGTATCTACTAAAAAGATTAATTATTTTCTAAAATGGCGTCGTTTATATAAACCCGCTCGGACCTGTGTAAAAGAATTAATCAAATTATTCGCATCCGTTTCCGGTAGTCGAGTGATCCTCCGAAAGTCTTTAACGAAATTTTTCAAGTGAAAATTTTTGCGTTTATTAAATGATCAACGTTGACGGTCTTGTAATGAAAAAAATGTGAAGTGTTGTTATTCTGTCAGCCTTTTAATTTTTCTTTCAACTGTTACGTCAAAGTACTGTCTGTTTTTTAATCCCGGAGACTGAATTAACAAGTGCAAATGGCAAATTGACAGATTACAATTAGCATTTAATTCAGTTTTGACATTTGCACTTGTCAACTTGTCTCAGGGATTAAAAATACACTTTAGCTCCTTTAGTATTAAGTACGTCTGTACCTTTCACAAAAAAATATTTAAGTCATTCCATTTTAAGTAGTTAGGTAAAGTATAATTTTATGTGTAAGTATCTAGACTAAAATTTTGTGATTCGTAGATATAGAAATGTCCCCGTCCAGAATCAAGTTATTGTAGCCGCTCACTTCTAAGTATACAATTAAGGTATTATTTGTTTTTCTATCGCTCATTTGGCACTAGCGGCGAATATTTTATTTGTAGTTCATCAGTGGTTAAAAATTATGGGCATCTAAATTTCGTTAATGTTTGTTGTACATTTCGATCAACATTTAGCTTCAAAATACTATAAGTTGAAACTATACCTAGTTTATAACTAATGATTGCTCGAAAAACGCATTTTAACAATTTTTCAACACCATATTATTATTAATCATTGGTTTAGTTAACAGAGGATTCAACAACGGTCCTCAGTCACACTTCCGACGGTAATTTTAGTTCAATGTTCAGACAAAAAAACCTACTGATAAAAACAGAAAATTTTGAGAAGGAAATCTCCCTAATTACCTACCGGTAGTGTGACGGTGATAAATGTTTCGTGATCGAATATCACGAAACATTTATCACCGTTATACTACCAAAGTTAATCAAAGTGTAATGTCAGTTCAAGTCAAGCATCCGTACACTGAACGTAAGGTTGATTCCAAAACCAACGAAAAACAACTTATAGCTACCAGAAATTTTCCTGAACTGAGTCCATTTGGCGTAGCCGTGCGGGACATAATGTTATTTTTGCTATATTATAATTCATACATAGTGTGGTTCTGTGTGTGCCAAATAATGCCAAAAATATGTTACTAAGTACGGTTTTCGTACAGTAGGCTACATCAGCGACACCGCGGAAGAAACCAGCTTACAATAAAAGTACAATAATTCCTCAAACTTAACCCTTAAACGCCGACTAGGTACCCAATCCCCAAAGTACAGTTTACCCGGTACTTCTCATTTACGGCACCGATACGGGAGGCTTTTAGGGTTATATCAGGCCCTTCGCCCAATTGACACTACTTAGCGCCGGCCCCGGGGGAATCTATTGTCTTTAGATAACGCCTTGATAAGGGGCTAGAGTGTTTGTGCTTCGTTTTGGATTGAATTAGTGAATGTTGATTACAAACGTAGCCATGGGCTTACCACGAGGGCGATGAAGGTATAATTTACGAATAAATAGTAAATTTAGACCAATTTCGGAGAAAATGTAGGTTTATAATGACTTGACTTTGGCATTATTAAAAATATTTCTCCATAACTCGTACGTTGATCCTGGAAACGTACACCAACAACAATAACGATAAAATAATTTAACGGGTTGGAATAAGGTTGAGACCAAACTAAAAGCTATGTCCAGCAGTGGAAGTTGGACGTGTTTGGGCTGACCTGATGACACTACATGGTGCACAAATACTACCATAAATATAATAGAATCACGCACTGGCAGCACCCACACAACATCATCATTTTTTTATTTATTCGTGATCAAAACATGTCTTTTTCATCCACGCTTCTCAATTCGTAGACAACTCAGTAGTCATAGCCCATCCAAAAATTACATATCAATAATTTACACGTAACGATACTGCCGTCATCATCACTTATTAATCATTAGTTGACATCTCAGTCGTCACCCCCCACCCAAATATCCACCACATCGACCATCTATTGATTATAAGTATCCATGCTGCTTTCTTACAAATCCTTGACAAAAACTTGAGTTTAAATCATTTACATTGACTTTTGAATTGTCACGTTCGGTCGGTCAAAAAGATGAAGCTATTTGCTCTTTCCAAAGCGAAGATCTCTATGGAGAAAGTGTGACGTGCAAGAAACTCCACGGACACTCTTTTGAAAACTAAATATTTTTACCAAGTTATGGGGTTACATAGTACATAACTTTGTCCCCATCACCCGACACCCGCGACTGTTCTAAACACCCTCCTAACATCCATTCATACCAACTTCGCTATTAGTCCAGACCTTATTAGTCACCCCCACCCAAATCCAGTCATTAAACCGCCCTTGATCATAAGTAACGATTTTGCCTTCTTATAAATCCTTGACAGAGACAAACACATCAACCCGACCATCAGGCGCGACATCGCAAAACACTGTCCTATCAAATTTTATGGCCGATTTACAAAGAACATCGCGTCGGCGTGTCAAAGCGTCGCTGCAATTAGCTGCCGCAATGTGGGCTCGGCGGCCTTCAGACAAGCGCGTGTTATTCCCGTCACGCTGCCACCCCTGCACGGCGCATCGGCGTGTGAACCTAGCCAACGGGACGCCAAAGCGTGGTATGTGGTTTTCCCACATAAAGTTACATTCAAGAATAATTTTTAACTGTCTTAAGAAATTCGGATGCCTCATCATTTATCATTTGCAAGAAAAGAAAAGAAGAAGAAATACATACAAGACCAAGACAGACAAAAAAAAAAACCTCACGCCTAAAGGGTAGCTCGCAGTTATCGCCATCAACCATCCAGCACATTGGCAGTTACTGAAAACAACAACTCATTGCCCGACTCGAGAACCGAACCCAAGACTTCATTCGTAATCAGCAGAGACACTTGTCGCCCTATACCTACGAAGCAATCGCGAGTCGGCAACAGATCATTTTATGTATAATTTAAATTCGAAGTTGTAAACCTTCTAATAAATTCAATTTTTTTTGGATGGGTCGGTAAGCGGAAGCGAGTGTCAGGCTCTTACTGACTTAAACCGACCCCTGTTCCTCCTAATGCCCTTAGCTATCCAGGGCCGCAATTACTCTTTCGAACAAACGCAGCCCTGGCAATATTCAATGCCCTCCACTACAATACCTACCTACTCTTTGTTAATAAAACAGATACGTCATAAATTTTAATGATCCTCATTATAAAATAACATCTTCACAAAGCTAGTCTGTGCTCTAATAACATTCAACACCCGCCGCGCGCCGTCAGTTATCCTAAACTCACACAATACCTCAGATCACATTCTCTACTCAAATGTCTGGCATCGCTCGCTGTGTGCTCTAGGGATGGCAGCTTATCCCTAGAGACCAAGTTCAATCATAATATCATGGCTTCTATTTTGTGAGATCGAAGTCTGTTACGTCAAGCTATTGAAATATTGAATCCGCAAAACACAACCTTGTATTTATAGAAGTCATTGTTATGTATGCCTTTATCTTAACTTATTTGGAGTCAACGGATGCGAGGCGCGGATTGAGACTCGTACAAGACAAAGATCAAAATTAAATGAAGTAACAATAAGGATTGGTGCGAAGCAAAAAGGCTTCATCTCTGCAAGTGCCGTATAGGTTATAGTCCACATTCACGCTCAAAAATATCCTCACAATATTTTTCATAATTTCTCCAAATGTAACTTAACCTATTAAAATTATAAACCTCTGTCCCATCCTGTACACTTTTTAGGAAAAAATACTTATCATTATATTTGTTAAACTATCTTAACCTTTAATTAAAGTTTAGTTTACCTTTAGTTAAAGTTCGTAAATCAATTGGATTCAAGTTTATCGTCGGAACCGATTTATAAACCTCCCCCCGTAGTAACTTTAAAGTTTAAACCCTAGGTACCTACTACAAATAAAAATTGAGGATTCATAAACCTAACAGAGGTAAGAAACAAATAACTTTAAAGTTATAACCCCAAAAACTACATCGACATGCAGACGACGATGTCGCGACCGCGAGTACATCATCCACATCATCTGCCTAACCTTTTCCCAACTAAAATGGGGTCGGCTTCCAGTCAAACCGGATTCAGCTGAATACCATTATTTTACGTTGAGCGGCTGCCTACCAGACCTCCACAACCCATTAACAGGGTAACACGATACTCCTTGGCAAGACCGGTGTCAGATTATCTGGCCGTAACGACTGCCATAGATCTCCAAATGACAGCCGGGACCAACAGCTTAACGTGCTTTCCGAGGCATGGAGGAAACTCGGTACGTTAAGATGGTCACCCATCCACAGACAACCTCGGCAAGCGTTGCTTAACTTTAAAGATCGACATGTGCGGTTGTTATTATTTAGCCACGAGCTCCTCTACGAGTGAGTACATCATCCTGATATTAGTAATAATATAGTGTTACAAGTGGCCCGCCGCGCGCCGCGCGCCGCCGTCAGCGACGCCTCGGGAACTTGGCCGGGGCTTGTTTTATGACGCCCGCTATTAGTCCATCGATATCGCTTTATTTATGGCTCGTAACTTGGACTGGAGGAGTGCTCCTCTCACAGTTATTAATGATTGACTCAAATAATAACATCTGACAGCCCGTAAATGTCACTTGCGTCTATATTTATAGTCCGCTTGAAGGAAACTTCATGCACTCCAATCGAATTATGCTACTTTATCGGTCGTTTATCTATCCGTTGACCACTAACCAACCAATGGCGTCAGGACAAATAGCGTTAACGGACAGATATGTAAACGACAGATAAAAACCTCAGAAACCGGGCATTGGTCCGCCATAACAACGGGAAGAACCCTCGATTAATTTAAATAAATATATCATTCTGTAGCTGCCAAGTTGATTGAGTCAAGTCGAGTTGAGTCGTTATGATATGTTATGAAATCATAAATACCTACTCAAATTCAGAAACCCACCCCTATAATATTATCTAGACGCTTGAACTGTCGTGAGAACATCTGTGGTAGTTTCTATTTATTTATCGCCACGCCCTCATTGTAAGCGCATACACTGCACTAATCTTACGTCTCGTTAAACTTACTACATCTGACAAAGGCCAGTCAATCAAATCCTATGAAAATAGAACATTTATTCCAGAAACAAGAAAAACATTATCTATAACATTCTGTGATCTTAAAAAGAAAGTCACTATCATCTGCCTTGCCTTTTCCCAACTATATTGATGCTGATGATGATGGGAATACCAGTATTTTACGTGGAGCGGCTGCCTACCAGACCTCCACAACCCATTAACTGGGTAACACGGCAACACGGTACTTCTTGGCAAGACTGGTATCAGATTTTCTAGCTTCTGACTTTGCGTAACGACTGTCAAAGATCTCGGCTTAACGTGCTTTCCGAGGCACGGAGAAAACTCGGTATGTCAAGATGGTGTCCCATCCATAGACCAACCTCGGCAAGCGTTGTTTAACCCTGAAGATCGGCCTGCGCGGCTGTTATTATTTAGGCACGAGAAAGAAAGTAATATCCGAAAATGTTTTAAACATAACGTTTCCCCAAGAAGATTTTCGCTGAAACATTGAACGACGAGATGATCTTTCAATGTCTTCGAAGACATCGAAAACATTAATAAATCTCCATTTAGTGAGAATGCGGGTTGACGCAAAACTTTAGAACTTTTGCTAAATCACAGCAAAAAAACCTAAATGAATTTCTAATAGATCTCAGTTTCCTACTAAAACAAACTATACCGCGGTTTTGGGACAAATGTCCGAAGTATCAATTTAATTGAAAACAAAACAAATTGTCATCGTATTCGCGTCTCGTTTTATCGCAGGTATCGGTAGTTATGATGAACAAGACGCTTCGCTTTTACCAATGCAATAAAATCATTAGTTTTATTAATAAGAAGCTAAGAGAAGAATTTACGGCGCCAACAGAGTATCTTAGAATGCTTGTACCTAATGTAGGTATACTCAAGTCTCTATGCAATTCTACATTCAAGTTAAATATATTACGTATGTGCTAGAAACGTTTTTCAAAGCGACTGAAACGGCACAATATTTAAATCTACGAAAAACTGCCTCAATCTTTTAATAGTTAAAGAAAAAAAAAATTTTGAGGCTTTTCTTTCCATTTTCCGAACCCACAAAATCCAAATCTCAAAATTGAAGCCCTAACTTTAGATTTAACCGCAAACGCGATTCTAGCCGTCAACCACACACGAATCAAACATTTTAACTCGTTTATTGAGAACTAACCAATCAAAATTGAGTCAGAAACTTAATTAGTTTTCTTGAATGTAATTGTTGATTGAACCAATAGATTTGGGCGGTAACTTGGGCAGCAAATGGGCTCGTTAAGTGAGTGGTCTCTGTCTGTAATTGCCAGCTATTCATTAGCTAAGTTTGACCTGTGTGAGCGATGAAGCCAAGCTTACTGATTGGCAGCCATTGACGGATCCCCTATTCAGATTTCCAATTTATTTTCTCAGTTTTGCCTTCCTTAAGCAATTTGGTGATGTAGAGGATGCTTTTAAGGCTTTCTTCATACATAGAGACCTGTCCAAATAATTATTTTCCCATTAATAACTACCAAAATCAGTTTCCTTGCAATGGCGTTATAGAAAAGTTATAAAACTCGTATTGCAATATTTCTTGTTGCAATAAGCTTTCCTATATTTTTTCTATTTTTTGCCAATTAAAACCCTTTCTTTTGTAGCAGTGTTTATTTTTTATACAAGAATAAAAGCCAAACTTCGAAACTTGAAAGTAAGAGCTACTTTTTCTACGAGATTACAAGATGAATTCTACATTCTTGCGCCTGAAATTAACTAGCTCTCCTTCGTAAATATTTTTATACAAAGGTATTTCCTATATAACAACTTTACAAAATCAAACTCAAACAAAACTCATAAAATAAAATTGTTTTACTTACTGAAATCCAATAACCTCGTAATTTCAGCAAATTACTTTTACCAAAGTACGGAAATCTCATTTAGAAAATTCATTCTGACTGTGAATCGATTAATACGCCTGTTTTCAACTCAAAGGATCGGGACATAAAGTAGGTAGCTGCGAACTTCGCCTCAAACTAAACCGCAGAATCTTAAATTCAAATTGGCGTTTCCAACGCCTAAAACAATAAATCTCAGGCAGTCCGTCGGTACCCTGACATTATTCCAACACGTCGGGAAAAAAAAAAAAACAGAAAAATAAAATAACTTTTAAAAATAATATTGGGATACGTACCTTAAATTTACGAAGAGAAAACTACGAACTAGAGTATGATCGCGCGTTTAGAGAGTTGGTAAGTCACGGCGGAACGGAGCGAGCACGTCTGTCCGTCGCGGCGGCGAGCGCGCGATAGCAGAGCGGAGTCGCGGCGAGCGGGGCGCCCGCTATCTGTTGCTTCGCGCGTGCGCCGCCGCTCACCTGCCGCACACACGCGCGCCGCGCCGCGGGACCCCTCCCATTTGGTAGACGTGAAACAGCAACATGGCCGGCCCTCGGGAGCGGCGAGAGAACCAAGCGCCGTCGGTGCGTCCTCGCCGCTCTCGATACCCAATGCTGATGCAGCATGCACTTTGTACGTGTGCGGCGTTACCATTACAATAATTACTCACACATACAGTATATCGTACGGTGCATAAATCTCTAATAACATTTAAAAGCAAGTTATAAATTGTACCTACCTACCCTAGGTACTCTCTAACCTAGGTACTCTCCCCATTTTCCACATTTGGTCGGAAAATTGGGGAAACGGAAGTTGATGGCTTTTACATCCGTCGGCGCTTGGTTCAAAGACGTCAGACATGCCTTCTTTGAAAGTCACATGTCTTATTATTTGAAAGAGTAGTAATCTCAAAAAAAAAAAAATAAGGGATTATAACGCGATATCACTTAACAGGCTTACGAACTTAGCAAAAGCCTCAATAAAATCACATAAAATACACACTGATAATGGCTTTTCTTTTTTATTTCCGCAACGTACGGAATCCTTTGTGCGCGAATCCTCACCTAATTGTAAATAACTTTTGCGTAACTTTAGGAACAAAAACAATAACTACATTCACTTTTAAAATCAACAGTTTGATGACATTTTTGAAATATTTGTGGAGTTTTCTAAGGACGCATTTCCCGCCGGAAGCTGGAAACTATTGCATACAACACTGTATGCGACGGCCGCCAGCCGTCGGCGCGCCCGGCCCGCCTGCCGCGCAACTAAACTGTACTACCACACAGGTGTGTGCCACTTAACTGAATCCTACTAATATTATAACTGCGAAAGTTTGTGACTATGTATGGATGTTTATTACGATGAAATTTGGTATGTAGGTAGCTGAAGACCCAAAATAACACATACCTAGGCTACTTTTTATCCCGGAGTTCCCGACGGATCGGGATTTACACGGGAATAACGAGAATTTATACGCGGAAGAAGTCGCGGGCGGCCTCTAGTATTATATAAATCACGTTCTCACCTCTATGCATTAGCATTTGGTAACCTAATGACGAGTCTTCGCCAAAAATTACAAACTTACTACTTTGTTGAATGACTTTCAGCCGAGTGCCTTTGCAAAATTTAATCGAAATTAAATATGTAAATAAAAATTTAATTGTGTGATGTGTATTTTTCCTTTCATGGCCGTCTTAATGAAAATATTTTCCTTATCTTCCCCACAAATATTATGTCAATATTATGCGTATTGATGGTTGCTTCGGTGGGTTCCCCGTTCACAGACGAAATGAATTAATGCTGAAGCAACGGGAGAACACAGGCTATCTTCTAAAATAAGCTAACCACCTTCTTGATTGTGGTTTGTGCCGTCAGAAATTTTTAACAGTTTTCGCATAATTATGCCCATTTGAGTGGTCTTCGTCTTTTTCTTCGTCGTTCCCTCACTACTGAAGACCGTGAGAACACGATACGTCGCGTTTCTAAGCCATTCGGTCGTCTGCATTGTGGAAATCTCTGAATGCTATCTCCAACAGCCTTCTTCATGGCGTTGGACCATAAAGAAGACCACATGTTTGCATTTTGAACTTTAACGTGTTGATGATAATATATTGCGTTAAATGAATGGTGCTGCTCTTCAAACTACGAAATTAAGAAACTACTTTATGCATAAAGTTGTTTCTTAATTTGCTTCGAACCAGGAACGTACATCATAACGTTGTTATAAAAAAACTTTTTACAAAAAAATACAACCGACTTCAAAAAAAAAACACTACAAAGTAAAAAATAACTTTAACTTCGGAACTCGGTGTTTTTGTTAGTTTGTTCGTATTTTGACACCGACTTCCGAAGTTAAAGTTATTTTTTACTTTGTAGTGTTTTTTTTTTGAAGTCGGTTGTATTTTTTTGTAAAAAGTTTTTTATTTTTCACTTTTTAGTGGTACCTCACACCTAACAAAACCACTGCAAAATAGATACCATACGATTTTCGAAAGTTCCCCTCGACTTCTCTATGATGCCATAATCAGATCCTGGTTTCCTTATCATGGGACCATTTGGGAAGTATACCCTTTCCAACAAAAAAATCATTTTTAAAATCGGTTGGCAAGCGACGGAGTTATGCCCGAACAAACATAAAAAAAAAAACATCCGAATTGAGAACCTCCTCCTTTTTGGAAAGTCGGTTAAAAATAACTTTTTACAAAAAAAATACCGACTTCCGAAAACAAAACACTGCAAAGTAAAATAACTTTAATTTCGGAAAAAGTTTAAATGCTCTTTTTGTGTTCTATAGCTTTTTTTTGAAAACCCCTACTCGATTTTTGGTATGTTTCTATAATGTACAGGATTCATGGTTTCTACTGTTTTATTATGCTTATGTATGTATGTACATTATGTATAGATAAGAAAACATCTGAAAAACGATAACGGAAATATCGCTTCCTGGTCGCCAATCTGTCTGGCAATCGTTGAGTTACTTCACTTTTATTTAGGTACAGATTAAAATAGGTAGTTCGTATTTATGACACACACCATGAATTTAGGTTTTATATCATTTTGATGGGTGCTTGTACCCTGTCCAATAATAATGGTTTACCAATAAATCGTATAAGGTAGCAAATTATTTGATAATTGCTGCCGACAAATGATCTTAGCACTAAAACAGAATGACAGGACATCAATAATTGTGATTTGATGATTGATGAATTAACTAGCAAGGAGGGAACGCTGACGGACCGCCGCGGTATATTACAAAGCAGAAACACGTGCAACTATAGTCGTAGTATATTTTTTTTACTTTAAATGGGTTTGCTCTTGACTCTAGTCTAGGCCAGAGATGACAGAGACAAAGTCTATGATAGAGCGAGCGTACCCAGAAGTAGCCTGTTCACTCTGGTCGTTCTGGAGATGTTTTCTCTAACATAACTATTCAAAACATATGTTCAAGATACTCTAATAAACACTTCTTTATCGGTATAATTAAAGTTTCAAATACTGGCGCTACCCTACTTGAAACTTGGTTCGCCAAAAAAGTTTGGTGAAATTGCGGTACCTACGGAGTGGCACGCTGCCAACTTACTATGCGACCTCTCTGCTACCCCCTACCCATGAGGGGAGGTATTCACAGGATTGATCTGCTTGTACGAACGGATTCATTTTAAAACTATCTACGTTATTATATGGGATTTATGTTTTATGTGAAAATGGTATCATTTTCAGTGATTTATTATAACCCAGTTTAACCGCATGTTCCTTACAACCGCGTCAATTATCTAGCTAATCTCAAGATGAAACATTTCTGTCTAATAAATAACAAGTGTGGTCAGAAGAATTAAACTTTTCTAAACCCTAGTTTTAGCTGAAATAAATTGTTGTAATATAATATGAAATCATTACTTTAGTTGGCGTGAATGTATTCTCTTGTACTTAATGCATTATGCTCGCAACTATTTATCATTTTGGTGGAATTAATTAATTCATTTTTTTAAAACAAATTGCGTTTCTCGTTTGACGTTTAAATTAGATCTATACTAATATTATAAAGAGATAACATTGTTTGTAAGTTTGTATGTTTGGTAATCTCAGGAACTACTGGTCCGATATGAAAAATTCTTTCAGTGTTAGATAGCCCATTTATCGAGGAAGGTAAAGCCAAGGGGCTATATATCATCACGCTAAGACAAATAGGAGCGGAGCATTAATTTAAAATGAAACGCAAACGAAGTTGCGCGGGTCAGCTAGTCATAGATATTCATGTGGGGGTCGTAGCCTCGTAGGTGACGATAAAACTGTGTCTGTGTTGATTCAGTGCACAATACTGATGACTGACATTGTCCATAGTATGTAGTTTGGTAACAACTGACAGATTGCTGACAGCTGTCATAGATATCGTATTTTAAAATTGTGCAAGGAGATTTATAGCAAAGTTTTTAACGATTTATAGCACAGGTTTAAATAAACCTAGTTCGGGCAGGTCGCTACATATATTTTAAGTTCCTAGTTAAATATCTTGTACTTACTGGTAGTTAATTTTAGCCGTAAACTAGATTTAAGATAGCCTTTAATTACCTTTTTGTAAGATCTTTACTATATATTATTATCTTTTTGTGACTATTTATACACATTTTACTGTTAAAATATGAACAAATTGATTTGATTTGATTTGTTTTATCGATTCGTTTATCGAATCTCTTTACGAAGTGAATAATCTTTTAAGTTTGAAGACTTGTTGGTTCGAATTTTATTGTAAATAATAACTTTTGTATTATGAAAAATGTAATTCTGTAAATTAAAATAGTACTTAGTTGTGGAGGTAGGAGCTAATCTCTGCGTTATGTAAACTTTTCCTTACACTTAAAGCTGCGAGAGCTTGTAAAACGTACTTAAGTACTTTATTTAGCGCGTCAGAAAATAGAGGTACTTATACCTACCTGGCACATCGGAATAATTATGATGATACCAAACATGTTAATTTTATTGCTAATGCTAACTTCTAAAATTAAAGTTATTTTGTACTTTGTAGCGGTTTTTGTTTGGAAATTGGTTGCATTTTTTTGTAAAAAGGTAACACCGAATTAGAAGATAAGGTCGATCTTGTTTCGGTATTTCTTCGAAAGAGTCACCGGGAACGCAAACAGCAATAAGAGGAACACAGATAGGTTTCAGTAAGTAAGAGTTTGACATTCCCTAAACACGTCATTCTTTTGTTTGCCGCTTTTTCAAAGTGATATCCTAACTTGGCAATATTAAATGGCTAAATAATAACAGTCGCACAGGTTGATCTTCAAGGTTAAGCAACGCTTGCCGAGGTTGGTCTGTGGATGGGTGACCATCTTAATATACCGAGTTTCCACCGTGCCTCGGAAAGCACGTTAAGCTATTGGTCCCGGCTGTCATTTGGAGATCTTTGGCAGTCGTTACGGATTGTCAGCAGCCAAAAAATCTGACACCAGTCTTCCCAAGGAGTACCGTGTTACACAGTAAATGGGCTGTGGAGGTCTGGTAGGCAGCCGCTCCACGTAAAATACTGGTATTCGGCTGAATCCGGTTTGACTGGAAGCCGACCCCAATATATTTGTGAAAATGTTAGGAGGGAGGAAGAAAATATAAAACAGAAAACCAGTTTAGTAAGTTTCTCCTTAATTAGGGATATGATCAAACCGCGCTCTCCCTGTAACTGAAACTGAACACACACTGCCAGCTGTCAGTCCCCAGAGATTACAAGTTGTCAGTTCTAAAACATAGAATATTAACGGTGAGGGGGGATGGGGTGATTGGACCGATTCCATTTAAAGCGCCGTCCACACACATCCGGATTCCCGGCTGGCACGGAGAAAAATCGGTACATACGATTTGTGCGAACTTGCTCACACATATCCGTGTCAGGAGGTTCCGGATCGTCAGTATCCCGGAAAGGGCTCGGACGAATGGAACGCCCTGACACTGCTCGCCGATTTTCATCTCCGTGTACATTGCAAGAGCACTGTGCAACACAGAAGGGTTAATAGAACTTGTCCGACATAATAAAACCACAACGATCTTTCTAATCCACACTGTTTAAATACTAAAGAGAAAAATAATTACATGGGAAACAGAACAGAAACAGATTACAATGATACCGATTTCCCTGATTTGTGTGAACACGGGTGACGGACGGCCCGTCTCTGACGGGAACACTGAACGAAAAACTCGGTACTCGGCTAACCCTGACCCGACGAGTGTGGATGGCCCTTAATGAATACTCCCCCACGACTCATTTCAGCTTGTAATGATTTAGGTACACAAGCGAGTACGTTTGTCGGTGGCGATTCTAAATTGCGACTGAGTATTGCGACCGGTTAACACTAAATTCTAACATAAAAGTGAGCTAAGGAACCGTATTTCATTGTCTTGGTCTAAATTTTCGCAATCATCACATGATGAGTTTATTCCGAAATCAAGTTCCGGTAGTGTAGTACTTAACCGTGATTTAGTCGCTAACAGTCTGACGGAGCCTACCGATAGTGTCGCGGTACAGTCGTGCGTTTGTAACGCGCGTGTGTAGCCGCTCTTAGGCGTGATTGCCTCACAGAGTTAGTTAAAAATTCTAAGTACTTTCGTGAAACGTGTTGCGTAAAAGGGATTTATTTAATAATTTGCAGGTTTTGATATACTTTGTTCAAACAACTTGTATAGATACATATATAGAAGGTTTTGATATAATTTGTTCAAACAACTTGTATAGATATATATAGAGGGTTTTGATACACTTTGTTCAAACTACTTGTATAGATATATATATAGAAGGTTTTGATATAGTTTGTTCAAACAACTTCTATAGATATATATGTATGTATAGAGGATTTTGATACACTTTGTTCAAACAACTTGTATAGATATATATGGAGTGTTTTGATATACTTTGTTGAAACAACTTGTATAGATATATATAGAAGGTTTTGATACACTTTGTTCAAACAACTTGTATAGATATATATGGAGTGTTCTGATACACTTTGTTGAAACAACTTGTATAGATATATATGGACTGTTTTTATATACTTTGTTGAAACAACTTGTATAGATATATATAGAAGGTTTTGATACACTTTGTTGAAACAACTTGTATAGATATATATGGAGTGTTTTGATACACTTTGTTGAAACAACTTGTATAGATATATATAGAGTGTTTTGATATACTTTGTTGAAACAACTTGTATAGATATAAGTATATAGAGTGTTTTGATATACTTTGTTCAAACAACTTGTATAGATGTATATAGAGGGTTTTGATATACCTACTTTGTTCAAACAACTTGTATAGACATTTACAGAGAGTTTTCAATTCACAATATTACAACGAAGAATTAACTTTTCCCTTTCCCTCGGTCGGTACTTAGAGAGGGAAAACTGAAAAAGCAATGTTTCAAGGAAGGAATATTTCTTTTCAAATTACCTAGTGTTTTTGCTTTTTTCTCGTGCTTTGTTTTCATATAATAATTAAGCTACTTTTTCATCGTCTTTCAAAGAAAGTAAAATTCTTTTACGATCAGCTTTCTAGTCAGTGAATTGGTAGCGAAAGTTCAGTCCAGCCTGCAGCGGAAGAGAAAAGTCTAATCCCTTTCTTGAAAAATATTATGTTTTCTTTAAAGTTTTCATAAAATAAACGTTAAAGGGCCGCGATAAGTGGATAATATTGGTTCATAATCTTACTTTTGTTTTCTTTTAAAGACACAGAAACAAGCATCTGAGGTGGTAATCGTTTCAGTATAATTTCTTACTAATAAAACATAATGCACTTGATTTCGGGCAAGACAAGATAAGACTAGCCTAGCCTAGTCAATCAATGCGACAACTTAGATAATTGTTTATTCTTTTAAACGTTGCCCAACACGTAAACGCACCCACGATACAGGAGAATATCCTAGGATATTCTCCTGTATCGTGGGTGCGTTTACAAACATACAAAGTCACAAACACAAACAGCTGGACCCGAAACAACTATCTGTAGGCCATACAAATATTTGTTCCCTGCGGGAATCGAACCCACGACACGCGACGCAGCAGCCGATCGCTCAACCACTGCGCCAACCATGCCGTCGAAATTCATTAATTATCTTGGTCAGATCAAGAACCTAGTGTAATTAGTGCCTGAGAGAATCTTTTGGAGACATAACCACGCTGAGTACGGTGACCTGCCCAGTCAGCCGTTTAGTCAGTATTTGATTAGTAGTTACATACGCAAAAAACGTTTTGGGAACACATTCATATTGCGTACAGCTAAGGAGCGGAATTTTCTGCCGGAGTCTGTCTCCTGATAGCTACAAACTTTTCCCAAAAACACAAGCCTTAGGTCGTTGCCCACAGCCCACGCGTGGACTCCCGTTGAACCGAGATGTAACGTCAAACGTGGGATGTAAAACCAGGTTGTTCGTTATATCAATACCTTCGTGTAAAACTAATACAAGGAGTTCTCATTACATACAGTTCTAGGAATATAATAATTGTGTTTGGCTTTGATTTGAGAAAGAAAACGAGAATAAAAACAATTGCTGTTTTTTCAAAGGTATCTATATCGCTCAAGACATAGCGTTTACTTCATCTCACTTTACATCATTTTCATTTAAAATAACATTCAGTACATATGTACAACAATATCACTATCACTACATACTCGTATTATAAAACAAAGTCCTCCGCCACGTCTGTCTGTTTGTTCGCGATAAACTCAAAAACTACTGCACCAATTTTCATGCTGTTTTCACCAACAGTTTGAATAGTTCTCGAGGAAGGTATATAATCTGTCAACCTGGTGAAGCCGCGAGCATCAGCTAGTATGTTATAACGTTCGTTTCATATTCTTGTTGTTTTTTCCAGATTAAGAAGGATAGAAAGTTAGCTGTGACGGACAGACGGGTGACCGAGTGATTTCATAAGGATCCTAAAAAAAGGCTTTGATGATTTGCAATGCCAACTTCAAAATTAAAGTACACAGCTTTGCTCGGATCTAAATGAAAATATAAAATCTTCCTCGTTATCGCTCTTTCCATTAGTGAAAACGGTAGCACAATCCTTTGAGTGGTGAAAATTGGTGGAAACAGACAGAGAAACCAACATTCACTTAGTTTTATACTATTTGAAGATTTTAACATTCATAGCTAGCGATTCTACGTAGTACCTACAGCCAGTGTAGATACTCCTGGATGTCAATTCTCAATGTCGACCAGATAGACCTATCTGGTCGACATTGAGAATTGACATCCAGGAGTATCTACACCAAGGTTGCGTGTAGGTACATGAAGTGAATTGTTATTCCTTCTTGTTTTGTTTGGATTGCTCACTTCGTGATCACTTCACCCAAGCCTTCACTACGACATGTTTACAGTAGTTCGATTCTGTAAACATGTCGAAGTGAACACTTAGGCGAAGTGAACGACAAGTAAACTGTCAAGTCATACAAACAAAATGGCATGACAGTGATCACGGTGAGATGTCGACAGAATCGACTGGCAGATTCGCACTGCTGTTTACTTAGGTGTGGCTGTGTTGCTATAAGAACACTTTCATCCTATAGGGATAAACAGGTAAAAATAATAGGTACCTGACTTTTATCTTTACTTCGCCGGACTTAAACACATAACTGGAGAAATGTAATCTAACTTGTGCACCTCTGCAAAACTCTTCGGGAATACTGGCGTGATAGTATGTATGTATATATCATAGAAAACTGAACCGCACATCTTCGTCTGCGACATTTTTCATTAATGCTAACGCTCCTAAAATATTGGTCGTTGCGATGCCTAGATATGTCCTCGATAAATGGGCTATCTAACACTAAAATAATTTCAATTCGAACCAGTAATTCCTGAGATTAGCGCGATCAATATGAATAAACAAGCTTTATATTGGTATAGGTCACAGTTTTGATAAGTTCTAGTTTTCGACATCCACACAATATCCCGAGCAGCATCTATACTATATATAATATTATAAAGCAGAAGAGTCTGTTTGTTTGTTTAGTTGAACGCGCTAATCTCAGGAACTACTGGTCCGATTTTAAAAATTCTTTCAGTGTTAGATAGCCCTAGGCTATATATCATCACGTTAAGACCAATAGGAGCAGAGCAGTAGTGAAAAATGTTACGCAGACGACGTTGCACGGGTCAGTTAGTATATATAAAACTAGAACACAAACTTAAATTAATTTAAATAAAACAGCGTGAAAAAACTAGGCAAAGTCTTTAATGGTAATTCATGTTTTTAAGACTGCAATTTGCAACATTATTACTGAAACATGAAAGAAAAAAGCACTGTCTATTTAGTACGCTGGCAACACTTAACTGTCCACAGGAGACCAACGCTAATTGTTTCAATCAATCGTTAAACAGCCACTTCCGCGGACTGAGTGCTTCCTAGTTAAACAAACAACTTTCATCCCAATTTAAAAGTTATTTGCTCTATACTGTAAAGGCTTAACAATGGCAAAGTGCAAACTCGTAAAAGTTATGAAGACATCTTCGATAATAATTCTAGTTCCATTTAATTTCTTGAGGGAAATTAAGAGATTGGATAATAGACTTACTGAAGGAACAACTTTTATTAGAGCTGATATTATTAAGTCCTCTTTTATGAAATCAAATATGAAGTGAATGTTGTAAGCTGCTGCCACAGTTGCCGTCGCGAGGCATCTGCGTCGCCGCCTTAATGCAGGGTATTACAAGCTGACGGGAGACGAAAGCGAGCAAAAAGAAATGGCCGCCAGAAGGAGCCTGAAAATTAATTTCTAATATAAAGCCAGGCGACGACGACTGGGCTTAATCATGCCAAGTCAAATGCGAACTAGAATTCCATTTATGTCTAAATCCCGGGTATTTCAGCTGACTTTCATGACACCTACAAATGGAAAGGCTTTACATTTTTAAGCCAATCTTGAAATACGTAATAAGTTGAGTCGGAAGTGGACTTAAAGTAGTTTGTAATAGCCTAGCTTTTGCCCGTGACTTTGTACGCGCATATTTGGTTTTTTACTCATTCCTGTATGTAGAGAAATCTTCTCTTAATTTCAAATAATATAATAGCTGAAATTTGGCATGTTGGCGACTTGGGTAGAGTAGGTGATATGTGTAGGGGGCACACATACCACCTACACTACCCAAGTCGCCAACATGCCAAATTTCAGCTAATTTCGGCTGTGCGTTGTGTCTCTTCATCCTCCACGTCATCGCACTTGGACGACATTCCGGATAACATCGAGACTGTGGATGACACGAAATCCGCGATCAGCTCTCTCACGGAGCACGTTCAATCTGTCCTGAACAATTGTTCAAGGGAGGCACCGTCGATGAGAGATCATCGCTGGAAACTCCCTGACGATGTGCGTGCGCTCGTGACTGAGAAGAACGCGGCCGTCCGTGCCTACAGATCTTTCCCCTGCGCTAATAAAATTAAGTCAACGCGTCAAAGAGCTGCGTAACGAGCAATGGGAAAAGATGCTCGGTGAACTCGAGCCAACACATCTCGCATTCTGGGAACTTCAGAGGAAGTTGCGCACTTCTGAGGTTTCTTCCATGCCCCCGCTCACTCGTCCTGACAATACCATCGCCTTTGATGACGATGAGAAGGCCGAATGCCTGGCCGACAGCCTGGAGTCTCAGTGCTCTCCCAGCACCGAACCAGTAGACCCGACTCACCTCGCTGAGGTTGATGCTGAGGTTGAACGTAGGACTTCCCTTCCACCTGTCGAGGACCCTGATGATCCTCTCCCCCCCGTCACTCCAGACGAGGTGAAGGAGATCATTGGCAGACTCAAACCCAGGAAAGCACCTGGGTCAGACGGAATCACCAACAGGGTGTTCCGTCTCTTTCCTGACGCTCTTATCCTGTTGCTGACCGCCATCTTCAATGGCGCTCTAGCAAACAACATGTTTCCACAAGAGTGGAAAGAGGCTACTGTCATCGGTATTCCCAAGCCGGGCAAGCCCAAATCATCTCCTTCTTCCTACCGTCCTATCAGTCTGCTCAAAGCGCTCGGCAAGATCTACGAGAGGCTTATTTATAAGCGTCTCAAAGATTATGCGGAACGCAAGAGTCTCATTCCTCAAGAGCAGTTTGGCATCAGATCCAACCACTCTTGTGTCCAACAGTACCGCATCATTGAGCACATCAATGACCGTTTTCAGCGCGGCATGATGACGGGAAGCCTTTTCTTTGACATTGCGAAAGCCTTCGACAAGGTCTGGCACAACGGTCTGATATACAAGTTGTATCGCCTCGGTGTGCCAGATCGTCTCGTGCTCATCTTACGAGACTATTTGTCTAACCGCACCTTTCGGTATCGCATCGAAGGGGCGCTTTCTTCCCCTCGTCCTATCCGAGCAAGCGTACCGCAAGGCGGCGTGCTCTCGCCTCTAATCTTCACGCTATTCACCAGCGACATTCCCAAGTCCCCCAAGACGCAGTTAGCGCTATTTGCCGATGATACGGCCATTTACTGCAGCGGCAGGAGCCCTACGGCCATTGCCCGAAACCTCCAAAAATCCGCCACTGACTTAGCCCTGTGGTTTCGGAGGTGGAGGATTGAGGTAAACCCGCAAAAAAGCCAGGCGGTCTTTTTCCGCAAAGCGTGGACGAGAATCTCCCATCATCCTGACCCTATCACCATGTTTGGTAAGCCGATCCCTTGGGAAAAGCGAGCTAAATATCTTGGTGTCATCCTAGACCAACGCCTGAGTTTTGCAGAGCACATAAGGTCGGTACGCTCGCGTGCCGCCTTCGCTCTCGGCAGGCTCCATTCCATGCTGAATGCACGCAGCAAACTATCTCTCAAATGCAAACTGCGCATTTACACTACGTGCATACGTCCGATTATGACTTATGCGTGTGCCACTTTCGCACACACTAAGTCACGTCATATCCATAGGATGCAGACACTTCAGAACCGCTTTCTCCGTCGGGCCCCGTGGTTCGTTAGGAACGATCGGCTTCATATCGATCTCAAAATTCCGACTATCCAGCAATTCATGAAACGACTTACTAAGCGTTTCATTGAATCCGCGGACAAGCATCCAAACTTCCTTATTGCATCGGCTACCCGATACACCCCCTCTCAGATTAGTAGGATTCGCCGGCCACGGCACACCCTCATAGATCCTGACGATCCCATCACCCTCCTCCAGGAAAGTTGTAGGGAAACGAGTACCTTAAAGAAACACAAACACAGACCGCGATCCGTATTCCGACCTCGCCGCCGAGTTCCAGCGCGACGACCCTGTAAATCTCCCCCCCGTCTTTTGCCAAATGAGCCAGCCCGCGAAGCTGAGCCTTTAGCTTTAAACTCCCCAAATAATGGAAACATGACCCAGCCAGTCCCTTGCTGCCCTCCCCCAAACGATGCCGCTGAGTCAAGGTCCGTACCCCACAGGGGGTGCCCTCAGCGAGCGGAGTTTTAGTATATTTTATATAGCCTTGGCTGGGGGCCTTAAATTCACCTAGGCCACCACAGGCAAGTCCGGTTAAGTAGCTAAGGCTTTCTAGAGTCTTTAGCTGCGAGAGGCCATTATCAAAAAAAAAAAAAAAAAAGTGTCTCTTCATCAGTAACGGAAGAATTTTAAAATCATCTTCCTGCCCGTATCCCATGTTACTTGTGGTCGGCGCAATACGTTTTTTTCTTCCACTCTGCCCTATCAGCCGTCAAACTTTCACAAACTCTTTCATATCGCTTCTCAAACAATCCATCAATCTTTTCTTTGGCCTTCCTCTCCCTCTCCATCCATCCACATTTAATTTTATGAATTTTATGTTCATTACTCTTTTAGTTAAATGCGTTTACCTCCTCTTCACATGACCAAGACAAGCGATTCCCTTTTAACTTTTCCGTCACTGGAGCCAGTTTTAAACTACCTCTAATGTAGTCATTTCTCACTTTATCCATTCTTGTTATTCCACACATCCATCTCAACATTCTCATCTCCACCACATGCAATCTATTTGTATCGGTCTTTTTTACAGCCCAACATTCTGAACCATACATTACGACAGGTCTTATCACGGTCTTGAAGATTTTGCCTTTCAAGGGAGGAATTCTAAATACCTACCTCAACATTTTTTTTTTTGGAACGATACCTTTCCCCTCACTAGGAATTTCTCTTGTATCGTGGGTGCGTTTACAAACGTACCAAGTCACATAGGTACACAAACAGCAATCTTGATTGACTAGCTATTGCCCGCGACTTCGTACGCACATACTCCGTGTATCCCGTCCCCATTTATATTTTAGCTATTCAGTTCACCATAGGAACAGATTTTATTATATAGGTACCTAGGTAAGGCTTTCTTGTAAAAGTCCTAATACATTCAGAAATGCACGTTCATCTTGCGGAGCTCAGTGTAGAAATATGTTACCTTTGGGAGGCAAGTATAAACTTATCTGCGTTTTACTTGCAAAGAAACCAAAGGAAACTAATAATATGCAGGAATATAATATTATACTTGAAACGGGAAATTTATAAAAAAATGGGTCAGTTGAAGAGTTGCAAGATTTGAAAGGTTGGGTTTGGTCTTCAGAGACGAAAGCTTTGAACTATGGAATACATAGCTTATTTAATTTATAGTGGTTTATTTGGCAGACACTACCTACTTGTTTTTTTATTTTTTATTTATTGATTTCAAGTTGATCAACGTCAATTACTGCCAATACTTGCTCACGAGTATGAAAGTCTTGAATCGAAATGTTTTTGAGGGTACGTGTTTCAATATCGTAGGTTAAATTGTCAATGTTCAAAACTTCGAAAATTTCAAAAGTTCAAAAACTCGAAAATTTTAATACCAAACGATCAAAAATACAAAAATAAAATAACGAAAGATTTGAGTTTCGAATGGTTAAATAACCTACGTTCAATATCCGAAAACCTAAATATCTAAGAAATAAGTTATGTCGAGAAATCTAAATACATATCGAAATACAGAGAATCGAATGTCCTGAACATCGAAAATTAAAATGAAATACGTGTAAAAATGGGTTCATTTGATATAAGTAATCATTATTTGTATTAGATTTGATATTTTAACTGGTACCTACGTAGTATTAAATGTTGACATTTTGAACTTAGGAAGATATAATGTCATTCGATATTTTGAGTCATTCACATATCAATATTCGACGTTTTAAGCGTATAACAATTTTCGATATTTTGATACAATCGATATTTAAATTTGCGATGTTTTGAACGTTGGTATTTTAAGAGTAGGTATTTTAATATTCGATATTCAAATACGTACCCGTTTTTGATCTAGTGATGTCAAAAGCTCTCAGCGGGTAGACGTGGCACCAATTAGGTGTTGCTTTTATGAATTTCGCAAACCAACATTTTATACTCGAACCTCACGCCATTCATTAAATGCCAACAATAATATCGAATTCTAATTGAATTCAACCTTAATAATCCTCATTCTCTTGTGTCATCTTCACATATTATTTTGGATTATATATTAATAATAAATCACTTTTATCCGTTACTAGCTGTCCCCCGCGGTTTTGCTGCCGTCAACTACAACTTTCTAATTTTTTCTCTTTCATAAGAACCTTTTCCGCCGTTGGTCCCGGCTGTCATTTTTAGATCGTAGGCAGTCGTCACGGATTGTCAGAAGCCAGTAAATCTGACTCCAGTCTTGCCAAGAAATACCGTGCTACCTAGTTAATGTGGAGGTCTGGTAGGTAGCCGCTCCACGTAAAATACTGGTGTTCAGCTGAATTCGGTTTGACTGGAAGCCGACCCTAATGTAGTTGGTAAAAGGCTAGGCAGACGATAAGAACCTTCTTCTGACAGTAACAAACACACCAAAAAAAGAATAAAAGAAATCGGCCCCAGCCGTTTACGCGTGATGCGATGACCAAGGGAAATAGGGATGATTATTATATTATATACTAGCTGTCCCCCGCGGCTTCGCTCCCGTCAACTGGCAACTTTTTTTTTACATAAAAACCTTCTCCTGATGATAACAAACACAACAGAAAAAGAATTGGCCAAATTGGTCCAGGCGTTGTTGAGTTATGCGCTTACCAACACATTTAGCGATTCATTTTTATATTATAAGAAGATAGATATAGATAACACATTTTCTTTTACATTCTTATCATCATTTTCACAATCCCTCATCTTCCAGGCGTTCAGGGGGACTCTTCCATAGGCATCTAGGCCATACTCATTCATTTTCAACACTTCTCCATTTAGTCCTAAGTAAAAATCGTTATCAAAACGTTTAATAAAATCTTGGAAATTAGAATAACATCCACACAGATTAAGGTTAAACAACGCTTGCCGACGTTGGTATGTGGATGGGTGTATAAAATAGTTGTGAAAAGGCTAGGCAAATGATGTTCGAACTTAGGTAGCACTTAATCAATAGATACAAATATTTAAGTAAAGAAGGTGACACTTTTTTTTAATCCAAATCTATCAAAACAAAAACTCAGTCAAAAAATAATTTAGTTTTTACCCGACTGCGCAACGCAAAGGAGTGCCTATGTATGTTTGTATGTTTCTTTGAAGCAATATACAAACCAAACGTCTGGGCCAATTTTTATGATTGACACGTCAATCGATTCCTCTTAGTCCGGCGAGTGTCACTAAAGACATGACGTTAGTGAAAATTTAATATGTATGGCGACTACTGAGGGGGCTAGCACGAATATTTTGACGTATAGTAACGTTAACGTAAGTGCGTTTTGAATGTGAAAGCCTACAACCTCATAGTATTTTGGTTTAATTTTATGGGACATACAAAATTTATATCATTTAAAAATGTGAATGTAGTATCTAATTCAAATAAATATTATGTGCAAAACGAGTATTGTAGCTATGGTAAAATTTTACGTTACGTTACTATACGTCAAAAATATTCGTGCTAGGCCTAGGATGCCTTATTGTGAAAATGAGAAATATGAAAGTCAACAAACTATGTCAAGTTATCATCATTGAGTAGTTATTTAAAAATCATTGTGAGATTTCTTTAACCATTCTTCAGTTCAAATAATATTTTAGGGTATAAAGCGATTTAAAGTTTTTTAATTGAGGTTCTCACTAATATTCATAGTTATTTTGTTACTAACTAAAACATTGAAAATAAAAATATTATTATTAAAACATAAAACCGGCTGCTTAAAATTAGTGAACTAAAAAGGAAAAACAATTTAAAATACTATACTACTATACTATACGAAAAACTACTTAGTTACTTTACATTACACGCAGTCGGAGGCAATGTTTTGTTGACCAAAGATATAAACTACCATTGCCTCCGACTGCGTAAAATGTAAAGTAACTTGCAATTTTAACTTGTTTTTTCCTTTTCAGTTCATTAAATTTTAAGCAGTCAGGTTTTTTGTTTTAATAATATAATATTCACAATTTCAATCTACTACCAATATCCTACAAAGGCAATAGTGGACCGGACTAAAAAATCTAAGTAGTCCATCCGATAGATTTCCAAAAAATATCCGACACGTACTTTTTTCTTTTTTCACGTAAACAAAAAGTAAACTTTTCAATAAGAAGGCACAGCTTATTTGATCCAGCGCGCCCACCGCTCGCCATCTATTCGACATTGTCTAACTCGTGTACTGAATGTTTAACTCCTGTTTGCGGAAGTGATGTAATGTGCTATAAATAATATAATGTATCGAACAGCTATAAATGTCTGCTGTGAGTGCGAAAGCCTATTTGTCTGCTTCAATTTCATAAGTATGGTAGACGCCAGATACGTGTGTAATAACGGTCACGGTCACTGACCCACATAAAATTATTGACTTTCTTAATTTCGTAAACAGAAATATAGACATAAATCTATCTTGAATCGACTTATATCGTGTACCTTCACGTGATCCACTAATAAAAAACGGTTCATAGTTTATTGTTCGGGTAACTGCGAAGGGATAAAAGGGAAAGGTCAATGTACTTCACTGGAAGTTTATCTGGCGTCTACTCTAGTAGAAAGCACTCGTTCCATTGATTTTATTTTTACTGGAACTAATTATATCAGATTGCTGCAGTCAACCGCATGTTTGATTCCGACGAGGCTTTTGTTCCGAACCAGTGAGGATTATTTGTTACATTGCTCAATAGAACATACTAGTTCTATCGGTCGTACTGTATACAAATGTCATCTTATACATTCTGCTCTAACGCGTTTTTATCACCCATTGATCACTGGTGACTGCATCTGGCGGCCTCTATCTATACAAAGGAAACAATGGACGTCAAAATTCCCGGTGTCTGCTGACATGTACAATTACATGACTGCATTTTCAGTTTCCATGCATTTTTGCAATTTGTCTATCAAAGCTTAAGGTTTTCAATTATTTCCATACTGTAATTGTGAATCGTAATTTCCTTGGACATGACAGCCGGACATTCAGACAGGTGTGGGAAATTTCAGCAGATGCTTATAGGAAAATGATGCGTCCTACACACGTACCTGATATGACAGGAAAATGTATGTGCAACATGGGACCTGTTCATTATTAATAATTACGTTTTGTACTATGGAGAATTATGTGGTTACCACTGTGGGTTGCCAGTTGGACTCAATAGCCTTAGTTAAACCTAGCAACTACCGATGTAGCCTGACAAATAATCATATTTTTAAGGAAAGTGATACTAACCCGTGTGAGGCATGACAAAGACTTGGAAAACACAATTTTATATTTTCTGAGACCATCTGACAATATAAGTTTTCTCCAAGGTGATTACTGAAAGCAACAATCCGCTTTTCAAGACTTAAGACGGTATCCGAAATAGCGAATAGGAATAGGAATTTTAGTATCCTGATAAAACGGTAGTACCCTCACATAACGCTCAACTCTTCTGTAAAAATCTATATTTTGGTAACATTAAAGTCCTTTAATTCTTAAAGACAGCCGTGCCTTAGAAACGCGTAGCTGACAAAGATGTGACAATATATCAAGCCCGTCGGGAAGGCTCAGCTCTGCCGCATACAAAAGGAAAGTTAGACAATTTACTGACGTTGACACAGCTTGGTTAGTCTATTTAAGTTATTTTCATAGTGTTATGGCCTACAGTATTTTATTGTGGGGAAAAGCTGCTGATATACAAAATGTATTTGTCTTACAAAAACGTGCTGTGCGAGCAATATATCAGCTAGGGTCATGAGTTTCATTAAGAGAAATTTTCAAAGAGATTGGAATTGTCACAGTAGCATCTCAATTTATTTTTGCAAACATTTTATTTATTAGGCAAAATATACATTTATACAGTAAAAACGAGCGGCATCCATAATTTTAATACCAGAAACAAGCACAAGCTACATGCTCCTTCACACCGACTTCGTATGGTCCATGATTAATTTGTGGTGCTCGGTATCCGTTTATACAGTAAACTTCCACTTTCTTTTCTTGATCTGCCTTTTAACTCATCTAAAGCTTAAGTAAAATCTAACCTTTGTTCGTAGGCATACTATTCTGTTAATGATTATTTAGATGATAAGAATAGTTGTTCGCTGTGTTGAACGCAAGACATTATTATCACGTTCTTTGTCTATAAGTAGTAAGTTTATGACAGGTTACATGTGTTCATATTATAATATTGTTTTTATTTTTATTTTTTAAATATATATTTTCTTTTTTGTCTTTTTATTATTAATTTATTGATCTGACTATGTAGAAACCTCGTCAACACTTTCTTGAGTGTGTATTTTGTTTTATAGTATCATAGTATGCTAGCATTTAATTTTTTTTGTTTTGTGTCATTTATTAAGTACTTTGCTTTCTACTCATTGTATAAATTCTAGTTCCTAGAACGTAACAGACAGATGTGTTGCTGGGGATTTGGTTGGCCACTTCTTCTCCACAGCTAAAACACTAGGAAGTGGTGTTGGGCGGGCGTTTTGAGGGACTGTCTTTTGTAGAACTTGACGTTCAAAAAGTGCTAGCTCTCAGCTTAATTTGAATAAATGACTTTTGTTTTTTTTTAATTTTGTGGGTATATTTTATTTATTTATAGGACATTTATTTATATATATATGATAAACATAGTGTGAATTGACCATCAACCCTAATCTATACTAATATTATAAAGCAGAAGCAGAATCGAATCGCAAACAATGCCCACCCTTCTACAGTGCTAGTGCTACGTTGTTGCTCGAACAAAATCATAAGCTCCTTGAGTGTATGTCGCCCTGGTAGCTGGCACAAGGGCTTACTGCACATCGCACAATACTTCACAGAAAACTCTTCAATCTTTTCATACAAAACGTAGTACATCGAAGGTGATGAAATGAATTTGTACCAGAATTGCTTATTATAAATCTGTCATCTCTGAAAAAGTAACACCGAAGCATTAAAAAATCACGACAATTTCCCTGTAGCAAAGTGAAGCAGTCCTTTCAGATTCATATTTTACTGAGAACAAAATGCGCTCAGTCCTCTGTGAGACAGAGGGTACACAATAAGAGCCGTAACTTGAGACTGTATTCAATAAATTGTAAAGAAACGAGCGCGCAGCCATTGAACAGCGGGAATGCAATTCGTATTCCGCCCTGTGACAGTGTGGGCGCGCTTTGCATGGGAATCGGAACCGAGCACAAGTGACGCGGCTCTACTGTTGCAAACCTTACTACATTCTGTGCATTGGCGGATCCAAGGGGGAGGAGAGCTAAGGGGCTCAAGCCCCCCAAATACCATATCTGATGGAAGACTTGAATTTACAAAAAGTAGGTAATCCAAGGAGTGTTTGTAATGAGTTAACCTAAATATATTTTTTGTGCTTCTAAGTATTGCTGAAACCTACTCTCTGTGGGGTCAAGCTCCCCCAAACTACACTCCTGGATCCGCCGCTGATTCTGTGTGTAACTTTTTTTTCAGGCTCTCTAGGTATTCCTAACACTTAATAAAGTGTTAAGAATACCTACAATTAACTACTTAGTCTTGGTATGAAGGTATCTACAGGTCGGTGCTAAATGTTTTCGTCTTCCATTCTGTCCTGGTAAGCACCTTTTACTAAGGATTGCGATGGTATATCACAATTCTAGAAACCTCAAATATTTAAACTAGAATCGTAAACTTATCCAGTGGCCCGCGCTTCTGCTAGGTTAGGGATAATGTTTGCTTCCTCTGTAGCGTTTCATTTTGAAACAAACAATAGTGTCAATCTATGCATCGATCACCTGCCTAGCCTTTTCTAAATTAAACCGCACCCATTAACTGCGTAACACGGTACTTTAGCAAGACTATAATCAGGGTTTCTGGTTTCTAACAATCCGTACCTAACAAGCTTTCCGAGGTACGGAGGAGACTCGGATAAAAGATGACCATCCACAGGCTGACCTCAGCAAGCGACTGCTCCACATTTGTACCGATATCGTATTTAATTTAACGTGGAATGGTTTCTTCTGACCTTCGCATCGCTTTGGGAAATCGTAACTTCGAAGGAACAACAATGTGTAGCGAAGAAATTGTAGCATTAACATTTAATCAATGTTCCGCCCGATTGTTTGAACATGATTGGCTCCGTATTTGATGTTAACTAGGTCAGTGTATAACGCAGCCAATTGAACTGACCACTAAATAATAGGGGTTAAAGTATGAAATTGCCGTTTTATTGTAATAGGTACTTCGAATTGACATAGAACATTCATAGTTTGAAATTTTTGAGTGAAACTTTTTCACATGGTACCTATGAAGTTCTTCTTTTTTAAAAAGTGCAACATTCGATTATCGACTTTCAGTTGTTTTTTTTATTCAACTTCGACAGTTCCGACGCCGAACTAACGCGGCAGAAACAGCACGCAATATCAATGTTGCGTTTAGAGAGGGGACTGCTAATGAAGACCATGAAAACCAAAATCGCACCGTGCGATTTTGGTTTAAACGCTTTCGTGATGGAAACTTTGATTTGAAGAACGAACCACGTGGAGGACCGCCCACACAGGTGAATAACAATTAATTTGAAGAGCCGATCCGAGCCAAACTACCCAGGAATTAGCGGCAAGGTTTAACGTTGCCTTACTAACAGTATTGAATCATTTGCGTCAGATCAATAAAATAAAAAATATGAAAAATGGGTACCTCATGATTTGACAGATCTGCAGAAAGGAACGCGTGTTGAAACTTGAGTTGCCTTGATGAATCGATACAGAAATGAAGGAATATTGGATCGAATTGTGACATGTGATGAAAAGTGGATTCGTTACGATAACCGTAAGCGAAAAATGCAAAGGCTGACCCCAGGTCAAACGCCGCAACAGTATACCAATAAAAAGGTAATGGTAACTGTTCGGTGGTCTCAGCATGGTGTTATTCACTATAGCTGATCTGATCTGATCAAACAATAACGGCAGATGTCTACTGTGCCGAACTCCGAACAATTATAGCAAAACTAGCAGTGAAACAGCCCCGACTCATGAATCGATCTTCACCATTATTGCTCCATAATAACGCGAGACCTCAAACAGCACGAGAAACCGTTTTAACTCTACAGGAACTGTGATCAGAAACCATTCTTCACCCTCCGTATTCGCCAGACCTTGCTTCAACGGACTACCAATTTCGCGATTTGGTCAATTTTCTACGTGATAAAAAGTTTTCTTCTCAGGAGGCAGTACAAAAAAAACAAAAATAAATTCCTTCCTATTAGATGGCAGCAATGTATAGATTATAAAGATAATTATTTTGATGAAATAAATAATGGCAAATTAAAAAAAAAAACATTTTTTCAGTACAATTCGGCAATTTCGTACTTTAACCCCTAATATAATAAAGGTATACACTAGCTGACCCGCGCAACTTCGTCTGCGTCACATTTTTCATTAATGCTCCGCTCCTATTGGTCGCAGCGTGATGTTATATAGCCTAAAGTCTTCCTCGATAAATGGGCTATACAACACTATATTTTTTTTTTAAATTCGAATAGTAGTTTCTGAGATCAGTGCGTTAAACCAAACAAATAAACTCTTCAGCTTTATAATTATAGTAAGGATAAGAGAGTTTGAAGTGAAATATATGTCCATATTTCAGGCCAAGGCCTTGGCTATGAACAAAAATAGTATTTTTTAAATCACAAGTACGAGACGATTTTTCATAAATACTCCCGTTAAAAAATCATGTTGCTCATCCCAATGATTTAGGCTGTCAATTTAATGAATGAATTTAATTTATATAAAGTAGATGTTAAATTGTTTGACAACTCTGAGTCAAAGCTATTCGAGCAGAAACTAATTATTTATTTACTTAAATCAAGAATGGCTACGAGCGCTTCTCAAAAATATCTTTTTACTCTCAAAAATATTGCTTAGAGCATAATTTATTCAAAAGTCTCTAATTGAGAGCTGCAAAGCTTTGCAACACTTTAATATTTCACAGCCAGAGAAACGATATTTTTATTTAAAGGTAAATAGTACAGTGTAAATTACATTCTATATTAACTTAAACTTTCAGCTTTACACTAAAAAGGTCAGATGTCATCAAAGTTAATTAAGAACGCATATTTTAACAGAGTTTTTAACGTGGACATTACTTGCAAGTAAATTAATTTATTATTTGCTGGGGTTCACTTAATTGTTGCAGCGTTTGGAATCGTTGACGATGGTACACTTTGTTGTCCAACTGAAATTATTTAGTTTTACTAAGGGATGATTATGAATAGGTATGATTATTATTAAGCTACATTAGAATTGAATACGAATACAAATGGTCTGTAAGTACCATTATCTATATAAACGGCAAAAAAGTTACGTTTGTTGCATGGGAGCCCCTAAAATATTTGTTTTTTTTCTTTAATCTTTAATTTTATAGTGAATATTTCAAGTGTCCTGTTACTGATCGAGTAAAAATTTTTTTTTTCTGTTTTTTTAGTATTTGTTGTTATAGCGGCAACAGAATTTATGTCATCTGTGAAAATTTCAACTGTCTAACTATCATGGTTCATGTGATACAGACTGGTGACAGACGGACAGACAGACGGACACTTAGTAATAGGGTCCCGTTTTACCTTTGGGTACGGAACCCTAAAATGGTATAGTGGTTTGACATATTCTACGTACAAAAGCCGTCAAATCACCATTTTTATTCCTGAGTTATCCATTGTATTACTTTATTAAGGGCCGATTTTTCAACAGTCAGATAAATTTTATCAGAGGAATACAAAGGCTGGTTTGTCAAGTTTTGCAAAGAAAATATGTCAAACAGCCATATTTATTCTTCATTTCAAAATAATTTGTTTTCGCAGAATAAATAACTTGTTGTCTGGCGTTGATGTTGAGTGCAATCTAAAAGAGCTACCTGGAACAAAGGCATGTTCCACAAACTGACACCTAACATGCTTCTACCCGACTAATGCAATTTCTTGAGTAATTAGAAGCCATCAAGAACAGACCCTATCACATTGCTTTCATCATCATCGTCATAGTTAAATGGAAATATCTTGGTAACAGCAGTAGGTTCTACAAACGAGATTCTGAAATGCAGTAATATAATGTTGGCACCAATAACTTAGTTTCTTGTTTTATAATTAGTGTAATGTACTTAAAAGATAAAGTGAAAATGGTTGTCAATGAAACGCTGATATTGTATCAGCAGATAGGAGATACTACAACTGTACCAAATTGTCAATACTTGTAATGTTGTAACACGTTTTGATTTTAAGGCGAGTTAAGAACTGAAATCAATGTTTTGTCATTTTACATAAGATAAGCATGATAAATAGCTGTGCGTGGCGATGATTTTATAATTGTTATTTTTAACTAACTTCCAATAAAGGAGGAGGTTTTCACGTCGGTTGTTATTTTTATATTTTTATTTGTGTACATCGATAGTTTTACGTTCGATGCCTAATAAGTAGGAACTTTCCGTTTCGTAAATGTTTCCGTTTTATTTCATGATCATTTTTGCTTACTTAAATTATGTCATTTCTGCGTACACGGTTACGTCGTCCAACTATCACCACTAGTTGTGAAATATAAATATTTTTTTATACCAAAAAATACGAAGTCGGGGTTAAAATACGAAAAAACAACCAACCAAACTAAACTACTACAACTAATAACTTAAATTTGGAATTAAAGTTATTTGTATTTTGTAGTGTTTTTATTTCGATGTATAGGTACACGATGCCATTTTAGTCGTCTTACAAAGGCGGCCCACTCTAGGCGCGATTAAATAATTCATGAAAATACAATATAAATAAATCATGCGTTAGATTTATGAAACATCCTGTTAATCATGTTTATATATCAAATAATTGTAACTTATGTCTCAGACTGCGCTCCCTTCTGAATGTTTTATACTACGACACGCATCATGATGATGAATAATATTTTCATTTTTTTTAATCTTCGAAATGTTTCACTTTTTTTGTTAATGAATGTGTAGTACGTCCAAGTTAAAATAACACAGTGTGGTATGTCTAAACATAGAATCGTGTGGCGCTACTCTGCCTATATCAGAATTCTTAGCACACTTATTTCCGGCAGTTAGAGGTATTATCGCCAGTTCCTCTGTGTAAGAGGATTCCGGGTGAAACTCGCTTCCATCTTCGGCCTAATCATCACTTTCCATCAGGTGAGATTTGGGACAAGAGTTTCCCCGTTTTGTATTAAAAAAAAAACACGAAAATCCATTACCCTTGGTCGGTTTTCTTGGTAAAATTTCTCCTTTGAAAAAAACTCACTTTAATACAAGCAGGCGTCATTAAAACTACAAAATTACACGTATAACATAAAGCCCTATTTCACTAAAAACAGTACCATTCTATTTTCTTCAACAAACAAACGCACTCGTGAACTTCAGTGAATAGTTACGTAGCGAAATAATAGCTTGTTGTGGGTCACCCTTCACCAAATAAAGCCCTGCTCAAATATTCAAACATAGTTCTCATAATGCTCAATTTGCTTTGAAAGACGAAAATACTGTACGCGTATGAAAGCCCCTACTTTCTTGCGATAAAAAATGTATTCAAACAATATATTCGAGGACATAAACTAGGCGACATTACGATGCAAGCTCGCCTAGAATAGCATAGTATTACATACAATATGGTTTAAAATTAACATTTAGTCACTTTTTACAAGTTATTCGGCTAGAGAGTTTTGAATATGAATAAGATAATTTAAAATCCTATTACCGCAAGTCAGCTAAGCCTCCAAAGTCATCCCAAGAAAATGATACAAACAAAATCTATCTCAGATTTTATTCAGTCAGGTCTTGAGAGGATTCCTCTGTTCTCTGAGGTTAAACTATCACAAACTAATTACGAGATAACGCAATTACGAGAGCTCCGGGCTTCAGAACGAATGAGACAGGTATCGGTCCGCTAACACGATTTCTCATTCATAGTTAGCCTAATTAACATTTTGACACGAAAAACCCTTTGTGACCAGTAAAAATGACACGGTGAACTTGCCACGATAGAGTCAAAAGGAATACTTATAATTTTCATGATCACTGTTTCACTACGAATAACAAAACAAATTGCGATCACTGTTTTTATTGGCCGACAGGAAAATACAGTCCCCCGTTTTCAGCAAATTATGACGAGTACAAAAATAAAATATACGCATATATACTGGTTCTACAGACTGTTGAACAATGTTGTCATTAATTTTTGTGACGTTGTATGTTTACATATTTTTCCCTGACCGTTTTCTTTATTTTAATTATGAGTATTCATTTTATTTTGTAATTTTTAATTTGTACGCCTTTTGGGAGAAACAAGACGAAACATGAATAATTGTGTCAACCTGCATGCTTAATTCGCATGTATGTACGCATGTTTTGACAAATAAAATTATCTATCTATCTAACAATATCTATTGAGTTATTTTAAGACAGGATCCTTTGATTCAAATACAGACGTTTAGATCACTATTTAATAGCAATTCTTTCGACACCAACTTCATCTAAAGCTTTCCACAGCACTCGAGTCTCCCGCTTTCCAATGACGGATTTACAGATATGTTTGTTCTTTTTCACATTTTTCTGATGTTTAGCATGAGACCTGTGTCCTCTAATGTTCGTAGAATCTATCAGGCCTGAGACTGCAGCAGTAGATCCGTGGGAACCTGCCTCTCATTGTTATTGACCGCGGTTCAATTAATAGGTTATACAATAAAATAGTAGGTAATTACTTTGATTATCATTGTCATATGAATGGGCTTCACTTGTTAAAATAATTGATCCGTTTTTATCTATGTCCCTTGAGCAAACGTGGCCGCGTCGGCGAGTAGGAAATGTTCTCTTTGAAAATGTTGGCGTCTTTACCCGACTGCCCCAGAAGGAGGGTAATGTCTTTCGAGAGTATATTTATGTATGTCTATTTCGTTGATACGCCCTATAGCCTAAACGAATCATATCTTTGATTCAACTAAAACTCGCCAACTACATCAGACTGTTTGAAAACAGACGTGTTTGGAACACTTTAGTCGTTTTTTGAGATCACGTTCAGTTTGAGAACGAACTTGTGTCATGCATACTAAGCTATGAACGAGCAGTCGTTGCCATACTCACTGGAAGCTTTCTTTTATAATAATTATTTCAGAGCATCGTGTTTAATTACTTTCCCCTCGGCCACAACGATAGTAGATTTATAAAGGAAAGGATTTCGAAACGAACCTGGACAGTTTTCTATGCCACAAAGTACCTATTTTACCTCGAAAAACGAATGCACTAGCTAATACTTAGATGAAAGTGCATTGGAAAAGCATTCTCAAAAATTTAACAAGAAAAATTTATTGGAATTTTCACAAAGTCATCTGAAAAATGGTATTTTTGTGGAATATTCGGTTTCCATTTTTCATGGTTGCGGAGTCAAAGCCGAGACGAGTTGGCAGACTGCTCTTTTTTTAGTTCGAAGCACGACAACATAGATACTAGAACACTCCGTCCGTGAACGAACACGATTAAGTATAGTTATGCTACTGTTACTTCGGACACAGTCCGCAAATTTTACATAGGTCAAAAAGGTTTTCATTCTTCCTCTCAGCATCATTCATCACAAAACGGGGTGCACACTTCGTTATCGAAAGCCCGCGTATTGAAAGCATTTCGTAGCCCGCGTATCAAATGTTTGCGGCACAGCGCTGTGTGCGTCAAAGACCGGCTTGATAGCATTCGACGCTGGTTTAGTAAGTTTTGTATGACTTTGTACCGGCAGCGGCACAGATCTATCAGTGCGATGTTTGATTTCCTACCGATGTTCTGTGGGTGTAACTTGGTTGTTTATTTCCGTGTTGTATGCGGTACGCTAGCGATTAGAAATCAATACCTAATTTATATTAAACTACCTTCTGCCAGGAACTCCGCCCGCTTTAAATTTGAATATCCCAAGGGAAACATTTTTCAGGGATAAAATGTATTCCATGTCCTATTCCAGGACATGTTCCAACCGTGTGCCAAGTTTCAGCCAGCAAGTTGCAACAAGCACGAATGTGCTGTGTACCTACTTTCAGACTTAAATATAATATTTGTTAGGACTGCGTGTGTTTTCAGATTAAAGACATTTAAATTAAGTTTCGTAGTTTTTCTTCTCATTAAGTTAACTTATTTTTTAAGCGAGTGTGGTGGGCTGGAATGTGTTTTTTAGTAGGTACCTGTAAAAACCGGTCCCCATCTCCGTTCCTCATTTTAAACAAAAAAATACAACCGACTTCCAAAAAAAACACTGTGTTTTTGTTAGTTTCTTCGTATTTTGAAACCGACTTCCGAAATCAAAGTTATTTTTTACTTTGTAGTGTTTTTTTTGAAAGTCGGTTGTATTTTTTTGTAAAAAGTTTTTTTTATTTTTCACTTTTTAGTGGTGCCCCACACCTAACAACACCACTGCAAAATCGCAGAAAAGCAAAATACGCAATTTCGATTATCAAAGAATCATCTAAATAGTCAAATTCCAGCTATTTCGATTTAAAATCCAAAGTTCGTAACCGATTTTGATATGATTTAAATGGGACCAATCTGCAAGTATATCCTTTCAGATAAAATAAGAATTTTTCAAATCGGTTCATAATTGTCGGAGTTATGAGGAAACAAACATTAAAAAAAAACATACAACCGAATTGATAACCTCCTCCTTTTTGGGAAGTCGGTTAAAAAGTATCCGTTTCCACTAACATGTGCCTTTCAGATCAACTTTCTAGAGCAGTTCGAAGCAAACTCAAAATTCCGGAAGGTCGAGCTACCATCAGATCGTCAGCAGATAGCGTGTCAGCCGCCATTGCGTGCATGTCTGATCGCAACTAATTCCCCCCGCTCCAAGCCGCGCGACCTCAGCCTCAACCCTGACCTCCAGCCTCCTGCCAGAACATCACAACCGCCGCGCACTCAACCTCAAAACACAACACTACAACAAAGACATAGAGTCTAATCTCTCTCGTGAACAATTAGTAGTTATGTCGAAAAGGTTGATGGACGTCGTGCGTCCGTCTCGCTCTAACATGCAGATTTGTTTGAGTGTTTGTGATAAATGAGATACAAAGCCATCAGATAAGTGTTTCCTCGTGTTCTTCAATATTAAAATGGTTTCATGAAATGTTTCGGCTCGTCGTTTGCGCCAAGAGAGGAAAAGAAAATGTATTCGACAAGAAAAATGTTTCAGTTTTCTTGTCAGAAGCAATTTTCCGACGTAATTACAGTTAATCAGCGTATCGTCAGTTCCTTGATCGAAGATAAAACATGGCCGGACTTGTCTGAGTTGTAAAGCGATTTTTTTTTATTTTAGAATGGAAACCTATCCGATAGACTTATTTAGTCTAGTATACCATAAAATGTGGTTGGTGGGAAAAGATGGAAAATATTGAGTCACAAAATGACATAAGCGCGTGTATTCACTAACTTGAATATGCGACTAATACGCAAGGCTGACGATATAAACAGGTACAAAAGAATCTGACCCTGCTTTGGCCCTATCAAAAGACCCAGATATGTCTGGTAATCTTCAAACCAACGGATTCATTGAAGAATTTACAGGAAAAGAAGAAAAAAAATCCAAGAATAATAATAGACTTGTTTTATGCGTTAAGCAAGTCGACTCTTAGCCGGTATCCCCCCCTAATCGCTCCGATCTGCTGCCAGTTTAACCCGATGCAGTTGAATAAATAGGTATATAAAAAGCGCCTTAAAAAGTAGTTACAAAACAACTGCACTTGTTGAAGTCAAAAGGTTTGAAATAAATCCTCATATACATCACCTACTTGCATTGAAAGTGAATTAAAATCCAACACAATAACGTTAAAATAAAACTTGCCAAAATAGATGCCTTTATTTACCATCAGATGACAAAAACTCGAGTGTATTTGAACCGGAATAATTCAATGACCTTTTTTACGTTCGCTTGAGACGAACAAAAAATAAGTATGGTCGTCTTGAAACTACGTTATGTTGTTTCAAACATTGTTGGACATATTTAATGGACTGGCTTGTAATTCGTGTGTAAGGATACTGGATAGATTCCATACTCTTTTTGCTTTTGCCTCTCTCTCCTCTTTTTGACAAGAAAATTGGGGATTTCCGTCAGTTGATTGTGACAATTTTGCGTACTTACATCAATCTTCTAGACTTCTTTAAAACTTAAAAACTTTAAACTTTAAAACGGGGCCGAGTCACCCGCGTCCGTAGGAGAATACCCTTCAGCGAATCCCTACACGTGGTCCACGGGTGGTGCTAAACAGGTGACACTAACCGCCTCCGTGGTCTAGTGGTTATACCACTCGATTCAGACCCAGAGGTCCCGGGTTCAATTCCCAGAGGGGGCAAATTTTTTGCTCGGTTTGGTTGGTGGTAGGACTTCTAAGTCCACCTGGCAAGCTACCACCATCATGTCTAAGTCTGTCGCCATAACAACAATGTTAACAGCATTGTTGTGTTCCGGCAATTAGAGATATGATAGCCAGTTCCTCTATGTTAGAGGATTCCGGGTGAAACTCGCTTCCATCTTCGGCCTAATCATCACTTTCCATCAGGTGAGATTTGGGCCAAGAGTTTCCCCGTTTTAAATAAAAAAATAAAAAAAAACTTAATAACTCTCTAAAAATGAAAAGGGGACGAAATCATTAATGTAATGTTACACAATGAATCACAGTAACTTAATTCCGTTGTTGCGGAATTTGTTCGGACGTGTCACCGCGGCCCTGGAACGCACAGGACATTAAGAGGAACACGGAGGGGTTTTATTCAGTAAGAGTGTGACACTCCCTTCCGCTCCAGAGCGGGAGGAGACATTTGATGATTTTCCATCACTACATATCATAAAACAATCCTCCGCCGCGTCTGTCTGTCTGTTCGCGATAAACTCACCGTTTTTCATGCTGTTGTCACCAATGGATAGAGTGGTTCTAGAGGAGTTTTAGTACATATTCTTTTAAGCGGGCGAAGCCGCGGTCATCACCTAGTCCAGATAAATTCTGTCCGGATTCAGACTCGCGAACTTCCGAGAATCCTATCTACTTAATCAAATTGAGTTACGCTAGTTAGGTAAGCAAAACTTTAATGTATATTACCTAGGTAGACTACCTACCTACCTGTAATTTAATATTAAAAGGCTTCAACCGAAAACCAGAGTGGTGTAGCAACCTAACTATGCCAGTAAGTAATGTCATATTTCCAGCCTTCAACAATGTGAACCTCTAGTCAATAACAAAGTGACTAACAGAACTGACTAAGTAGGACTAGGTACGTAGTCACTATAGTCACTTCATCACTGACGTGACTGGGGCTACCTCACCAGACTACCTCGCTGATTCGACTGCCTAATGTATCTAGTAAAGGCGACTTATTTTCATGACGTCGTGCGGTTCCGTAATAGATGATACAGATGTCCCCGGAAAACGGCCAACACCGTAACATTGTAAAACATCGAGTGAAATTGTAAACTATTTTTTCCTAAAAAAGACACAAATGTATTGAAACTATTTCATTTGGATGGGATATATTTTATATTAAACGATTTCTTCATGATATATTGAGAAATTATAATCTAATTAAGATTTACTACAATCTTGCGGAGTCTGCCATTTTCCGGTGACATTGATATTGGAAGAATTCAGTTTTTTACTGTTCCGTAGCCAAATGGCAAAAAACGGAACCCTTATAGATTCGTCATGTCTGTCTGTCTGTCTGTCCGTCCGTATGTCACAGCCATTTTTCTCCTAAACTATAAGAACTATGCTGTTGAAAATTGGTAAGTGTGAACCGCATTAAGATTTTCAAACAAAAATAGAAAAAAAAACAATAAATTTTGGGGGTCGTATACCTACTTAGAATTGAAAATCAAAAAAAAAAATTTCGTCAAACCCATACGTGTGGGGTATCTATGGATAGGTCTTTAAAAATGATATTGAGGTTTCCAATATCATTTTTTTCTAAACTGAACAGTTTGCGCGAGAGACACTTCCAAAGTGGTAATATGTGTCCCCCCCCGTAACTTTTAAAATAAGAGAATGATAAAACTAAAAAAAAATACATATTACTATGAAAATTGGTTTGAACGAAATCTAGTTAGTAGTTTTTTTTTAATACGTCATAAATCGAAAACCGCAACTTTTGCTTTTAATATTTACCTACAGGTTTGTACAGAACCCGAGTGCGCGAGTCCGACTCGCCCTTTGTCCGTTTTTTAGGGTCCCTGTTGTATAAGTAACACAAGGTCAATACGACACAATAGCCACAGAAATGAAAATACCTGGATGGGGGATTCTTTATACAAGAAAAAAAATTCAGCTGAAAACATAGTATCTCCTGACTCCGTTGGAAAATTGACACTTAAAACGCTGACAACTACAGGAACGCTGACAAGACAACGCTGTTTTTTGTGTCACTAGTTACACAAGAAACAGCGTTGTCTGCAGAACATTCAGCGATAGCGATCCGTCAAGGTGACTGCGGTTGGGGTAGGCCAATGGGGATTTCCGGCCCCGTTTGTGCTGTTCAATTGAAAGCTAAATGAACAGTAGACAGTACCGATACTACAGTTGTAGCGCTATTGTGAGTCGTCACAGGTTATCGGCAAAGCGGATCACCTGTATGTTCTGGTAAACTCGCGCTATTCATGAAGACAACTCGGCCTAGCATTCAAAGTACGAGTATACATTATAGGGCACAGACAGTCAACGCTCTAATTAGTTTATTGTAAAGGTAATCCTCGGTGTCAGCTGTCCAAGTGAGTGAACTCTAATCTGCCTGGTCAGCGATAGGTAAGATTAGTGGACCTACTAACTCAATTTATAATCAATTTAATTATATAAAACTCTTCATTACTGAATGTCTGGGAGACAACGCACAGCTGAAATTTGGCATGTAGGTTCTTTGGAGTGTGTAGGGAGCACTAGGAGAATTTCCTAAAATTCCTACGGGAACTGGAAAAAACGGGATTTGCGAAGTCGCGGAATTAAGCTAGTTTCTCATACAACTTTTCCCCTTTTCCCCTATGTCATAATTATCCATCACCATTTTAACGAAGACGAATAAGATCACAACAGTGGTTAAGAAGTAAGCAAGAAACCAATACAGAAACCAACACGAAGCCGGAAGAAGATTAGTCTTCCTCTAAGCACTAAATTCTTTAACAGGACAACTCAAGTAAGTCAAAACGCAGCGTATCGCAACCATTGCGCAGTCACCACTGCAGCTATACCAACAACAACTGGAGAACGCACAATGTACCGCAAACATTGCGTCAGTGACGTTACTTACTCTGAAAACGGTCAATGCCCTCACGTCGCGTGACTATAGATTTGAGCACAGAACAACTTAGTAAAATTGGTGCAGAAGTTTCACTTAAATCTACTCTGGATTTAAGTGAAACTTCTGTACCAATTTTACCAGGACAGCAATAGAAATCCCAAAAAAGAACTGCGGGTCTAAAAAGGCCTGTCATCCAGCCAGCAGTTTTATATAGAGATCTGTTATAAAAACTGACAGAGAAATTAATTTCGTGAAATGAATTTTAAGCAGGTAATACTATGATCTTAATAAGGCTAAGAACTCACGGGGCGATTTTCACCCGCGGCGAAGCTGCGGGCCCGCAACCGCGGCGGTCGCGGGTAAAAATCGCTCCGTGAGTTCTTAGCCTAATGATTCTACTAAAGTCACATTTTTAGAGCCGCTGATTCTTTCTATTTACAAGACTATTAATGCAAAGTGCCGATGCTCTCAGAGTTCAGTACAATAACTTTTTTAAGGCACTGTTGCGTCTCCCTTGTCTTTTGTAGCGCTTCAGGCTTATTTGTTTGTATATTTGCGCATGTAGATGATTTCTATGCACATATGCGAAAGTAAACAGCGTCGATCATGAGGGCTGTGTGGGGGAGTAGCAACGGCATCCTACAAATGATAGCGGACAGCTTAGACGCGTCTGTGTTCCACAGGTTCATCAGACTGCATGTGAGAGGTGTGGCTTGATGTATCACCATACATATCTTAACTAGATTTAAAAGAGAATAATCGCCATACTCATCCAACTTTAAAGCATTCTTGTTTCTAACACTATGGACCAATGTTGTCTGAAAATAAACATGTGTCGGAAACATTCAATGGAATCTCGGGCCCTATCTTATGGATAGGGAATATGCATAAAAAAAATATTTCTTATCTAAATACTTTATCTAAAAATATATTACTAGCAGTGGAAATAGAATCAAAATTGCTCGAAAAACAAACGAGATATAATTATTTTAAACAAATATATCTGTCCCTCTCGCGAAAACGCTGTTTTCTATGGCAGATGTATAGACGTCACGTAATGTGACGTCAAATTCCATGTCGGACTTCTCGTTCTAGAAGTAATCTTTGAAGCGTTATAACTTCATCGCTGATGAAGATATTAAAAAATATTTTCTAGAGTGTGTACTGGATCTTATAAGTAATTCATTTTATAAATGAAAAAATCGCGTGCATATTCCCTATAGATGATGGAAGAAAATAATGAAGAAATTGTTGAAAACTTGCGTCATTGGTTATTTAAAAAATCAGTTTACGTAACGTATGAGTAAAATAAATTACCTACGTTTGGATATGACTCTGTTTATTCAAATTTCACATTTTCCTTAAGTTTGTCGAAGGTACGTCACGTCATTCATTAATTCTCAGAATTAGATCCATATAAGTGACACTTTCAGTGGTGTAAAAAGCACGGTGTATTTGAGTCATTTTCCAAAATCAAAAGGTTCGATTCCTGGCAAGGAATAAGGATTTGTATAAAATCCAATTATGTATTTTGTTTTGATACTCTTTTCATTCATTTTTCCATATATTTTAGTTTCTGATGTGGCCATTCACGCCCGCTTTATAAAATTACCCTTTTGACAGAAAAGATGAATCAGGTAGAGGAGACAGAGTAATCAAAAAAATAAGTGGCCAAGTGCGAGTCGGACTCGCGAACCAATTTCACTTTTTTTTAACATCACAGACTTCTTATAGGTTTTCTCTAATCTTTAGGTATTTATAGAACTATTTTATGCTTTTTTAAATTTTAGGCTCAGTAGTTTCGGAGATAAGGGGGAGGGAGTGGTAATTTTTAGTCTTATTTCTTGAATAACTTCAAAACTATTTATTTTAAAATAATGACCCCCATACCCAATAATTATTTATTTACGTAACTCGTCCGTGTTTGGGTCACAGAAATCCATATTTTACCAAATTTCATCAGTATCGGTCTAGTAGATCTAGAGAAAACTAACTGTGACAAACGGACAGACAGACAGCCGAGTAATCCTATAAGGGTTCCTTTTTTTGTTTGAAACCCTAATAATTTTTAGGGTTCTGAAGAAAGTGACCCGACAGCTATTAATGAATTGATTGCTCAGACTAAACATTTGACTTTTTTCAATTACAGGCAAGAAAATAACCCTCTTAATTGTTGTTGCTGATAGGGTGGCGTAATTGGTTCTAAAGAGACAGCGTGCCCCCGCAACGCAAATGCCTTTAAGAGGACCAAGAATGGGTGTTAGTCACTAGGCGACACTTTACACAGAAGTAATTTGAAGACTTCCTAAAGTTATAAAAAAATATTGGTACTGATTGTCCGCTGAACTTCTGAGCATGTCTGTCGGGTGACACAATTGAGCGAAACGTATGATTTCATCATTTGCTAAATTTATAACCAAAGGTAAGTGAAGATAGTGCACACACATTGAATTGAAATGGTTTATTTGTGAACGCAGTTCCGTTTGCATACAGATTGATGCCTCAATGGTAGTTTAGTGTATTTCGAATTATATTACCAGCGGTCCTATTATATGTAGCTTTGCAGTTTGAGCTACACGAAAAGCTAGAGTCATCTGCACTCAACTATGTCATCGAAAATAAATCATAACCATTCGCTATCTGACAATAAAGTTTACGTACCTACTTCTTTAGCTATTTGATAAAATACTAGCTCTTCGGATGATTTTACAGCAATAAGTCTCTAATTTATGGTCATGCACGAAACGATGGGCTATCAAACTCTGGCTCAACACTGCAGTCCAGAAATTTGAAAATTGTACATGATTTAATGAGCCTTTCAATGTTGACCGCGCCAGCAAGCGGAATTCGCATGACTGAAATTTAGGTCAAAGGGAATACCTACCTGAAGTTCTTGTTCTTAAAACCCAATGACTATAAAGCCTCTAATTCTCTTTGTTAAAACCACTTTAGTATCAAGCCAAACGGCATTCTTGCAACCACATTTGTATTTGTCACTAGCTGAACCGCGCAACTTCGTCTGCGTCACAATTCCCATTATTACTCCACTCCTATTTGTCTTAGCGTGATGACATATAGCATATAACCTTCCTCGATAAATGGGCTATCTAACACTGAAAGAATTTTTCAAATCGGTCCAGGAGTTTCGGAGCCTATTCAATTCAAACAAACTCTTCTGCTTTATCTTAATATATATAAATCTCGTGTCACAATGTTTGTCCTCAATGGACTCCTAAACCACTTAACCGATTATAATAAAATTCGCACACCATGTGCAGTTCGATCCAACTTGAGAGATAGGATAGTTTAAATCTCAATTTTTTGTTGCAATATTATTTAGGAGCGAAAATGTGACGCAGACGAAGTTGCGCGGGACAGCTAGTAGTATTAGTATAGATAAGAATAGAACAAAGTTGCACTAGACTATATCATTGGTCATTAGCCTTCATACTTGCTTTAAAATCTTATAATTTTAACCTACAACTAGCTAATGCCCGCAACTTCATACGAGCATTTTCTGCTTTTTCCCGTTAACGTAGGAATTTCAGAAAATCCTCTTAGAGCTCCCTTACACCCCCAAGGAACCCACATGCCGAATTTCAGCTTTCTACGACCAGTTAGTTTTTCTACGACCAGTTAGTTTTTCTACGACCAATTAGTTTTTCTACGACCAGTTAGTTTTTCTACGACCAGTTAGTTTTTCTACGACCAGTTAGTTTTTCTACGACCAGTTAGTTTTTCTACGACCAGTTAGTTTTTCTACGACCAGTTAGTTTTGGCTGTCTGTCGTCAATCAGTCACACAGTTACCCAATCAGTCAGCAACGGAGTATTATTCATATTAAGATTTAAAGAATCCCGCTAAAACTTAAGGTCGTACCCTGAGCAAATAACCTTGAGCATTTTTTCCCTCAATAACAGTGCAAGAGATAGTTACAATAGCGAATACGCTCAGAATGTTGAATAAAATCGTTATAAAATCTAATTTTGGTCGTTTGAAAAAAATACTTCTACCAAAATGTTCATAATTAAATTGCCTATCCATTAGTGTAAGTACAAAATAAAAATAATCGTAATTTTCGAGAAGATGCATGTTTTCAGTAGGTAATTTTTTCTCATTTCTGTGGTTTCGTTGTGAGGAGATTACTTAAGCATTATACTTAGTAATAAAAAATAAAATCTACCATTTTGAAGCCAAGATTATGTACAAATTTAATGTATTTTTTATTAGTTGATATTTCTTTTGGATAAAGAGTAGATAGCTCCAAAAAACTGCACAAAAAACGGCTAGCGCTGCGTGTTGCTCGGGGACGCGCCTTAAACCACTTAGCTGGTCACTGATTGGCTAATCACCACCGACGTCACACCCTCCAAAAGCAAGTCACGGTTTCCAACACAAATCTGTTCGTCACTTTTCGTAACAGTGTCCGATTGCATGGCAGCCATTCGGCTAATTACTTTAAATACACTCGTAAACGAGACTGCATTCAAGATGGCGGCTAATATACTGGTTTAATAAATGTGACAGAGATGTGGCATTAGGTCTTAGGTTTATTGTTTTATAGGTAGTTCTGTTGAGGATAGTGCATCTCTATTATGAATATGACAGGCTGATGTTACTCGTTATGTTTCCTGTACTGAACAAGTGCATTAGGTTGGTGCTGCTGTTATGTAAGATGTATCTTCTTAGTGTACATAAATTGTGTTTTTCTCGTGATTTAAGTAGTTAAGATTTTCGCTGATTTTGTGACAGCTGAATTTTTATTTTTTAATTTGGTGTTTTTGTTTTACAGTCACTTGATTTTATGATTGGAGATAATTTTGTACTCATCGACAGAAACTTAGATATTAACTTAAGCTTTGTGTATTTAAGGTTGATTTTTAAGTGTTGTAAAGTAGGTACTAAAAAAGTATGACTTTCAAGGGAATTTGAACTTTGTCAAGTATGACAAAGAGCTGGTTGTTCCAAAATTGTAAAATTGTGTCGAATTCTAGAAACAAAGGTATCAATAGCCATCTCATCTGTCAGGTTTCGCTAGGTAATTTAATTAGATCTCGTAAGTAACGCTCGTAAGTACTCTCATTCATGATTATTACTTGATTGAAGGAAAAAGCCTGAAGGCCATAACTTGAAGTATTACTAGCTACCTACAGAATGCTTACGGGTATAATAATATGACAGACATACATACAAATTACTAATTAACAGTCAGTAGTAACTTATTTATTTATTTAATCATTGAATAATTATAACAACACATTCTCATTACAAAACACGAATGATCTAACCACTAATACAAAGTTAATAGTTAAAAAGATGACGGATCTATATTTGGATAGCCTAGTAAGAAATGTGGGTAAAGTTAACAGGAAAATTTTGGTAGCTAATTAATCATTATGTACCCGCAGAAATGTACCTACCTAAGTATCGACAAAGTGCCATATTTTCCTTGCGAAACAAAATGCAGTTTTAGTACGTTTTTCCTTTGATTTACAGGACAGAACTGCTACTCTTAAATTCAGAGCCCTGAACGTTCTTGAACAAAGATAACATAATCTAAACTATTGGTGGTTTGAGAACTATAGTCCAGGGGCAGATCCAATATTGTTGGTTGGGGGGGCTTGAGCGTGGGTTTCCAAAGTAAAAACAAAAAATAAAATAACATCTTATTTTGTGTAACGCATAACAATTAACAAGCCTCCTTTGACAACTTTTCTTAAATTCCTTAATGACTTCGTTAGGTGTTAGACTACGTAAAGAATCTGAATCTTTTGGGGCGAGGGGGTGATTGGGTTCTTTACCCCATCTGGATCCGCTATAGTTCAACACATTTTCAGCATCTTTATTGTGCTACTAAGCTGCCGCTAAGCTACCGTCAAAGCAGGAACACTATTTTTATTCGATAAGCAAGAAATTGATCGGTGACCGTCACGAGCGCGTTACGACAGACCCGCTGACTGCTAAGCCTATTACGGTCGCTTGACATTGAAACTCAATCGATAATAACACGGATTTGGCCAACGTCAGCTGTTTATCACAGTTTTGAGAACACGATACAAAAGAAAGAAGAAACACGTTTTCTATTGAACGGACGTAAAGGTAACTTGTGTCATAAATAATGATTACAAAGCAAATCAGAAACATTGGTTATCTATCTGTGTTCAAAATACAAGCACCAAAATGTATATTCGAATATGTCTATTTCATAGATCAACGACGATTAACAATAGACAGCAAAATATTTTGAGGTCTCCATGGTGTTCCAAAAGTTACAAAAAGCTGGATAAGCATTCCCGTAGATCGTAGCAATGCCGCCAGTATTTTGGGCTCAGTTCCAGTCGACAGCCATGCGGACGAATTTTTGAATATTTTAGTTGGGAGTTTTTGAGTTAGATTGGTATTTTATAATTAAAATTCAAGGTATATTATTACTAGGATTTAATGATCTTACATCACACACACACCACACCACACCACACCACACACACACTTCCAACATCACACTCGTTTTACTCGAAAAGAGGCAGTGTTGTGTAACAGGAAGTAGAAACAAAATCCAAAACTCGGAAAAACTCGGCGGGGCTTAATATACCTTTTTCACTTCTGTCTAGAACATCACCACACAGAGATCCTATAGACATAAAAAGTGAAGTCAGACTAATAAATGCTTGTTTAGAACATGATTGTAACAGGGGGTCTACTCTCTAAGCCCGAAGTCCGTAGTTTCGGGTTTAGTTACGGGCATTTCCTACTCCGTATCACCTACGGACTTACGATTAGTCTCGAATCCGAACGAAGAATGAATGAAGATACAATCGGCAGATACGGATATCATCAGAGTCTAGTTTGAGATAATCAAACACTTGTAAGCGAAACCGATTTCAGTAACATTACACTGAGTGCCTACTGATAAAGTTATCTTGAACATAGAGATGAAATGTGGCAAGTCATGCTAGCTAAAAGTATTGGAAATAGTAAACCGTATAAGTTTTGCTTCCTTTGGCAAAATACGATAAAAAATCATGGAAACCACCAAGTAGAAAAAGCTCTATAAATTATAGATATATGTAATAGGATAAAGGCAATGAGAGATAAAGCCTTCACATAAAGAAAGCAGAGGTATGGAGAAGAAGAGAGAAGCGATGAGAGAGAGTAGAGGTCTAGGAAGCATGCTGCGTTCCAGACCTACCATATCTGATCACTATGCTTATCAGTAATGAGATAGTAAGGAGATGTTGTGTCCATCAGCGATGCATTATCTCGACAACTGCCGCCCATTATCGGCTAGCCCACTAATCCTGATAAAGACTGATGCCGATTAGACGAGCGGCAGACCTGTGCTGTACAAACATACGAGTACTACAGTATTATCTCGTTATACATGGGACGTCACTTTAATAAATCTCGTTCATTTGGCACAATCACATAGTCATCATTCTGAGCTTCGGAAGGCACGTATGAGCCGGTGGTCCCGGTCGCCAAATGGCTGTCGTTAAACGGTGTCAGAGGCCCTTGAGGCGGTTTAGAAACTCTGACACTAGGGTGAGTGGGGTCGTTGCTATCCACACTATAAGGAGTTCATACTGCCTTGTTATAATATTGGCGGTCATCTCTGCATATATCTTCTCCCATACATCTGTTTAGTCATTTACACCTGTTTGCTAGCCTTTCATTCTTCACAACCTGCGTTCAACATGTTCTTGGTCTACGTCTTTTCTTACGTAACACGTCATTATTATTGGAAAAATCAACCTTGCTATCGTCATAACGCTACTTCCTCTTATTCTTCCTTATTCTATAGTAATATCAATACAATCAGGTACTCCTTAGCTAAGCTTAATACTGTCAAAGGCGTTACTAACATACTTTCCTCATTCTTATATTGTTCTTCTCACCAACAAGTGTCCTCTTATAAACCTTTTGAGACTCTTTGTTATTCCTTTATATGCCTTAGGATCATCTTCATTATGTTGAACATTTCCAACTATAACATTTAGGAATGCAGGCGTTACGATAGTACCTATTTAGGAAGTCTCAAAGTACGTCACAGTTTGGGGATCAGCAGAACAATGCCAACATTCAGATGAGTGCCCATAGATTAACGCCTAAAAGCAGCCAGGTAAAGCTAAGAAATATTCCAGTACCAAGAGACTGGTCAAGACTGAAGTGTCAAATTTGGCATGTCGTTAACAAGGATGTAAGAGAAATAGCGCATCAGCTGAATAAAGTTTGCTGTAAGTAATCAAGAACAATTTTAAATAAGGGTCCAACCTTGAAATCGCAAATAAAAACCAGCTGTTCAGTGGTTACAAGTTACACAAACATTACTATATTGGGCAGTGTTTTATTTGCGATTTCAGGCTCTGTCCTCTAGTAGGTAAGTGTTGTTCATGATGATGAGTAATTGAGTTACTACACCATTCCAGGTTTTGCGTTTTTTCTTTTATATTATTTCATTTTATAGTGTACATATTTCTATCTAACTTCTGACAATATCCGAAAAACATCGCCTTGGTGTAGCATACCTGCTTAAAACAACTATCCAACAGAACGTCGCATGTGAGGGCGCAGATTATCTCCAAAGGCTTCCCGTAAGCCGGTCTCACTCAAGTAGGTAACCGAAGTTGGGAAATTGTCAAGTGTGCCGGTCTTTGGAGACGACCTTGTAGACGGGGTATTTTGACAATGAAATATTTTTTCCAACTATAACAATTTTCATTGTTTTGAATTTAAACGCCATGTTGGATCTTAACTGAAGTTACTAAAATTCTTTTTCTGCATGTCCATCAGTGTACTTTCATAAAATGATCGTGAAATAAGTGCGTGGGTAGGTTAGTACTATAAAACTGCTGCTCAGAATGCTGTAACTGTGTAAAACGTGTGTAAAAAACATTATCAGGTAGTAAAATCTAAAACCGAAGAATGAATCCGTTAATTATTGATCATAACCTTTTAATTGTTGAACAAAAACAGCTGTTCTAGTCAACGAGTCGTAAAAGAATGGACCTTGCCCCCCTCCCTCGGCCCCGCAATCTGCGGTTTCGTCGTCGTCGCCACACAATTACATATGTAAGACTGGTTAGAATCTGTTTGTTTGTTTACATTTTGTATGTAAACTAGGCTCTTTAGTTGGAGGACCATAAATTTTATTTATTATCACTGTTCAATATTTATAGCTACAGAACTATTTCTTCATATTACAAGTGAGTACATCTTCAATAGATTTCTAAACACTAGCTTCAGTAAAAGGATTTTCATTATTTTTCATCCGATGGTGAAACTTTGTATCGACAAACTCTTGCGCCGATGCCGTATTCATATAAATCTGTGCAACGCTGGCTGACATTCACGACACTACAACTAAGTAATGCACGCTCACACAATAGACTATTACTACAGCAGTATAGCTAATAGCACAATAACACCTGCCACTAGCATCCGACTCGCCGCGAGCGACATGGATGCGGAGAGACCGGTCACTCCTCACGATAGTAATCTGCTCAAATACGATTTTAAGCGACATATTAACCTCGCATTACTTTGTTCAGAGGAAAGACAACAGTTATGTAAAACAAATATAATAAGATTTCCGTAAGCGTGAGAATGGTCTCAGCGTCGGATAGCAACTACCGAGACACTCGCAGGTACCTAGCGCACACTTAACACTGTGTTTACAAAGGCTCGCCGTATCGCACCCTGACATTTATCTTTCTCACGAAAATTCTTGTCGATGCAAGCCAGCTTCGCGAACTTCTTCATACCTACCTTAACTGCTAGAACATTGCCAGCAGTGGCCCGTGACGTCATCTCAAATCAACAACTGTGTGACACTTTCAGCGAACAGTTTCAGTGCACAAGTGGCGCCCAGTCCCCCATGACGGTGTTCCGCTCCGTGGTGCTGTCACAAGCCATGTGTGACATTTACGAAATTGTGACGAAAACCCACAGATTTCATGGTGAACGATAGCACGGTCGAGCATCAGAGGCACTGGCAGAGATGTAACGCGATAACATTATCCGTGCTGATACATTAAGACCGACAAATTTGCTTTAGGATGATGCGGCCTTGGTGCGTTTCCAGTGACTCACGTGTTCACTTAAGAAAAATATCTATTTTCCCCAAAAAATGTGAAGTAACAGTACGATCACGACGAGTAATAGTCTACAAACAATAAAAAATAGTCAGAGAACTGAGCACCATTTGTTTAGTCTAGTTTTAATTGGATTTTTTGTGGTGGTGGTGGTGGCGCGGGCTGTGAGCGAAGTGATGTGGGGTTTGACACTTACGGTGTTGTGGCTACGGGAGCGAGCGGAGCAGACGCGGCGCGAGCGACGTGCGCTTGCGACAAGCGTGGACGCGCGACTGGACGCGCAGCGAGCACGAGGTGCGAGGCTCGCGGGGTGATAACCGCTGATAAGCGGCGCGTCATCGCTTACGCAGCGTGCCGTTACAGTGACGCTCCGCGCGCGCCGCGCCGGTATCATTATGGTCGGCAATGACAGGTGAGAATATATCAGCCGCTCCGAATATTATTTATTAGCCGTGTGCCTTTTTGATTTTTTTGAATATATATTTCCTATCTTTTTTCTACTGTCAAAACTGTAATATATTTCAGCACTGTCATCACACCGCCCACAGCTCCACCTCACCCACTGCTGGGCATAAAGCTCTTTTTACCTTCGCCATTGGTGCTTCTGCGTCACCTTCATCTAAGGCGATGACAACAATTTTTGTGCACCCAGCTCCAGAACCAGTGCCAGGAGCACGGCGAAAGCTACGGGTGTTTAGGCCTACAGAGGCAGAAAACCCCTCACAACAGATCATCAGCCTGATTCTGCTCTAAACCACCTGAAGACAGCAAAGCATCATTTCTAAATAGCTGCCCGCATTGAGAAGGGGAAACAGGGTACTGTTGTCGGACCCTTAATGTTTTTGCTTTATATAAATGACCTGCCTAGACAAATTCAACAGCCAATGGTATTATTTGCTGACGACAGCACGGCTATAGTTAAATGTACAAATAAAACGGATTATGAAACAGATATTAATAACACATTAAAAAATATAATAATTTGGCTTTCAATCAATAACATAATTATCAATTTGAAAAAAACAAAAGTAATGCATTTTTACCAGCGTTTACGTCCAGACACTTTGACTATCGCTTACAATGAACAAAGATTAGACAATACAAATGTTGCAAAATTTCTAGGTATAATAATTGACAATCAACTGACATGGAAACCACAGGCGGAGGAGATCTGCAAGAAATTAAGCAAATCTGCCTACATTTTATATAATTTGACAAAAAAAGTTAGCACTGACACGATTGTTATAGCTTATCATGGTCTCGTTGCTTCTGTTTTAAGATACGGAGTAGTTTTTTGGGGTAACTGCAGTGAGAAAGAAAGGATTTTCAGAGCCCAAAAATATTGCATTAGATCAATGACTGGAATAAATTCAACAGACAGCTGCGTTCCTATGTTTAAATCCCTTAACTTACTCACCTTTCCATCGCTCTATATTTTGGAAATGGGACTGTTTGTGAAAAGTAATCAAAATTTATTTTGTTCAAATATTGATCACTCAACAAGGCCAACATTATTAAGATCTCAATAAAAAAATCTTTTACATACAGGCAAATTTAAAACAGCACTGCTGAAAAAAAATATTATGCATATGGGTCCGGTGATTTACAACAAAATACCAGATGTTATAAAGAATTGCACATTACAAATATTCAAAAATAAATTAAAGAAATTACTACTAGAAAAATGTTATTATACAATTGATGAATTTTTGAATGACAGATCAATATGATTGTTACAAGATATACAATGACTTTCCTTGCGATTTTAATTTTAAAACTTCATTGATTTTTTGACTAATTTATTATTTTATCTTACGAGTATATTGACTAATTATTAACTTATTATTGACATTGTAATATTGACCAATTAACTTATTTTTGACATTGTTTACCACTGAATGAACTTACAAACTGAAGGATTTATATTTGTATTGACTATTTAATAATTTGATACTCGTTAAATATTTAATTTTTTAAGATTTTTTCATAATTAATTCTACTATAAAAAAATGTGCATGCCTCACGGTAGAATGTACTGGATCCCTCTCTTACTTAACACCATATTTTTGTACCTACATTCATAGCAAATAAATTATTTCATTTCATTTCATTTCAGGAACGAGACGGCCGCAATCTGCAACATTGTAGGCGTGATTAAAAGGATGTTGTTCGGCGACCACACACGAACACGCAACACAGAGACGTGAATTTACTTTCTGTGTTCTATCTAAATAATGCATATATATTCGATTGAAACTAAGTTTAAGTCATGGACTCTTCAGAGAATAGGCTTGTGTCCTGAAAAAATCTAAATAGTCCGTCAGTTAGATTATCAAAAAATGTTTGACCCGTGTTTTTTCTTTTGTTACGGGAACCAAAATTGACGAAGTTACGACGCTTTTAAAATTCTCAATACGTCACACCTTCGCATAATTTTTAGTGAGACGTGTCGTCACGAGCCCCCACTCCCGAGTTTTGATGCGTTTTATCTTTGTCAATATTCATTGATTTACAAAAACAAAAAATACGTGTCCATTAGTTTTCAATACTCTAACTGACGGACTATATAGTTTTGCAATTTGTGGATGATGGAATCTAGCCTATTGTAAACGATCCAAAATGCAAATACCTACCAAGTGGACTAAGATCCCAGAGCTGTGAGATATCTTATAACTAACAAAATGTATGGTAGAGAGTATTGGTATGTTCTTATAATATACGCATACGAGCTAGCTTACGCCGATGTCTGTTGAGTTAGAAGACCTCGCATTATACCTAACTTGGGTAACCCATAAAACCTAAAATTAAATCATTCGCCATTTTGTAACCTAGCACGCTCCATTTTACTATCACAATCAGACAAGTCAAGCATAAAAACAATGTGAACCAAACTTTAGAAGCCTCCAGACTTGTAGAGCAAGCCCGCCTACGCGTGCTGGGGTAGAACCTATCTAGATCTGTGACTCAACGACACAAGTGATAAACTAGGGCCACTAAAATTAAACAAGAAGCAGTAAATCGTTTTAACATGTAACAAAAACCATGGCTAGCAAGACGACCATTTACCACAAGCAGCACCCGTTCACGAGCATAACGCAAAGATCTGCTAGTCTATTCTGTAAATAACCATTTCGATATCGACTTCACCTGAGTGATTAAGCTTACAAAGTGAACTTTATTTCACACATGATAAGGTCTTATATTTATACGAATTTGAAACTCACCTCGGATTCCGCTGTCGAGACATGAAAATGTTGTTACAGAATAGCACTGCAGCCATTATCACCCTTGCCATATTTTAGGAAAGGAGGTACCTAACTCGACCTCCAACGCTACCGCAAGTAGTGAAAATAAGGTCTAAGCATGATGAACTTGCTGCCGGTTGCTCACGATAGAATACTCGATTCCAACGCTAGCTATCGAGCCAGGGTACAATATTTTTGTGGTGAATGAGTTTTATTTTTTTGGAGAAAAAAATGTTTTAGAAGCAATGTTTTATAAGAATTCAAATTATCTACTACGGAATGCAGATACCCGTAATGTCATCTATTGACCGAAATAGTAGGTAGGTACTATCAACAGCATGAAAATTACACCATATTTTCAAGGAAAAAAAAAACATAGTTTATTAAAAGTATATCTTTTTTTTAAGGTTTGTTCTGACTGAACTCCTACTATTAAATACTAGCTGACCCGTGCAACGTCGTCTGCGTAACATTTTTCATTACTGCTCCGCTCCTATTGGTTTTAGCGTGATGATATAATATAGCCTATAGCCTTCCTCGATAAATGGGCTATCTAACTGAAATAATTTTTTCAAATCGGACCAACAGTTCCTGAGATTAGCGCGTTCAACCAAACAAACAAACAAACTCTTCTGCTTTATAATATTAGTATAGATAAAACGAGCTCCGAACTTAAAATTTGAAAGGTGTGCTTCATATTCCATTTTCGTTATACATTTGATCCCATTTTTTTAATCGCGGAATTAAGATTAGAATATTTGTAATCAGGTGCGCGCTCACATGCTAATCTTAATAACCTAAAGTTGCCCAATATACGGGCCTGAGGCCAGGGGTCACGTCATAACACTCACGAGTAGGTGGTGAAGTCCCATGATAGAGGAGTCGAAAGAGTTGCATTTGCTGCGCTTTTATATATTGGTGTCCGTGTTTTAATAATATCCGGGGGCCCGGCAGTGCCCCAGCCAAGTCTCGAGCAAAGCGGGCACGGCCGTACCATCCTTTTCTCAAAGCCAATCGCGGCTATTTCAACCCCCCTATATTTTTGATGTGGACATAGCTAGGCGTATAGATTCCCTCCATTGTATTTATTTTATAATTATAGTGACTTGGAAATGAGTACAAATTAGACATTCAGTCCCATCGTGTTATGGAAGTGAAGGAACAGCGAGAGCACTAGTGTTTGCGCATACACTTGTTATTTGTTACTTACAACTCCTCCAAATATTCTCCATAGGTACTTCTTGTGAGTATTTTTCTGCATGTGTTCCTCTCTCTTCGCTCTTCTGACGCATTGTGTTAGCAATGCGTCAGAAGAGCGATATATTATTTAAATTTAATTTATAGTTTGATGAATAAATAATCATTTAAATTTTTGAATGAATTTCTATTTTGTGACATTTTAGTATTTTGATTATTTATAATTAGACTTTAGGACAATTTAATATAGTTTAAAGTCACACGCTATAAGCCACATATTATTTTGATTATTTATAATTAGACTTTAGGACAATTTAATATAGTTTAAAGTCACACGCTATAAGCCACATATTATTTTGATTATTTATAATTAGACTTTAGGACAATTTAATATAGTTTAAAGTCACACGCTATAAGCCACATATTATTTTGATTATTTAAAATTAGACTTTAGGACAATTAAAGTCACACGCTATAAGCCATATATTATTGACGGACACTGTAAAAAATTAAATTTCTGAATTGCTTCTTACCTTTATTTTTGTATGCTACGAAGGCCGAATAAGACTGATATTTTTTGTTTATATAAACAACCTGTAGGTATTCCTTTTATGTATACTCATGTTTCTACAAATAAACGTCTTGTCTTGTCTACTGTCTCTGTTGCAGGGGTAGACTTCTCTGCCGGTTGAGCTTCCCTTGGCCGAACTTTATGTACCTACCTAGCTCTAATCGCGTGTTAACAACCCTAGCAACTTTCATTAACATCATGTATAGAGAAGCGTCATCATCAAAACGTTTATCATTACGGAAAATTACTAGGGCTGGTCGATTTTGAACAGAAGAGGTGAAACAGCCAGTGTCTTGCGTAACACTCTTCCAAGTTCCTAATTCTAAGAGGAGTCAAGCAATTCTAGATATTAACTGTTCGTCATAACTTAGAGAGGTAGGCTAGGTAATATCTAGCGATAAGATTTTACTTTCCGACATACACGCGAACGAAGTCGCGGGCAACCGCTAGTAAACACAAACAAACCTTTTTCGCGTTTACACACTTATATTTTGTAGAAAAGTTGCAAATTTTTTTTTTTTTTTTTTTAAACGTGGCCCCACACTGGGATTGACCATGACGTACATAGTAGAACATTTATTCAACTACAAATAAGAATAATTTTCGGTGCTTTAATACTTCATGAACTTCAGTAAGTAATGCATACTCGGAAAAAGCTGGAATTCGATTCCAGTGATATGCGAACCTAAGGAATCTTCGGTGTGCGAGTCAGACTCGTACATATCCTTTTTTTTTTTGTTTGTTTTTGTTATAATGAACAGGCTTGCATGTACCCAGTATGGTTAGCAGTCATGGGGTCGGAGATAAACCACGATTGCCTAGAACTAGCATATTCTCTCCTGACTTAATCCAGGTTATTCGCTTTCAGGAATCACAGACAGACAACAAAAGTATTCCCGTAACGTTTCCGCGCATGGGCGGGACATCCGTTGTATTAACAAGAGTGGGTGATATCGAATTCATAAGCCAATTATTTTTGATAGGATTGTTTACTGGTCTTGAACTGTATAAGTACGTATAAATATTGTTTCTCATAAAATAAAAGGTAATATAAAAAGCTATTAACAGGAATTAGCGAGACAGAAGAAAATGTTTTCTGGACTAGAATTTTCCATTGTTTGCGTCTTAGTGTTTATTTATAAACAAATCGATCCGCCTACTCCGTCTGCGACACATTTTGCAACATTTTTTATTGAAGCTCCGCTCCTATTATGTGTCGTAGCGTGATGTACATGCTTTCCCCCATAAATTGGCTAACCAACAATAAAATAATTTTTCAACTCGAACCAGTAGATCCTGAATCAAAAATCAACGCTGCTATGTGATACAGTAAGGACACAATTTAAAAAATACCTTTTCAAAAACCCGATCGCAAAGTCAAACAAAAACATCACTTGACTAGCATAATGATGCGCTTGGTGGGGTTCGTTTTAGTTCAATCACATACTCGATGCCACCAACTGGAACAGCATGCTTTTAAAGTTTTTAGTACTTTATAGTGGTTTTTCGAAGTCGGGATTTAAAAAAAAAAAAGCATTCATTTATTTTTGATATTGTTTCTTTATTGTATAATAGCACCATCACAGCACCCAGAACATCATCCTTAAATATTACCACGGTCTTCTGGAACACCCCGTATATGACTACCTTATGGTTGATGCTTGCTTCATCATATTTACCTATTTACTAGTACTAGTACCTACAAACTAGTTGCCAAACAAGACAGTGGCAATTAGTTTATCCATCTCGCTGTCGTATTAATAAAATTAAATCATTTAAACATACATATTTATACAAATTACAGAATAAACGCAATACTTTAAGGAATGATTGTACTGATCATTATGAACAACTTCTAGTATGGGACCAATAATGAAATCAGTTTGAGTTATTTATGCTACCTACCCAAATGTCCTTACTTTGGTATTGTTCCTTAAATCGTTGAGCTCTTTAAAGTTCTAAGTCGAGTTACACTGACTGGACAGATCCACTCAAATCTGTGTGATCCTGTCCTCAAAAGATGCTAATGTATATCTTGGACAAGCTGACCCGCGCAACTTCGTCTGCGTCACATTTTCCATTAATGCTCCGCTCCTATTTGTCTTAGCGTGATGATATATAACCTATAACATTCCTCGATAAATGGCCTATCTAACACTGAAAGAATTTTTCAAATCAGACCAGTATTTCCTGAGATTAGCGCGTGCAATCAAACAAAGAAACAAACTCTTCTGCTTTATAATATAAGTATAGATAAACACCAAAGACAACACCAGCGATTGGACAGAACTCATAGTGACCACGACCACCGTCAAGAGCAACGCGAAGAAATATAGCCTTTTGAAAGTCTCTCTGTCATATAGAACTGGCATAGGTAAGACTGTTAGGACTCATCGCAGCTCAGCGCAGTACAGCTGTGAGTCATCACAACAAGTCGTGGTTCAGGGCGCCGCGGTGCCCACCACGGCTGCCTCTCAATTAGCATACAGGCGACGAAACTGGAAAAAATGTCGCGTGACTGCCGCATGCCGCTTGCACAATAACTGACGGTGTCGGAGATCGGAGACCTTACACTACTGCGCACATAAACAAAAAGCGTATAATTATTTTGTTTATAATTTTAGTCAATGAAATGGCGAAAATATATACATTTTGTACAGTACATAAGTATTTTTCAGGTATTACGGGTTGACTGGACTAGTGGTCACAGACTAGTAGCTTGATGAGACGGAAATGAGTGATATTTCCGACTTTCGTCTATTTATTTATCACTAGCTGACCCACGCAACTTCGTCTGCGTCACATTTTCCATTAATGCTCGGCTCTTTTTAGTCTTAGCGTGATGATATGTAGCCTATAACCTTCCTCGATAAATGAAATAACTAATACTGAAAGATTTTTTCAAATCGGACCAGTAGTTCCTGAGATTGCCCCCTACATACAAACTTACAAACAAATGTTACCTCTTTATAATAATATATTAGTATAGAAAAGTAAGAAACACTCTTAGAATAAGAAATACAATCCTCATTGTTATACAGCCGCCAATTACAGGTCAACTAACATTGGCAAAAATAGTAGCAAAAAAACATTGAAACAGTTAATATTAACATTAGTGTAAAAAAACAACAAAAATGTCATAATAAGATAAATAAAATGCAGACATGGCAAATTGCGGTTAAGTACCTGCAATGAGATCCAAGATTGATAATTATGTACATCAAGGTAACAAGCCAATCACAGAAAAATAATAGCAAAATGACATTATAAAATTTGAATGAACTGCTAGAAACTGGGGATGATGTAATAATAGTGCTGTGCTAGACATTGCTCTCTCCAACTACTAAACACTACAGCAACCAGAAACACCTGCAGAATTGTCAGAAAAACCTGCAGAATTGTCCAGAAACACCTGCAGAATTGTCCAGAAACAACTTCAGAATTGTCCAGAAACACCAGCAGAATTGTCCAAAAACACCTGCAGAATTGTCCAGAAACACCTGCAAAATTGACCGGAAACAACTGCAGAATGACGACATCATTCACTTCAGGACAACATCGTAATCCTCGATCATATCGGTTAGTTAATAGGTTCTGTCTGCGGTAAACATGGCTTTGATTCACGTTATCCTTCAAAACTTGAAAGATCCAAAAATTTAAACCAATAAATAAAAACATATGTTTAAGACTGACTTTTACAATAAAATCATAAGTAAAATAAATAAAATTATGTTTCGTAATAAGAATTATATTATTCGATATCGGTAATAGTGTAGGTGAAACTTCAAAACGAGACGAGTAAATAGTTCTCTTAGAATATGGACGGACTTTCACAAAAATAATCTTCTCGTATAAACGTCCCTGCTGTACCTAAATGACAGCTCAGTAAGCTAACATCAACGATTAACTCGATGCCACCACAGTTTCCACATGTAGCTTCAACATAACATATAATTATTTATCTTAGAACCACATTTTCAGCTCATAAGCGTCTTCAAAACCATTACACAAAAGCGCATACATTACAGCCACAATCTTTCCTTTGTAGTGGAAGTGAGTGAAACTTGCTATTTCTCGCCAGGAAAATCGGGAAAATGGCGCTCTCGAACTTGGTGGTTAATGTTTGGCCTGTGGCTCATGTTGCGGCGATAGCTGCTTGAGGTAATTAATATTGCAGGTTATTTAATGCAAGAGGAAGAGGTACTGGGAAACTACAAACATAACTTAGGTACCTATAAGCATGTCACACATGACATTTTGCTATGGGGTCGGGCTGCTGACATTGAATCCATATTTATTTTACAAAAGAGTGCTGTCAGAGCCATTTATAATCTACGTCGACGCGATTCTCTTAGAGAAGTCTTTAAAAAGATTAATATTATGACAGTCCCATGTCAATTCATTTATGAAAATATTATGTATGTAAGGAAAAATCGACATCTCTTTAGCAAAATTAGTGATAGACATAATTTTAATACTAGAAATAGAAATAAATTAGATCAGCCATTTTATAGATTAGCCAAAGTACGAACATCTTTCATGGGGTACTGTATTAAATGTTACAACAAAATACCTTGTGACATATTAGAATTAAATGAAAGAAAATTTAAAAATTATGTTAAAAGCACACTATGTAAACAAGCATATTACAAATTAGATGATTATATTCAAGATAAGAATGCTTGGAAACATGCTGGTCCTGCTCCATAGGACAGTCTAAGGTATAGTAAACAAAGTCAAACTTATTGATAATGTTTGTATTAATATATTTAGTATATCTATAGATGTCTTTAATGACTTTTATATTTAATTTAACTCACACACTGATTTATTGTTCTTTATTTGATAAATCAATAGTACCAACATTTTTAAATATGTGTGTGTTTGCATTGTATAGACTCAAGTACCCTGGCGGTTGGGAGTGTCATGCTCACTCAAAAGCCTAGCTGATGGTGGCGTTATGCGTTAAATTATGTGGCTCCATTCAAAATGGTTGAGACGAATGGGCCTGGCGCATGTCATCGCGCCGTCGGTTGGGACTGGTCATTTCTCAGCTGCCATGGTTTATTTTAAGTTATTTTAATTATTTCTTTGAATTGTTCCTTTTTTAGTTCGGATGTTTTTATCATGCTCGTCACATCGTTCTCACATGTATGTATAATTTCAACACGATGTCAAGAAAACTTAGTAACAATTTATTATTTTTAAAAGAGTGTCCGTGGAGTTTCTTGCACGTTCTCCATAGAGATCTACGCTTTGGAACTTGCAAATAGCTTCATCTTTTTGGACCGACCGACCTTGACAATTCAAAAGTGCCTGTAAATGGTTTAATTGAAATAAATGTTTGAGTTTGAGTTTGAGTTTGAGTTTGACATGACATGTGATCAGGAGGTCATTGATACAGGAGCCTTAGAGACGAATTGTCAAATAGACATGACACGTCCTATCATTGTTGACTTTACTTTGAAACAAAATTCTATTTATTATCTTAATATATATAAATCACGTGTCTCGTTGTTTGTCCGCGATGGACTCCTAAACAACACCGTTTGCAGTTGATCCAACTTGAAAGATAGGGTAGCTTACATCTCAATTTATAGTCGCAATATTATTTAGGAATGGAGCATTCATGGAAAATGTGACGCAGACGAAGTTGCGCGGGTCAGCTAGTATTTTATATATTACCTACTATCTTCCAACTTCAAAAATCTTTATTATAATTTTTTATTTTTTATTTTCTCGGATCCCTGGAGACCCGGTCCTCTGGTAAGCGTACGAGGGGCCAAAACCAACACGCAGAGGCCCCGTTAGACGTTTCAAATGTAATGGGGCACCAACCGGTGATTATCCCTGTATGCACTGTGAACGTATAAAATTATTATTATTAAAACAAAAGCCTACACCGACTGCTTAAAATTAATGAAGTGAAAAGGAAAAAACAAGTTAAAATTGTAAGTTACTTTACATTACACGCAGTCGGAGGCAATGGTAGTTTTTATCTATGGTCAACAAAACATTTTATTTCCAACTTTTTCTTAGTAACAAAAATGATTAGTGAGAACACCGATTAAAAAACTTTAAATCGCTTTATATCTACACTAATATTATAAAGCAGAAAAGTTTGTTTGTTTGTTTGTTTGGTTGAACGCGCTAATCATAGGAACTACTGGTCCGATTTGAAAATTCTTTCAGTGTTAGATAGCCCATATATCGAGGAAGGTTATAGGCTATATATCATCACACTCAGACAAATAGGAGCGGAGCATTCATGGAAAATGTGACGCAGACGAAGTTGCGCTAGTCCTAAAATATAATTTCAACTGAAAAATGATTTAAGAAACGTCACAATGATTTCAAAATAGCGACTCAAAGATACGCCACATGACATAGTTTGTTGACTTTCATTTATTTCATTTTCATATGGCGTCCAGTAGTCGCCATATTGAATTTTACTAAAGTCATGTCTTTAGTGACACTCGTCGGACAAAGAGGAATCGATTGACGTTTAAATCATAAAAATCGGCCCAGACGTTTGGTTTGTATATTGCTTCAAAGGAACATATAAATATACATAAGTACATACATAGGCTGATGAACACATTACCACTCCTTTGCGTCGCGCAGTCGGGTAAAAATGAATCCCTATTTCCCTTCGTCCCGGCATCACGCGCGAACGGCTGGGCCGATTTCACTAATTCTTTTTTGTTGTGTTAGTTATTCTCAGGAGGTTCTTGTGAAAACCAAATTCCGGGAGTGGGGCCGCGGGGGATAGCTAGTAACGAATAATTCTGTAAATATTATCTAACTGTAACTTACTTCATGATAAGGAGGGAAGTGGAAATTATATTAGACTGCTGCGCAGCATGTCGCGGGTTCGATTCCCGCACGGAACAAATATTTGTACGACCTACAAGTATTTGTTCCGAGTCTGGGTGTTTTTCTATCTATAATATGTATGTATTTAAAAAAAAAAATGTATATAAGTAGTTTATCAGCCATCTCGTTACCATAACACAAGCATAGTTGCTAAGCTTGGGACTATATGGCGTTGTGTGAAATGTCCAAGGATATTATATTATCCAAGGATATTATTTATTTTTTCCTTCTCCTCCGCTGTACTCTTCTGATTAATTTCGATGTGGGATCCAAGACAGTTGAATCGTTTCTCCGGGACTCGTCGGGCTTCATTAGCTCGGCGTTTTCTGATTGTCGCCACGGTTGATTCTGGCATTAAGGAGTTGCAGTGGTTGGGAATGTGTGGCGGGCTTGTCCCATATAAAAAAACTTACTTCATGATGTTACTTACCTCTTTACGACATTTTAAAAAACTTTTTACAAAAAAATACAACCGACTTCCAAAAAAAAAAACACTACAAAGTAAAAAATAACTTTAATTTCGGAACTCGGTGTTTTTGTTAATTTGTTCGTTTTTGACACCGACTTCCGAAATTAAAGTTATTTTTTACTTTGTAGTGTTTTTTTTTTAGAAGTCGGTTGTATTTTTTTGTAAAAAGTTTTTTATTTTTTACTTTTTAGTGGTACCCCACACCTAACAACACCACTGCAAAATCGCAGAAAAGTAAAATACAAACGCACTAGTTGCCCATACGATTTTCGAAAGTTCCCCTCGACTTCTCTGGGATGCCATCATCAGATCCGGGTTTCCTTATCATGGGACCATTTGGGAAGTATTCCCTTTCCAACAACAATTCACGGCTGCAACATTTCGGAATGCAACCCTTATCTACACGCGGAAATGTCGCAGATCTTTTATTTTTATTTAAACTGTTACGTAACAAGATTGACTGTCCCGATTTACTTAACCAAATTAGATTTCGTGCGCCTTCTAGATACCCTAGGAAAAGCATAACGCCTCTATGCCCGCCATTTCGAAGGTCTGTACTTGGTGCAAACTCTCCAATTCCTAGGTTATGCAGGATCCTCAATGGTTTTAGTGACTTGTTGGATATTCACCACGACAGTATAAGTGCAGTTCATAAAGTAATTTTATTTAACAATCATACGAAACACTTGTAGGGATATTGCTGTTTACATTTGTGATGTTTTTTTTTTTTTTAATTTTTATTTACATTTTTGATGATTTCGTTGCTCAAATATTCTTGAATTCGGTTATTTATTTTTGTTGCTGTTGTTGCTTTTTTTTTTTTTGTGTTATCGTTAATGATTGTCCTGTGTGTGTTATGGAATTTGATATTTTATAGTTTTTTACATTACCATAGATCTATATTGTTATTATTTATTGTTTTTGATTATTTTTTTATTATTGTTGTGACCGGTTAAACATTCAATGTAATTTATTTAATTTTAGTCTAATTTATAATCTAATTTTTATATCAATTATTATTTAATTTTTATCACTCGTAATCAAATTTATTTAATTTATTAATTCAATTTTCTTATCTTATTCACTTGTATTTTCATGAATCGGTTTTAATTTAATAACTAATAATTTTACCACTGTTTTTTGTGCTAGCGGTGTTAACCTATTATTGATTGTTGCACCCGCAATTGTATCCTACAGTAATGACAAGCTGTTAATGAACTGGTGTAAACAGTTGTTGGTCAACCTAAATAAAATAAAATAAAATAAAATAAAATAAACAAAAAAATCATTTTTAAAATCGGTTGGCAAGCGACGGAGTTATGCCCGAACAAACATAAAAAAAAAATACAAACATCCGAATTGAGAACCTCCTCCTTTTTGGAAAGTCGGTTAAAAATCCTTCCTCACATTCGATAAAAAATGTTTAATGCAATATTTCCTTCGTATTCTACGTTGTTGGCTGTGTCTGATACGCCATTCAAAAATGTAAAAGCAACAAGATGATACATTAAGCATTGCTCTCCTGAAACATTAGATAGATTACCTCATCAGGAGGAGGCTCGTGCTGAGGGATGGACTTTACTCATAATCCCCGGTTGGCGGCTAAAGCTTTGATATTTATACCTCTAATGCCTGCAAATCTCTCTTTGCACCTTATCACAATGAATGTGATGTGGCAAAATACTTTGATACCTTTGTGAAGAAATTATTTTTACTTGGGATAATAATTTAACTACGTAAAAATAAAATATCACCAGTAGATCGAGTACCCGAGCACGAATGGTTTTTAGAGTTCCGTAGCCAAATGGCAAAAAACGGAACCCTATAGATTCGTCATGTCTGTCTGTCCGTCCGTATGTCACAGCCACTTTTTTCCGAAACTATAAGAACTATGCTGTTGGACCTTTGTAAGTAGATGTATCTATCCTGTGAACCGCATTAAGATTTTAACACAAAAATGGAAAAAAAAACAATACATTATATGGGTTCCTCGTACTTAGAACTGAAACTCAATTTTATTTTTCATCAAACCCTTACCTAGGTCTTCAAAAATTATATTGATGTATCAAATAGTATTTTTTTTTAAACTGAATAGTTTAGAAACACTTCCAAAATGGTAAAATGTGTGTAACTTCTAAAATAAGAGAATGATAAAACTACAAGAAATATACAATGATGTACATTACCATGTAAACTTCCACCGACAATTGGTTTCAACGAGATCTAGTAAGTAGTTTTTTTTAATACGTCATAAATCGTAAACCTAATAAATGTGGATGGGTGGAGAGGGAGAGGAAGGCCAAAGAAAAGATGGATGGATTGTGTGAAGAGCGATATGAAAGAAAAGGGAGTTTGTGATAGTTTGACGGCTGATAGGGCAGACTGGAAGAAAAAAACGTGTTGCGTCGACCCCAAGTAACATGGGATAAGGGCAGGAAGATGATGAAATCGTAAACCGCAACTTTTGCTTATAATTTATTTACTAATATTATAAAGAGGTAACATTTGTTTACATGTAAGTTTATAAGTTTGTAAGTTTGCAAGTTTGTATGTAGGGGGTAATCTCAGGAACTACTGGTCCGATTTGAAAAATTGTTTCACTGGTAGAAAGCTACATTATTCGTGAGGGCTATAAATTATAAAGATATCATGCATATTAGTCGAACTATCTCAATTTTTGTCTATCCAGGCGAAATAAAATAGCTCTTACAACAGAGTTATTTGCGTGCGCTGCCTTAGCAGTTGTATATAATTGAAAACAATGTATGCCAACCTGGTCCGCCTAGAATAGTTCTAGAAAAAAGTCCGCGGCACCATATTTCTATCTTTTATATTTTAGCAGATATAGTAGCTTTTATGTGTTAAAAAAAAGTATTTTTCGACGTACTTACCTTTGGACGATTTTTTAAACAACAAAATATTAATCCTTATTGAAAAAAATATTATTATGATCACAAGAACATCATAGAGATACGATTTTCCCAAAACAGTATGTCAAATGGTTAAATAGTTTCGAAGATAATTTAAAATTACTAAATCGCAAAATGCCGCCGTCCATTCACGAACCGCATTAGGACATGCTTTGTACGGACGTTTTATCCATTTACCCATAGATGGCGTTTGTGCAATTACGTATATTTTCAGAGTCTGACCCTCTCCAATTATTATTTAATTTCGTCGTTAGGTAGGTGCATAAAATTGTTTTGGTTGTTGGTCTTTAAAATTGTTTTGGTTGCTCGGTTTCTTAAAACACAAATACTACTTCGTTCTCATTCTTCGAGTTCGAAGCTGTGATATTTCTGTATTTGGGATATCGGATAGTTTCAGCTATTGTTTATCATGCCTAAAAGGAAATCACAACTTTCCCGTCAGACATCCCAGACAAGAGCAGCTCGAGTAGCTTTTACGTGAAGCGATCGCCTATTAGACCTCCACAACCCATTAACTGGGTAACATGGTACTTCATGGCAAAACTGGAGTCAGATTAACTGGCTTCTGACTATCCTTAGCAACTACCAAAGATCTACAAATGTCAGCCGAGACCAAAGGCTTAGCGTGCTTTCCGAGGCATGGAGGAAACTCGGTATGTTAAGATGTCACCCATCCACAAACCAACCTTGGCAAGCGTTGCTTAACCTGGAAGATCGACCTTCAACCTGACCTGGAAGAATCGGCTTTTATCACATTCACTAATTTTGTATGTCACATAAAAATAAACCGAAATACTATTACTTATGTTAAGGATACACAAAAGATGCTTTACGTGAAAACATTGGTGCTAGGCCTGTAAACCTTTCATTCTATTGAAATCTCATAAAATGCTGGGTCAGCACAAAGCAAAGTACCTATTACCACTAACGTGTACTCAACTGCAGGTATATACTTTTCCTAAGATAACAAATAATTTTATTCGGCTGGACAAGCAGTTGGTGCATAAAACGCAGCGATAGATCTTACCTAACGCACATTGTGGGTCGTCAACTTCCCAGCCAGATGTGTTGCTGGGGAGCTTGTCGCGCTAGTTCTTCTTGCCAGCTGAAACACTAGGAAGTGCTGACGGGTAAGCGATTTAGGGAATTGTCTTCTTGAAATTTTGTCGTTCAAAAAGTGCTGACACTCAACCTATTTTGTAAATGTTGTCGTTCAAATAGTACTGACTAAATTAATTTTGATTGATCCATGTTAATTAATTTATCATATGCATTGCAAATAATAGCACTATTAATTCTCTAGGCATTGTGTCTGGCAGTTTGAGAGTTTTGTAAGGCCTTACCAAATGTCATTTCTTTGGTATTGCTGGGAAAAGGCTAGGCAGATGATGCTTGCCAAATCGTAGAGCAAACTCAAAGAGCTCCTTAAAATTCCAAGTTGAGTTAGCAAAATTCTTAAACATAAAACGAGCGCAGCGTGCATTCATAAAAATAATGTATTTTAAAAGTAAAAGATTCTCCACTGCTAGCTTATACCAAATAAGTTTACTATCTGTAAGGAAACTATATGTAACCCAAAGCATACACCAAATACATAAAACCCGACCAACTAATGATAACGAAAAATCAAAAAGGAGAAAAGATTTAGTTGTAGCAGTTCCCCTAACTAAAACTAGATTCGCTTGCAACATAAACGCTCTACTCAGCTCTATAACAAAATTAACAAACATATTAACTTATGCAATAAAAGTTACGACAACTGTAAAAAAAGTGTAATACATCTAATTTACTGTATGTTTATATACTAAATACAACTTAAAACACCACACTACACCACACCACAGCACACACCACATCACACACCACACCACACACCACATCACACACCACATCACACACCACACCACACCACACCACACTACACCACTTCACATTACACTACACCACACTAAACCGCACATCACATATCTCCACATCACATACCACACTTAACACTACTTACCATAACACACTATACACTACAACGCATGCACTATTATTCTCACTATTTATAAAATTTATATTCTGGAAAATGTACATACGTTGCATACTTACACAGTACACTATACTTATTAATTTCTGTCAGTATAAGTGTCCGACAGTGATGTGAAAGAGCGGAGTCTTCTAATACAGGCATTGTTTGCTTAAAAGGAGACTCCAAACACGTTATGTAATGTAACTTTCTGTTTTCCCAATAAAATATTTTGTATTTTGTAAAAATATTTTATATTTTTGTATTATATTTATACGATAACTGATAAATGCTTGCAGGACAGGTCCACTCGAATCTGCGTGGTGCTCTCCTTAAGAGTCTACCTCAGATATATGAACCTACATAGTTCTTATAAAATGTTTAGTCAATTAAATGAATTTTGAATGGACTTTCAAAGAGATCGTTGAGTTTGTTTCGGTGTTTTTATCCTGGGTAGTCATACCCCAGCCTCATCTATAATTTGACGATAAAATATTGAAGTGTTAAAGAGTGACTTGTAATCTATTTGTTAAAATAACTATCATTTACGAGTATCATTAGGTAGTTATCTACCAAAAGAATACCGTAGTACCTATACTTCTGAGTGCAACTTGTACCCATTTTTAGGTAGATCCAGAAAGTTTGAAAAACTGTCGTGCCAACAACAGAAGACGAATGATGTCAGTATTGTTCCAATTCCAAATAAGAAATAAGGAAGCTACCTTTGGCCATCTTCCACCAGCCTTCCCTTCCACAGCGTGGATAGTGCTGAGCTGGAAAATGTCATCATCAGCCTTAAAGACAGTCGTGCTTTTGAATATGACGGTATATCCCCCTCAATCGTGAAGGCAACTCGGCACATTCTTATTCAGATCCTTGTCTTTATCTTCAATCTGTGCTTTTCAACAGGAACTTTTCCTGATGTTTTCAAAACTGCCGTTTTCCACCCTATATATATATAAGTCAGGAGACAAGGATAATGTCGTTAATTACAGACCCATTTCAGTGTTAAGCACCCTGTCTAAGATATTTGAAAAGGTTATAAACCGTAGACTCACCAAATACTTAAATAAATTTAACCTTCTTTCAAATAATCAGTTTGGCTTTAGGAATGGAAAATCCACCGAAGATGCTGTACTGGAACTTACAGATACTATTATTAGCCATTGGGAAAACAGACATAAAAGTCTTGCCATCTTTTTAGACCTATCCAAAGCCTTCGACACAGTCTCAAATCCCATACTACTATCGAAGCTAGACCATCTGGGTATTCGTGGGATGGCCCACGAACTCTTCAGGAGTTATCTTACAGGTCGTAAACAAGTTACAAAACTTGAAAACTACTTCAGCAACCAGGAAACAGTTACTTTTGGTGTCCCCCAGGGTAGTGTCTTGGGTCCCCCACTTTTTCTTATATACGTGAACGAGCTGTGTCAATTATCCTTACCCAACAGCAAAATCATAGCTTATGCCGATGACACAGCTCTCATTGTACATGGCCGGAACTGGACTGAAACTCGCCTCAATTCGGAGTTTGCCTTGAGCATTGTCATGAAGTGGCTGACCTCAAATTTTCTCACCCTAAATTTAAATAAGACTACATTTATGACATTTTCTACTATGCAGTCAAGTCAGTCCCCTACACCGATTGAAATTCGTGCACACACCTGCCCAAACTTACACGCAAACTGTGGATGTCAGCAGTTAGAAAATACTCCTTTTATTAAATATCTTGGAGTCACTCTTGATAGCAACCTGAAGTGGAAGCAACATGCTGCTTCCACTGCGGCTCGTGTGAGAAAACTGATCTATTTTTTTAAGAAGCTCAGAGGCGCTGCCGATTTCAGCTATTTATTAAACGTGTACTTCGCGCTCGCTCAGTCTGTCCTGGGGTATTGTCAAACGGTATGGGGTGGGGCCGGTAAACCAGTGATGCTAAGGGTCGAACGAGCGCAGAGAGCGGTCCTGAAGGTACTGGCAAGGAAGCCGATCCGATATCCTATATCCTATATTTTTTCCTACTCCTCCGCTATACTTTCTGATTAATTTCGATGCGGGATCCAAGACAGTTGAATCGTTTCTCCAGGACTCGTCGGGCTTCATTAGCTCGGCGTTTTTCTGGTGGTCGCCACTGTTGATTCTGGCTTTCAGGAGTTGCAGTGGTTGGGAATGTGTGGCGGGATTGTCCCAAAAAAAAAAAAAATCCTATATCCTCTCTATATACCCTCTGCCAAGTCCTCACCGTCAGACAGCTATTTATCCTAAAGACTGTTCTTCGCAAACATAGCCAACTTAAGTTTCATCCTAAATTCTGTTCTTCACGCCGCTCGAATAGGGTTTGTGAAACTGAGTCTCGTAGAACTGTAGCTGCAAGTCGTCACTACAAACATTTAAGTTCTAATTTTTACAATAAATTAAACAAAAGCGACATCTACCCATTAACTAAGAGGAAATGTAAAATGAAACTTGACTCTTGGCTAAAATCACAAAACTATGAGGAAACAGAGAAACTTGTGGAAGTGTAAAAACATACACCGCAACATAACCACACATATACACTCATGCCACTAACACCACAACATGCATGCACAACTCATTACACTCATTACTCATACACACCCATTTACTCTACAGCTACACTCACCACACTTAACTCAACATCAATCTAAATCACAAGAAATTTTGTTCTGTATTTTTTTTCATTTGTCCTATTTTTTATTTTATTTTATATATTTTTTATTATTCAGGAATAAATATAATTAAAGCAAAAAAAAAGATAATATATTTCCTGCATGTCACTATTTACATGGAACATCATTCCATTAAGTTTTTGGGAAAGGGCGTTGTTAGCTGCGCTACAGTTTATACTTTTGCAGCTACCATCGTTTCAATTGTAATGCTTATTCTTGTGTTATTGTTCCGAAATAAACTTTTTGTTATTATTTTTTTTTTTTTTTATTATTATCTCTGACCATTTTATGAATGTGTTTTTAACTGTGGGTAAATTATAGTTATTTGTCACTATATTTTGACCACTAGGTGAAAATCTTTATGTCAGTAACCTAACTTAGCTTTTAGCTAAGTTTTTATTAAGATGGATCGTATGAAGTTTTGAGAAGCATCTCTCTGTTCAGTTTCAGAATTCTGAAAACTTTACTGTCTTTAATAAAATATAATATTACTCGTACATCTTCATTTTGTAGTTTTCTTTTCAATAAGTTACTTTATTTTGTTCTATTTACGGGATAGCCGATATTCGACGCGTCAATTTGGTAAATCTATAATACGCTGGTTTCAATATTCGCTCTTCTCTGAAAACTTTACAACGGTTATACAATATTTGTCTTTATTTTGTTGAAGTTTGTTGAAGTTAGTATTAGTTAGTTAAGGAGTTTCTTTTTTAATTAAAGTGTAGGTATATATATACACAGTAATAGTCTTAGTAACTAGAACAATGTTACATAAGGCTTACGGTAATCGACTCGAGTGAGTTGAAAAGCGGTCGAGGTTTGATAGAAGATATGCCTCGCTCTGTTAGGCCATCAACGTCTGCAACTGAAGTTGCGATTATGCAAAAGTATAGGAAATACTTAGTGACTGAAAATCCTCATCCAAGTTTGAGAGAGATCACCACCGAACTTTCTGTGTCTCACGAGTCCGTCCGTTCCATTTTAAATAATCACTTGAGTATGAAACATGTTGCCGCTCGGGTAGTCCCAAAAGACCTGCATTTTTTTCCAATAACTCAATCGCATAAGAGTCGCTGAGGACATACTAGAATATTACTGGTCATGAGACAACAAGCTTCTGAGTGGCGCTTTCCAACTGAACCGAAACCGAAAAAACCCCGCCAACGTCGATCAAAAGTAGAAGTCATGTTGACTGTTTTCTTTGATTATCGTGGTGTTGTGTTCTCAGAATTCTTGCCGAATGGTCAAACGGTAAATAAAGAATATTATTTGAGCGTTATGCGGTGTTAAAGAGAGCAAATTAGACGAAAAATGCCAGATTTGGGAGATATTTTTTGGATTTAGCACTACGATAATGCGCCTTCGCACAAGGCCAGCATTGTGAATGAATTTATGACCAAAAACTCAACAAATACCATCGAGCGACCACCTCATCCACCAGATATGGCTGCAGCCGAGCAGACTTGTTTCTTTTTCTTAAACAAATTACCACTTTAAGCACCCGTTTTCATTCGGTAGAAAACATGAAGGAGAATTTGCGGCGAACTGTTTTCGATTCCAGAAGTAGCGTTTAAAAAAGTTTTGTTGATTGTATTATACATTGGCGTACGTGTATCACTCTTGAAGGAGCTAAACAAAGAGAATTAAACCACAGCTAAAGGTACTACTACTTTGAAGGTGATAAAATAAATTTGGATGAATAACTAACATTTTTTGTATTATTGATCTTTTCCCGATACTTTCTTGACAGAGTAGTATAAATGGCGCTCGGGAAAAATGAAAACCTCGATCTTTTTTTACTAATAAAATGAATTACCCAAAACTGAAACCATAACTATAACAATTTAAAACCGACAAAAAAGCAATAAAAACAAAGAAGAAACGATTCCAATCAGAGATTTTAACTATCGCTTTTAATCGGCTGAGGTTTACGGCGTCGCACCGATGAGCCGCGCTAGGTGGCGCTAGGGGGCACTACTTCCAAAATAGAACGATACACTCGATAGTGTTTCACGCACATGTAATTTTAGCCACGTTTCGCGCGCATCGGAGCTGCGCGCGCGCACTCTCACGCTATATCGCTCTAGTAAACAAAATAAGGTAAAAATATTAAATATTTATTAGTAATATTTTTAGATATTCGCATCAGTGATTTTAAATTTCTACAGCAGCGATTTTTTGTTATTTTTTTTGTGTTTTTAATGTGTGTTTTTAACCTTGTTGTACTTTGTTACCTAGATGCATACTGCGAAATATTCATATTACCTATATATTTATTTTTGTTCCTTTACGATTATCCGGTTTTCAAAAACTGTTTAAATATATTTTAGAACCTTAGGTAAGTACTTTCAAGGCTGTCATTTGAAAAGACACTAAATAACATAAGCATTGTCGATTAATTACTTCATATTTCGTGACGATATAATGTGGTGATTTAATTTATCAGTAGTGCTAAGAAATTAATGAAATATCTTATAATACAACATTTATAATTACTACTGGGACGCCATTTGGGATGTAATGAAAATTACGTTTTTATATAAGTTTCAATGGAATTCAAAAAATGTAATTTATCACAACGCTACATTGTTCTTCAGATTCGTAATGTATTAGTTAGATCTATTTGCATTGGCAAGTCCCACGGCTGCCGGCTGGTGGACATCGTAAACCAATCCGGCCTATTTAGTTAGCTGCAGTGGTAGGTACGATGGACGGCTCGCACTTGACGCTCCTCATGAAACTATTTCAGTGATCGGTTGTTCCGCTAACGAACAATCCGCCAACGATGCTGAAAAACCAATTAAATGATGACTTTTAATGAATTTAGAACTTACGATACGTCTTATTGGGTAACTTTTTGGTAATCAGCATATCTGTGGGTGAATCAACTATACCTCCTGTTTTGTAATTTTAGGGTCCGACCATTTTGAAAATTGATAATGCTGAAGAGTGTTTTCAGTCCCTTAAAGGTATGTTCCAACTTTTTCGAGTGACATATCAAATGACAGGGCTTGGGATATGGTTCGCAAAAGAATATTTTGATTATTTTAAGAAAATGTTAATGAAATTAGCTTATCTCCGATAGTACTACTGATTCTTAAATAGGCTCGCTCTTGGCCGGTTTTTAGTTTGTATTATCATCAGAAACTTAACGCTTTTGACATGTTTGTTCGATCGTTGGAACTGCACCGACTGTATAATATGTTAGTGATATAATTAATTATGATTAAAAGCAGTTAATATTTCAGCAGAAATCTAGTCAACACTTACAGGGCATGCGCACTGACCTTGTGGTTACCTACTTGTCAATTATAATCAAATTATATTTGTTTAAAAGGATATATCTTATAGATTTTACTAATAAGTTCTGGGGTACCGTACAAGCGGAAAACCTATAAATGCCTTTTTGAGAGTCATATTTGCGTCGTTTGACTTTGAAATAATAAATAGAGTTTTCCGGGGCTCTTGTAGGTACATATTTTTTATTAGTTGAGCTCCTTAATGTTCTAAGTTCGAGCTACGCGATACCTGGCAAATGCTTACACTGTTTGGACAGATCCACTCAAATCTACGTGGTACTTTCCTCAAAATACCACTTCAGACATTAACCTACATAGTTCTCATATGATTTGATTTAAATATTACGATTGTATAGACTCTAAAAGAGACTTTTACCTTTGAGTTTGTTTCGGCGTTTCTTCTCAGAGTAGTCAGCTAGGAAACACCAGCCTCATCTAGTTTAAAATGCACAAAAAAGATTGACGTGTAAAAGTGTTATTTACAAAATAAATATTATTTATTAGAAGCCTTTAAATACATACATAAATATTGTGCACATATGTACATATTTACAACAAACTTGCTATGGCCATAGTCCCATATATTTAATGTTCATCAAATGCTCGCAATCAATTATTCGAATTTAATTAAATAGATTTTGCATCAGCTTACTCGGTGACGATGGGAATAGAATCATTGGAGTAGCGTCATTCCCTCAACTGAACGTCGCGGGCCTTTATTTCGTTGCTGTATTTTTGAGTTTACAAGGATCTGAAAAACACCCCAACTAACATTTTAGTGTCAGTTACAGGCTTTTTTATGAGTTTAAGTGATTTTAAAGAGTTACAATTATCTCAGTTCTAACTAAATGCGATAAAGCGGAGGCAACAAACAATTTTTAACTCCAATTGCGGCACTAGATCTTCAATCAACCACGTAATATAGGTTTGAGAGTTAAAATGGTGCTAGTGACAGCAGCTATACTTAAAACGTTGCAGCTTTAACCTATCTTTAACTCCCATGTCTATATAACAGTTTTAGCTGATTCCTGTTAACTATTAGTGTTTCTTAGTTATTACAATGAAGTGTCTTATACACGTTGAGGTAGTATATTGACTATTATTGCAGACATATGTTATAAAATAGAGATTTTCGAGAGTTCAGTAACACGAATACAAAAAGTGTAAAACAAACTGCTCTATCTAGGTTTAACCTGTAATACAGGATTTAACTAAAGCTTATTATGTTAGGCGGTACCCCTTTAATGATGTTCTAAAGGCATTGGTGACAAATAACGCATGTATGGGTCGTTATTAACACTAACCTCACTTTTGTTCGACGCGACGTAAACAATTATGTGAAAGTTGTTTTTTTTTATAATTGATTATTGCCTACATGTGGAGAATTGCGTGTATGGGGCTTTTAAAGGGGGCAAATTTTTCATTATTTTTGTGATAGGACACGCCGTTTTCGAGATACAAGTAAATATAGAAAAAAACCGGCCAAGTGCGAGTCAGACTCGCGCACCGAGGGTTCCGTACAAACCTGTAGGTATATAAGTAAAAGTTATGGTATTTTTATTGCTAAATGAAATCCATAACATAACAATGTGGAAAGCTGACGGTACCTTGTCAATGTTAATCGCATAACAACGTTTGCTGGGTCAGCAAGTCTAATATATAAAATTCTCGTGTTGCGGTGTTTGTTTCCAAACTCCTCCGAAACGGCTGAACCGATTTGCATGAAATTTTGTGTGCATATCGGGTAGGTCTGAGAATCGGCCAACATCTGTTTTTTTTTTTTAATCGCTGAACAACGTTTGCTGGGTCAGCTAGTAAGTTTATGATTATTAAAAAAAATATACTATGTGATGTAACTAAAAATTTAAGATTTTCGGAATTTTTCCTATATGTGTACTTTATAACGTTGCTTCATGCCAAATTTCAAGATTCCAGGTCGTCTGGAAGTATCCTTTAGGTTTTGATTCCCTTGCGAGTAGTTGCGAGTTTCAAAATATGCGGCTTTAATTGCTGTATCTTTTGATTGCGTTGACGTAGAAGTTTGATTTTGTAACAGCTTAAAGATATTATAGATTTGAGTATTTGTTAAGAATTTCAATATAATACCACTACGCGTTCATGAGTAAAGGGGTAATAAGTTTAAAATTATTAAAAATATTTTTATTATATGATGTAACTAAAAATTTATGCTTTTCGCAATTTTTCCTTTATCTGTGTTATAAGACGTTGCTTCGTACCAAATTTCAAGATTCTGAGTTCACGGGAAGTACCCTGTAGGTTTTGATTCCCTTGCGAGTGTCGAAAATTTGCGGCATAAACGGGAGTATCTTTTGATCGTGTTGACTTAGAAGTTTGATTTTTTCACAGCTCCAAGAGACCATAGACTTGAGTATTTGATATGAATTTCAGCTTGATACCTCCACGCGTTCCTGAGAAAAAAGGTCTTGACAGACAGACAGACAGACAGACGGACAACAAAGTGATCCTATAAGGGTTCCGTTTTTACCTTTTGAGGTACGGAACCCTAAAAAGTAATAAAAAGAACAGCTATCGAAGTCCCAGTCAAGGAGTTGGTAGTTTAGGCACTCCCAAGGCCACTTGACCATGACCTCCAAGGTCACTCAACCTTGACTTCCAAGGTCACCCGACCTTCACCTCCAAGCTATCATGACTTCCAGGATCACTTGGCCTCGAATTCAAAGTCACTTGTCTTTGACCTAAAGGTCACTTGATCTTGACCTCAAGTTCACTAACCATGAATATTGACCTGGTACCGTTCCTTAGAATCGCGAGACCTGAGTTCAAGGTCAATATTTTTGAGGTGTTCTATGGTGTTCCCCACCCTACTACTGCCACGCCCACATCCCACCGGATCTAACTAGATTGTATAAAATAGCTATTTAGTTTAATAAATTCTTTGACCAAAATCATAATCACTTTGTCCGAATAATCAATCACTGTAACATATATAAATAAATAAACGGATAACGTCAAGTCGTAGCAGCTTTTCATTATTTCGATGAAGAACCCTAATCGAGTCGGTTTGTAATATTTTAAGGCGGCTGTATTGTCTTCACTGTGGCATATGTATTTAGCTAAGCATATAAGTCTATTATGACAATGTTAAGTCACCAATGGCAGCACCAAACTCGTGACTAACGATGTTGTAGCTCAAAGAGTGGTACAAATGATCTAAGTGAAGACTTAATATTTAAAGTAAGTTCGCCATTGTTTTGGTAACCTAACAATAAATATTATTTCGAGTTATTCAACATTTGACAACAAAATACTAAATTTCTTATATCATTTGAAGCGTTCCTTGAATACCACTTAATTTTACATGCCACTGCTCAGGAAGCAGAAATAAATAATAATATTTGCTTGTGGTGTCTATTTTATTGTTATAACTTTTCTTGTAAATCTTTAATAATTCCTAGGCGCGTTAAAATTGAGATGAGAAACATGGTATAAATATACCATGAATTCACAAGGGCAGTCATTTTTCACTTCACAAACTCAAATAACGTAAATACTTAAAATGGCTCCTGTTTTATTCCATATTATTCTGCTATGTTGAAAGATGGTTGACATTATACGCTTCCACTACGAACAGATTTAATTTTATAAGGTTACAGGCTTTTTAAATCTTAACGTGGGCTAAAAGTTGTACAGTTGTTTTAAAATGAAGTCAAAAGGCTATAATACACTTACCTGAGTCCATTTTAGATAACTAATATGAGTCACGGTATCAATATTCTATTCTTAATAGGTCTAATAAAGGTTTTATCGGCAAAGCATTCTTATCCGATGCTTTCCTACCACCTGTTGTGTTAACCAACCCGATATTACAACAGTAATACCGGTTAAAGTAATAGCTGCCACTTAATTAACGCTCTTGTGCAATTGCTTTGACACATTTGTATCACCGTACTATAGGTTTTCTATAATACTTACCTGTAAAACTGTGGGCCTCTTTCGTGGTTATAAGTGAGTTAGAGCATGCTCTAACTCTGTTGTAGAGGTATGCGTTAACAATTTTATACTCAAATGTAACTGATATACGATTCTTTTATAGGTTATTTTAACGCTTTGGTGTTAGTTGGGACACTAACCAACTGCACATCGGAGGGCCATAAACATTCACATTCGCATCGAAGTGACATTTGCAATTTTATTGTAACGGTCATCATCAGCCTAGCCTTTTCCCAACTACATTAGGGTCGGCTACCAGACCTCCACAACCCATTAACTGGGTAACACGGTACTTCTTGGCAAGACTGGAGTCAGATTTACTGGCTTCTGACAATCCGTAACGACTGCCAAAGATCTACAAATGACAGCCTGGACCAACGGCTTTAAGTGCTTTCCGAGGCAGGGAGGAAACTCCTACCTTGGCAAGCGTTGTTCAACCGTAAATATTGATCCGTGCGGCTGTTATTATTTAGCCACGAGCCAATTGTAATGTAATCAATCAAAAATGTGGGAAAATTATTGGCATTTTTGACAGATTTCGACTGAGATGTGAATGCGAACGTTGATTTATTTGTAAACTAGCTTCTGCCAGCGGCTTCGCCCGCGTGATCCCTAGGGAACATGTTCCCGGGATTAAAAGTAGCTTATGTGCTATTCCAGACTATAATCTATCTTTGTTCTAAATTTCATTAGGATCCGTTAAGCCGCTCTGGCGTGATTGAGTAACAAACAACCAAACTTTCACATTTTTTTTTTTTTTTTTTTTCTATTGATTGTAGCGTGATGAAAAGTATACTATAACCTGCTCAGGAGTATGAATAATAATTGTACCAAGTTTCATTAAAATCCGTCGAGTAGTTTTTGTTTCTATAACGGTTATACAGACAGACAGACAGACAGACAGACCGACAGACAGACAGACAAAAATTGTACTGATTGCATTTTTGGCATCAGTATCGATCCTTAATCACCCCCTGATAGTTATTTTGGAAATATATTTCATGTACAGAATTGACCTCTCTACAGATTTATTATAAGTATAGAAGATTGGCTCTCTGATGTGCAGGTGAGCGTACTCAGTCTTTTTTAATTTACTATCTCGTAGATAATATTTCCTAGTAGCGTAATATTTTAACGGCTCGTTAGTTGTACTCTCTTTAGTCTCGAACTGGAGCGGACGCTTTAATTACGCTGATGGACGCTCATTATGTTAGGATGCACCATTTCTAAAACTTTTGTTAGTTGCAGTAGATAGTTTTAGCAATGAAATATGCACCGTAAAACTGGGTGAATAGACTCTATGGTGAATAGAAACACAAGGTAAATAGAAACAAAACTTTAAAGGACATTTTCACTTTATTTAAATTCTGTCTGCAACATTTAAGGACTCCAATTTTTAAATCAATGTTAGTACTAAAATATTGTAATTTTAACCGATGTCCCAAAAAGGACGAGGTTATCAATTCGGTTGTATGTTTTTTTTTATGTTTGTTACCTCATAACTCCGACATTTATGAACCGAATTGAAAAATTCTTGTTTTATCTGAAAGAATATAATACCTGCAGATTGGTCCCATTTAAATTTTATGAAAAATCTGTTACGTACTTTGGATTTTAAATCGAAATAGCTGGAATTCGTCTACTTGGATGATAGTTTTATGTCATCCAAGTAATCGAAATTGCGTATTTTGCTTTTCTGCGATTTTGCAGTGGTGTTGTTAGATATGGGGTACCACAAAAAAGTGAAAAATAAAAACTTTTTACAAAGAAATACAACCGACTTCCAAAAAAAAAAACACTACAAAGTAAAAAATAACTTTAATTTCGGAAATCGGTGTCAAAATACGAAGAAACTAACAAAAACACCGACTTCCGAAATTAAAGTTATTTTTTACTTTGTAGTGTTTTCTTTTTTTGGAAGTCGGTTGTATTTTTTTATTATAAATCAAGAATGTGGCATTCAATTGAAAATACCATTCAAAGTTTTGTTTCTATTTACATAAACGGTTTTATCCATACCTACCTATGATTATCTACTGTAGTGAGTGAACGAGAGGTTTCTACTATAATGTTGACTTGTCCTGTCTTTTCCTTGTTAGGGCACTTGTCCGATAACCGCAGAAAACAGAACCTTTGTAGGATCACTCGTGAGCCTGTCTGTCCGTCTGTCTGTCACAGCTAGCTTTTTCTGGATCTACTGGACCGATTCTGTTGAAATTTGCTATACATATATGGACTTGGGTGACCCAACTCCGGAGTCTCTTTTAGGAGTCAAACTAGAATATTAAAAAAAAGTTTTCGAACTATATGGTGTGACATGTCAAACGAAAGAGCTTAATGTGAGGGTCTTAATTAAATTGTTCCATAATTTTAAAATTACATCAAAACTATGATGTTATTCAAGAAATTAGACAAAAATGAACGTACCGCCCCCTTGTCTCCGAAACTGCTGAGCCTAGAATTTTGAAAAAAATAAACTAGCTAAAGACAGGAAAATCTATAAGAAGTCTACAGTGTTAAAATCTTAATAATTATATTTAAATCACGTGTCACGTTGTTTGCCCGCGAGGGACTCCTAAACTATTTAACCGATTTTAATCAAATTTGCACACCGTGTGCAGTTTGATCCAATTTGAAAGATAAGGTAGCTTACATCTCAATTCTATGCTGTAATATTATTTAGGAGCGGAAAATGTGACGCAGACGAAGTTGCGCGGGACAGCTAGTAACATATAAAATGTGACGCAGACGAAGTTGCGCGGGACAGCTAGTAACATATAAAATGTGACGCAGACGAAGTTGCGCGGGACAGCTAGTAACATATAAAATGTGACGCAGACGAAGTTGCGCGGGACAGCTAGTAACATATAAAATGTGACGCAGACGAAGTTGCGCGGGACAGCTAGTAACATATAAAATGTGACGCAGACGAAGTTGCGCGGGACAGCTAGTAACATATAAAATGTGACGCAGACGAAGTTGCGCGGGACAGCTAGTAACATATAAAAATTAATTCAAAAATTCAAAATTCAAAAAATTCAAAATTCAAGCATTTATTTCAATTAAACCATTTACGGGCACTTTTGAATTGTCAAGGTCGGTCGGTCCAAAAAGTTGAAGCTATTTGCACGTTCCAAAGCGTAGATCTCTATGGAGAAGAACGTGCAAGAAACTCCACGGACACTCTTTTAAAAATAATATTTTTTTACAAAGATTTATTTACATCGGGTTGACATTATACATACATGTGAGAACGATGTAAAAAACGAGCAGGATAAAAGCGTCCGGAATAAAAGAGGAACAATTCAAAGAAATAATTAAAATTAACCATGGCAGCTAAGAAATGACCAGTCCCGACTGACGGCGCCCGTTCACGAACATGACGCATGCGCCAGCACCATTCGGCTCAACCATTTTGAAGGGAGCCAAATGATCCAACGCATACGCCACCATCAGCTAGACTTTTGAGTGAGCATGACACTCCCAACCGCCAGGGTACATTCAAGTCAAAAACATACCTAAAACTGATTATTAAAGTTAAAGGTACACAGTACTCACACATGTGCTGTTAATGGCTGAAATTATACAATGCTTAGTAAGTTGATTCTAACAATGCAAATTTTTCTTACAATCTTCAGCCGGTCCAACAATGTTTCCGAACTATTTACAGATTAGTTTGGGCTCTCTAGTGGCTGTGGAGCAGGACCAGCATTCAGCCAAGCATTTTTATCTTCAATATAATCCCCCAACTTATAATATGCTTGCCTGCATAGTGTGCGTTTAATACAAGACTTGAATTTCGTCTCATTTAGTTCTAATATATGGGGAGGTATCTTATTATAACATTTTAAACAGTACCCCATGAAAGATGAGGCTACTTTAGCCAGTCTGAAGCCTGGTTGAACTAACTGGTCCCTATTTCTAGTACTATAATTATGTCTCTCGCCTCTTTTACTAAAAAGATGTAAATTCTTTCTGACATACATGATGTTTTCGTAAATGTATTGACAAGGTACCGTCCTTAGAATAATAACGCATAGAAGCCGCGTCTAGAACAAAACCCGAGCAAAATCGTGTGTCCACTTCATTTTCTTTGTGTGCGTGAGCCGAATGTGTCTACGTTCCTCTAACGCACACAGATATAGCTTTCAGTGATACCAATAATAAGCCGTTACCCACAAAATATGGGAAGACGCATTACTATTTTGCTATCAAGGCAAGTATTTTATGTTGTTGGGAACTGGAAAAGGTAAACATGATTTTTCATGTAATATGACATATTTTTTCGGAAGGTATAATTCAATTTATTTCAAAATAAAAGGAAATAAATCGCATAAAGAATGAGATATTGTTCAATGCGTTTAGAATGCTTGATGGGTTATAATTATAAACAATGTTAAAATATCGGGTTTGATATGAATTAACAGTAAGTATTGTATTTTAAAATTACAAAAATGAAAAACATGAATGAAAGCAATGTGGGTATTTTTTCCTCACAAATAGCAACACTGTGTTATGACAAGTTAGGTTATTAGAATTTTGTTTTATTTATCGAATTACGTAAAAATAGTGCATAGAATGTGAGTACTTATTTGTGAAATGTTATTTTATCACATTTTTTTGTTTTCCTGATGTGCTATAACATCCTTTCACGCAACAAACTGTCATTTTCAATTATTTACTCGCGAGCTGTGTTCGACGGAACGTGACATTGAGTACTGACGGCCTGACGGCTAAGTTTGACGGATTAGGCTAAGTTTTAGTTGCCTCACTTTTTGCACTCGTACTAGGTTTCTATGCGTTATTATTCTAAGGTACCGTCATGATGTTAATATTCTTAAACAGTTCCCTGAGAGAATCGCGCCGGCGGAGATTATATATCGCTTTGATGGCTCTTTTCTGCAGAATAAAAATAGACTCGATGTCTGCATTCGAAACCCTTTGCACACGAGTCCGACTCGCACTTGACCAGTTCTTTTATTTAGCCCGTACTGTCCCACAGCTGGGCATAGGCCTCCCCCAAGTCCTTCCGGGAATTATTTTCCCACGCTTCATATTCGTACCAATATTATCTATGATTGCTATAGTAATCTGTATAATATGAAACTTGTGTAGGTATATTGTTAGCGTTTTGTGAAGTTTTTTATTATTTTTTTATTTGAGATGGGTTTGCTCTTGACCTTAGTCTTGGTCAGAAATGACAGAGACAAAGTCTACGATGGAGCGAGCTTGCCCAGAAGGAGCCTGTTTACTCTAACTTTGAAGAGATTAGGGTTGTAAGCGTTCAGTTCATTATTAAAAGAAAGTGTCAGTGATTGGAACGAATCCAAAGTAATAATAATTTGTTCCAGTTTGTAGTGTTCACTAGGAATATACTACTGTGGCAGATTTGTAGAAAAGTTAGCATTTCATTGTTTCGTGTCAAAATGGGTAGGTACTTTCATAGGCAAAAAAAAAACCACAATTTTTTTTATCCTTCTTCTTTCCTCGGTTATTTTAAGGTAATTTCTCTTTAAGAAGATCTTTATTTTGTATATAGATAAAAAAAAAACAATTTAATACATTCATCTTTTTTGGCATTAACTATGTAGATGAGGCCGGTTTTTCCTAGCCGACTGCCCTGAGAAGAGACACCGAAACCAACTCAGAGGTTGTGTCTCTTTAAATGTTCGTACAATGGTTAACAATGGTCAAACCATGATTATGATAAACATGTAGTTAATGTCTGACGTGGTATTTTGAGGAAAGGAGAGAAAGAGGTTAAAACGGCCACTTTAGGAGAATCACATTTAAATCTGTCAAATTTCGTTTCCATCTTTATCGCTAACGCATTAATTTCAAGCTTGATTGGGAAAATTTGACAAAGCGTAATTTGCTTTCTGATTCTGCTAAAGTGGCCTTTTTAGACCTGCAGAGTTTCGAGAACTTACATAATATTATGTAATAGTTAGACGTACCTACCGCCACTCTGAAGCGACTGAATTTCATGAGTTATTGCAATTGTATACTTACCGTACCTATTACATGTAGTCTAGTATTCGCATAGTGCCTACCGTGCTGACATTTTGTCAGTATTCAGCCGCTAATATTAGCTGCTCGACTATTGAGTGTGTATTTTATTTTGTCTATTTCACCACAGACACTATTGTTACTGCAGGCCGCTGGATCCGTGAGTTACTTTGTAATAGTTCATTACTATTCCTAGTAGGCCAGTCATTTGACATCCTAGATCGCAATTCGTTGGACAGTGCTGATATTTTTTTGGGATATTTTTAGTATATATGAATAGTTTTAAGCCGAATTTGCAACTTCCAAAGACCTAGATTTTATGTAAAACTTGATAAAGTCTCTTCACCATTTATCACGGGGTCGGTAAAATTAGGGCACTGCACAGACTCAATGTGAAAAAATCACTAGGATTAAGAATACACAGTAAATGAAGCTTTATGTTCTCAATTCCAGGGTCCAGAATGCCTCGCATTTACGAGGAGAACGACCCTGGGTACGCGGCCGCGTGCAGCAACGTCACACTGTGCTCCAACTCAAAGGGTTTCTTCAAGGTAAGTGTAATAACGTGTTCTAGATTATTGTGGTTATATTTTTTGGTATCTCTTTTATCGTAGTGACTAGCTGAACCGTGAAATTTTTAATTAATGTTCCGCTCGTAGCGTGTTATATAGTCCATAGCCGTCCTCGATAATAAAAATTTATCCAACACAACAAGATTTTTCGATTTGGAGCAGGAGGTCCTGAGAATAGCGCGTTCAAACAAACAAAGAAAGTTCGCATTCAATAATAACTAGGTTTCGGATGCAATGATGACGTCGTAGAAATCAGCTTGATGGAAGTTGTAGGTCCAGGATCAGCCATTGGTCTCGCGATCGCGCAGCAGCAGTGAACGTGTATTAGCGAAGTAATGACTATGATCGATACTATGTCTTTCTATGTATCCATATAAATAAAAATAAATCCCTGTTTCTCTTGGTCGAGAACGACTTGAAATATTTTTTTTATTTTGTGTTCATAATTGTCAGGACGAGGTTTCTATGAAATAAAATGAAAAAAATATATAGATCCATGCGAAGCTGGGGCAGGCCATGATAGAACATTAGGGAGCAGTACTGACTTTCAACCTAATTATAATAACTTTATGTTATGTAGGGTTTGGGCGAGGAGCTGGTGTCCATGGCGGAGGCTGATGGCTGGCTAGACAAGTTCGAAGCCGTCGAGGATGGGAAGAAGGTGGCTGCGGTGCTGGAGAACAAAACGGTCAGTTGAAGAGCTGCGCTTGTGACTGTGTTAAGCTGCGCTTGCTTTTTTTTTTATTTGAGATTGGTTTGCTCTTGACTCTAGCAGTAGGCGATAATTTATCTTAATCTTAAAATATACACCGTGTTCCAGACGATTTAAACTTCAACCGGATGTTCAGAACATGGAAATACGCATTTTTCATTCTGGACACATTAATTGATTAATGTGTCCAGAATGAAAAATGCGTATTTTCAATATTTTTTGTTAATTTTCGTATTAAGCTAAATATCTTGACGTAAATCACCCGATATGCATGCCTTTTTATCCGAATTGGCAACGAAAAACAAAAGAAATTCAAATAGTATTTGATCGATTTTTTCATTTTAATTGTACCAAGATCCTTTCATACTGCATCTAGCTCATTCAAGTGAAATTACAAATATCTTTGCATCGAAGCCTTTTAAGTACTACTTCCTATTTTGGATTTGATTTGTTAAAGCTATAGAAGCGTTTGCTATATAGTTTATGTATATCGCCCAGAACTCGGTGTGTAGGTACATAAAATTCTTCCGATACTGACAAATTGAGTGACAACGTATAGCCGAAACTACTGGTCTTAGAAAGCTGAAATTCGGCATGCAGTTCCCCTAAACCCTGTAGGGGAGCACTAGAATAATGAAAAGCATCCGTCGTCCCATTCCAGGACATGGTCTACTTAGCACACTGTAAGAAATCTCTCTTTCATCGATATCTGTTCAGCCGTTAAGACGTGAAGGGGTAACAAACAGTCTAACTGACAGAGTTACTTCCACGCTTAACTATAGTACTAGTTTCTACCCGTGGCGTCACCCGCATGAATAACACGCGTGGAATAAAGGCTATTTTTAACCGACTTTCCAAAAAGGAGGAGGTTATCAATTCGGTTGTATGTTTTTTTTTTATGTTTGTTACCTCATAACTCCGACAATTATGAATCGATTTGAAAAAAATTGTTTTATCTGAAAGGATATACATGAGATTGGTCCCATTAAAATCATATCAAAATCGGTTACGAACTTTGGATTTTAAATCGAAAAAGCAGGCTGGAATTTGACTATTTAGATGATTCTTTGATAATCGAAATTGCGTATTTTGCTTTTTTGCGATTTTGTGGTGGTATTGTTAGGTGTGGGGCACCACTAAAAAGTGAAAAATAAAAAACTTTTTACAAAAAAATACAACCGACTTCTAAAAAAAAAACACTACAAAATAAAAAATAACTTTGATTTCGGAAGTCGGTGTCAAAATACGAAGAAACTAACAAACACACAGACTTCAGAAATTAAAGTTATTTTTTATTTTGTAGTGTTTTTTTTTTAGAAGTCTGTTGTATTTTTTTGTTGACTTTGTAGTGTTTTTTTTTGGAAGTCGGTTGTATTTTTTTGTAAAAAGTTTTTTTGGTATCTTTAAACTTTAAACTTTGATCCAAATTTCATTCAGATCTGATCAGCCGTTCTAGCGAGATTTTGTCAAAAACAGCCATCCATCCAAAATTTCGCAATTATATTAGAAGTAAGTTTAGTCGAAGTGTCCGTGTTTAGTGGAATACTCCTCTTTATTTAACTTTCGAGGCCAACAGCAATACTTAGCATGCATTACAACTACTTCACATACACAACGCAGTAACGGACGCACAAACAATAGAAAAATAACTCGATAAAATGTTTTAAGTACAAAAGAAAGCACTCCTGAAGCAACAGTTGCGCCAGGTTGCGCCACAAATGGACCCACTCTCGCCCATAGCCGATGCACTGCACGTCTCAAATAATGGTTTCCAATGAACCAGCAACTGAATAGAAATATAAATGTCCTGAACTACACTACAGAAAGATTTCTATTTAGTTCCAACTTCAGTTGGAAAAGTTCACAAATGTTTGCTTCGATATCGTGTTGTTTTCTCTAACGGCGAACGGGAAACTTTGAGTGGACTATTTTCTATTCATGTTTGCCTAGAAGTTATCTTCGGAGATATTACTTTTATAACGGAAAATATGTCTTTAAGCGACTGCCTCAGAAAGTTGGTAATCTTTTCAAGTCTATGTCTGTTGAAGATGTGAGGATACCTTTATCTTTGGCACGCCTTTAAACTGCGTAGATTTGTACAAGCTAATTTTCTTCTTCTTAATGCGATTTTTGAAAAGCTTAGACACTGCACAAAAGACGTAGCCAAACAATACCCCTTATACATTAAAAGATCAAATTACAAAACACCTAAAAACTGAAAAGCATTTCTAACAAAAGTCTGTTAAAACAATTAGCCATCGACATATTAGGTCTAGACAAAGAATACAACTAGACACCATTGTGTATTATGCCAAGCCATTAGGAGGCTTTAGAAAACCTAATCAAAAGAGACCTGACGCTGGCTGTGTCTCAACACCCGCCCTTAGCTTCGACCCTAATGGTTATATTGAAATAATCAAAGTGTGGTGCACAATACTTCATCTACTCTTTTCATACGTGCATTAGGAAAGTCTCTTGCCCGGCTGTCGCTTCCAAGCTGGCTTTTAACCACCCCTTAACTATTGCTGCAGTTTAACCCTATTTTACTCGACGAAACTTTGTAATTTGAGTTTAAAGCACATTGTCCTAAGGATATATTTCATATTATGTTGTGTTATTAACACTTGTGTCTTGTGATGTAGGGTAAGACAAGCCGGTGCCGGTGGCATTCCCGTAGTCTCTTGTTGTCACCGCATAGACAGGCAAACACAAAGATTTACAATAATGATCCGCTTTCAAGAGAAAAGTGCAATCACTCGTGTTTTTTTTATATTTCTTCAATTACGGATGAGGGAAATATGGCCATTGGAGTGCTTTATACAGGGTGGCTCATTGAGATGGACTAGTGTGGAATGTTCTGAAATCATTGATTACTGGTCTAGAATGAAAATATATTATAAAGTAATCTTCCTACATTTTCAGAACACTACATGTTATTCAATTTTTTTTACGACATTTCCACTTGTATCCAGCTCGCAAGCATTTTGCAATGCACTGCTGGCTACTGAAGTCTAACGCGACGCTGAAACTTGCATGCAAGTTGCTTGCAGAAGGAAACGTGACTCAAGATTTCTAAAGATCCTCCTACTGTCTGACCTTGGTCCTGATACCCTTACAGGTAATGGATGCTCTTAACGAGGTGCTGTCGCGGATCCAGCCGCTGCACCGCGGCAAGGACACGCAGGTCTCCCGCGACCGCCGCCTGGCCGCGCAGAAGGCTCTCGAGGATGGAGACCTGGACAAGGCACTGGCCCTGGCTAGCCAGGCCGTGCTCAGGGCACCAATGACTGGTAAGAAATAGACCAGTTTTTTAAAGAAACTATTATCATCATCAAATCAGTGAAAAGAAGTCCATTATTGGACATAGGCAAAGACTGCCCTCCCGCAGGTGTTGCCACAACCACCGGTCCTCACCAGGCGGGCTACCCGCGACCCTCGCCAGGTCATCGATCCTCCTTGTGGGGAGGCCTTCCTACGTTGCGTCTTGCGGTACGCTGTCGCCTCTCTAGAACTTCGGCCCCATCAACCATCGGTTCTGCAAGCAATATGTCCTGTCCGCTGCCATTCAGTTTGGCGATCCTTTGGCTAGCCCAAATGTCAGTAAACTTGTTTCTCTTGCGGATATCAAGGAATCTCCGAGCATTACCCTCTCCATTGCCTGAGGCCCATTATGAGTGACTTCGTTTCGAGTCCATACAAAACTTAGGTACACCTTTTTGAAACTGTGATGAGGTTGGCTCAGCTAAATACCAGTATTTTATATGGAGCACCTGCTTAGCCTTCAAATGTTTATTCCTTCTAAATTATAATATTGATTATTTGCACATACTTAAATAGTAACTGAAGTTAATCTTAACCTATCAAGACTACTCCGTGTCTCGGAAAGCATCGGTCTCGGCTATCATTATAGAGATCTTAAGCAGTCGTTACGCCTATCTTGCCGAAGGTAAGACAGGTGTCAGAGTTTTCTGTCCGTGGTGTGTTGTGTTGTGTTGTGTGTTCGTGTTACTGGGTTGTGGAGTTAAGATAGGCAGTCCCCCTTTCGGCGCGGCATACGCTGGCAGAGAGTACCGCTTGGGAGGAGCTGCGTCGTGCTCTCATCTCTGTGGTAGGCAGTGACCTCTCGCTGCCGGCCGAAGTCCGTGCTATGGTCGACGGTAAGGAGTCCTAGCACGAAGTGGTTACCTTCGGCGAAAAAGTTACCGTGCAGAAAGAGGCTAAGTAAAGGGACAGGTAGATCTCGACCTCTCTCCCGGCCCGCAGTAAGTGTATCGGCCCCCTAACTTGGTTCTGGTGGGTGGTGGATTTGGGGATGTCCATCACCCCATTCATCTGGAGCCAAATTAGCGGCGCGTGGTGTTCCCTTGCGGCTCGCTTTTACGCCTCGAGGGGTGTCAAACACCTCACTCACCCTGCTGACCCGAGATGGCCCGCAGAGGCCCATCCGGTTAAAGTGGAGTGGAGCTGGCACCAAGGCCCTACATAGTTGGGAAGGGTTTTGGCAGATTGATTGACATACAAGGAGTGATGCCGGTTTGGTATGGCACAATAAAATAGTTAAAAAATAGCATTAAAAACTTTGAACAGAGAACAATGAATGTCATCACATCGTTGTTTCAAATGTTCTGTTTTGAATGGACATCAAAAACAGAGCATTCCATTTTAGTGCATTCAAAAATATTCCCCGCTGGAATTGTATTACGCTGTCAAGGCTGGCATTAAAGGTATTCTATTTTCAAAAGCTATTCTACTATTCCGAAATACTGGAAACTTGCTTTCCACCCGCATGTCAGGGTAAGTCAGTCAGTACCCACTCTATCAACTTGGGACGCGAGAACTTGTTGTGAACATGAACTGTGCGTCCAGTCTAAACGGCACTATCGATTTAAACCAATATAATGTTAAAAGTGTTTGTTCATAGGAGGCTATCTATGGAATTCTTCTATGTACCTACAAGATACCTACCGACTGCTAGCTGTAGTACTTAGGGACTACGGCACATTATGGCACTATGTGCTCGAGCTCTTGGTCTGTAGGTACTACTATTTACCATCCTTTAAAAATGCTCGGTTCTTTTGGGATAAGCCACGAGACTGTGATACCCGCAGAAAACTTGTGATGTTAAAATAGTTCTCTTAACTTGTTTAAAGATCAGTCAAGACGCATAGTTGAAACTTCTTCAAGCCTGTCTTTCGGGCACATTACCAGTTACAGAACATTGCCAGCGATACGGGGGAATTTTTGATGACATATTTGAGATTATTAGAGTTTTTTATTTTGTTGTATATTTTCTTGAATATCTATTAAAATATTAGGTAGTTCTAGCTGACCCGCACAACTTCGCCTGCCTCACACTTGTCATTAATGCTCCGCTCGTATTTGATATTAGCGTGATGTTAAATAGCCTACAGCCTGCGTAGATAAATGGGCCATACAACTATTTTTTTTTCAGTTCGAACCAGGAGTTCCTTAGCGGTCCCCTATCCATTTACATAAAATTATAAGACCTAATATTACTTGGCATAGCTACTAGGGCATGAATCTCGGAATCTCGTTATATCGCAATATCGGAATCTCGGACCGCGAGTTACGATACCTATTACAATTTCGATATTGACGATATTAATGTCGCAATATCGTCGCACCCGTAGAGAGGTGTTTATTTATCGCTATATTTCATAAATTTTGCCTCAGTGTTGAGAGTGAGCGTGTGTTTTCTCTGGTTATTATTGTAATAAAAAACGCAGTTCTCTATCCAACAAAATGCTTGACACTTTGTTATTTTTGAGAACATGTTATCAAAAAAAACCGGCCAAGTGCGAGTCAGACTCGCGCACCGAGGGTTCCGTACAAACCTGTAGGTATATATTATAAGCAAAAGTTGCGGTTTACCATTTATGACGTATTAAAAAAAACTACTAACTAGATCTCCTTCAAACCAATTTTCGGTGGAAGTTTACATGGTAATGTATATTATATATTTTATTTGGTTTTATCATTCTCTTATTTTAGAAGTTACAGATGGGGGGCACACATTTTACCACTTTGGAAGTGTCTCTCGTGCAAACTATTCAGTTCAGAAAAAAAATATATTAGAAACCTCAATATCATTTTTGAAGACCTATCCATAGATACCCCACACGTATGGGTTTGATGAATATAAAAGAATTGAGTTTCAGTTCTAATTCTAAGTATGGGGAACCCCCAAAATGTTTTGTTTTTTTTTTTCTATTTTTGTATAAAAAGCGTTCATTTAAAAACTAGAGGAGGCATGTTTTTTTTACTAATCATACTCTTTGTTCCTATTTACTGTGATTTTGCATTTTTATTTTATTTGTTACTTTTTAATTTGAAGTTTTATGTAACTAATTTCAGAGTTTCAATAAATCTTTTATTATTTTGACCTTCCTAAGTTTAAAACGATAAATGAGCGATTTTAAAAAATAATACCTAATTCCGATACTGACTTCCAATATCGTAACTCAGTATCGGAATTATATTTTCGCATAAAAATCTAAAGTATAAATGTATTTACACATAATGATATTAAAACATATTTTATAGGCATAACAAATAAGCATAATAATATTTAACTACTAAAATTAGAGATTTTTCGGGTTTATTTATTTATTTATTTGGATCTCCAACAAAAGATACACACATCTAACATAAAACACAGTGATACAGTGGTTCACTCAAGTGTGCTCCTTCAGTTATAAGAGACCACAGCATGCACATATAACTAGGTTTACATACCTACAAAATAAAAATAAGATATTCACAAAATTAAATTAAAGTTAGAATTAGAAAAAAACTATTAGAGTAAATTACATTCAATTAAATTAGGTTAAATTATTCCAATATAATAAAATGATTCTAGTATATTAAATTAAATTTAATTGGTCCAATAAATAAAAATTAAAAATTTGCTGTTTCATTAGATTACAATTACATTGTTAAAATGTCAATTTTAAAATACAAATACAGATTCAAACTGAGAAGGTTATTAAGTTAAATTACTAGAATAATAAAAATAAAATAAAAAATAAAAAGGTAAAAAGTACATTATTCATTACTAGCTGACCCGCGCAACTTCGTCTGCGTCACATTTTCCATTATTGCTCCGCTCCTGTTTGTCATAGCGTGATAATATATTATAGCCTATAACCTTCCTCGATAAATGGGCTATATAACACTGAAAGAATTGATCAAATCGGACCAGTAGTTCCTGACATTAGCGCGTTCAACCAAACAAACAAACAAACTCTTCTACTTTATAATTATAATATTATAATAATTATAATATTATAATAATAGTATAGATTAGCATAGATGAAAAATAGACATGGGCGAAGGTCATTCTTTCAAGGAACATCTTAACACCGCGATTCAGAAAATTGACGTCACACGCCAACGCCATCTATCGAATACTGCACGCAGTTGATCTCTAGGTATAGTCCAGTCTAAGTTTGATAGATGGCGCTATTTCAATATTTTACTTCGGAAAGACTATAATAATTATAATTTTATTAATTCACATTTTTTTTTCTATTAATTCAAAACCACTTTTCTACAGTTTTATTATATGTATATAGATATTACAGCGGTTAGTATGATATAACCACATGACACTCAGAAATAACCTAGCGGAATTTTCTAAATCGGTTCATCAGATCCAGAGATTCTCCCCTACAACCTCACAAACTTTACCTCTGTTTAACATTAGTATAGAATAGATTGTTATAATGATATTTGTAGGCACTTTACGCTGTAGGTAGAACGATTTTTTTTAACATGTTTACACCATCCATGCAACATGCAGCATTCATGGTTCACTCAATAAACAAGCATACACCATGCATACAGCAAGCATGCAGTAAACATTCACTACGCAGCATGCAAGCAAGCATCGTCCCAGACGTTACAGCCACCTGCTCCTCAACACGCTGGTTGCCTCGATTCTAAATTACACTCTAGGGGTAGGGCAGAAAAGACTGCATGGGGTCGGATTTACAGCAATTCGTTTCAGTCACTAAAACCAATTTTTATGCAAATTATATAATACTAGCTGACCCGCGCAACTCCGTCTGCGTTACATTTTCCATTAATGCTCCGCTCCTATTTGTCTTAGCGTGATGGTATATATAGTCTTCTTCGATAAATGAGCTATCTAAAACTGAGAGAATTTTTGAAATCGTATTAGTAGTTCCTGAAATTAGCACGTTCAACCAAACAAACCAACAAACTCCCCTGCTTTATAATATTAGTACCTACCTATAGATAATTCCCAGAAAATCTTACTTTTTTCCTTTTTTTGGCATTTCAAATCTTTTCACTAGATGGTTATCGTCTAAAGATTGTTTGCTGTAATAAGTCATTTTGATTTAATTAAAGAACAATTTCCTAAATCACTTTCCGAATGAAAATATGCTTACTAAAATCATTACAAAGATTGTATTGATATAAAAAGTAGCTAAATTATGTTGGGGTAAATGAATTATGACAATTTAGTTAATTTTTTTTTAGCCAAATATATAGAATTTTAATTTAAGACAATAATTTAATTTTCATTTACGGTTTAACATGGAATAGTTTCCATTTATTTCTTTTAATTGTATGCCTAAATACTAGGTCTGCTAATAATCAATATGCTTAGTTATATTATACTAATTAAAATTATGTCAAAACAATTTCAACCACTATAATTTGTATACCAAAACAAATTATACCCAAAAAGTTATGCCAAAGTATATTAGAAAAAAAGAACAGTACCTATGTGAAAAGAAAGGATCCCTTTCTTAGCTCGTTCAACGGAATAAAAAACCGACCAAGACTTCGAGTCGGACTTGCTCACGAAGGGTTCTGTACCATTATCTATAAAAAAAACGGAAAAAATCACGTTCGTTGTATCTATTGTACCTCCTAAATATTTATTTTATTCTGAGTTTTGTTAGTATTTGTTGTTATAGCGACAACAGAACATCATCTGTGAAAATTGCAACTGTCTAACTATCACGGTTCTTGAGATATAGACGGACGGACGGACAGTGGAGTCTTAGTATTAGAGTCTCGTTTTACCCTTTGGGTACGGAAACCTAACTAAACTCTTCAGCTTTATAACATTAATACAGGTCGTGTGAAAGAAGAAGAAATTAGTGTAATAATAGGACAGAAGCAGAACGATCAGTACAAGTCACTGCTAAACCACATTGGTTGAAAACAAGTTTAATTATTTACAAGAAAACGAAACAAATGGTTTATTTGATTGATTTCCTTGATCGTCCATCCGGCAAGAAACATTCAGATTTCCGTTATAAATCAAAATGTTTACCTTTCCTTAAATATCGAGGGGCTTTGGGAAGGGGAGCTTCGAAGTTCAAAGTTACAAACTTTGTTTTTAGGAAAAACAACGTGGGTACGTAATTGTTTGCTGTTCTTTTGTTATGCGTTTTGAATAATTATGATTATTTTGATTTCTTGAAATATTTAACCTAATTCTGGGTATCAACTAAAAGCGTCCTCCACGTGAAAGTTATTCCTAACAACAATAGGGAAAATGCATGTCAAAATGAAATACGTATTTGCAATATATTCTTTTAAACTTTCATGGTCACTAACATTAGAATAGCTTCGCTTAGCTTCGTTTAGCTTTTCGTATTAGCAATTATACAAGAGTAATAGAAGAGTAAACAATATTATGAATATACTTTTTAAAAACCTTCATCACTGACGAAATTATAAAGCTTTACAGATTACAATTAGAAAGAGAAGTCCGATATGGACTTTGATGTCAAAGTCCAAGACGTCAATATAGCTGCCATAGAAAACAACGTCGTTGAATTTTTGTATAAAATAATTATATCTCCTATAAATATAAATAAAATAAAATATTCGAGTCATTCGGATTCTTTTTCCACTGTTAGTAGTTAAATTTTTGTAGATTTTTATATTAAACTATTTATTTTGTTTGAAGTCGGCAACCCGAGACAACCTGGGTGAAATTAGGCACAGGATGATCGGCTTTACGTGCCTTCCGAGGAGGCACGGGGGTGTCACACCACCACCTTTAAACTCCAAGCTGCCACTGAAAAAGTACATGATGGAAAATCCCTTTAACACTGCTCGACCCTGGTATCGTACCAGAGTCCCCACACACAGTACTTGCGACCGCGAGACCTTTCTCTTACATACTCATTTGCCCAAGAACTAAATGATAAGACAATTACTGAAAAGCCAGAGATAAACTGTGTCAAAACTCCACAAGAGATAGATTGTTCTCCCATTACATAAGAACTGTCCAGCTTTTTGCATTTTAATTGTGAAGCTGAAAAATGAGTAAAGGCTAATGAAGGAAGTTTTTTTTTTAATAAGGTGTCGTGCTGAGGCGACGGGGTGGAAACCAAAGCCCCGCTGTAACAAGTTGCGTCCCTATTCTACACACAGGCAGACTACTTTTATAGTAGACTATTTATCAAGGGGATTAAAGCAGTGTCTTATGTCATGGTCGTCATATCAAAACCCGAACCGGATGAAGGGTTCGAAAGTTAACTTCCAACCGTGGCAAGGGATATATAAAAGATTCCTGAGTGCAGCGAGGGATTCAAGCTAAGCAAAGACACCTTTACCTCTGAAGAACATACGTGAGTTAACTGTGAACACTCTCCTGAGGCTCAGGAGTTAACTCTCGAATCTTTCTTTGTGTTCAGGATTCAATATGACGCCCGTGTCATAAGACACTGCTTTATACCCTCTGTTCATAATCTACTAATTGAGGTATATCAAAAGCTGCCACCCCCGTGGATGTCGAAATTATCCCAAGGGAACATACTCTCGGGATAATAACTACTTTATGTGTCCAGACTATAGTCTACCTCTGTGCCACATCAAGATCTGACAAACTGTTTTGGTGAATCCATCCAAACATCCAGACTTTTGCATTTGTATCATTAAGTGTAAAGATGGAGATAATCACAACCTAAAATAAAAATAGGAAAACACCCACCAGAATAGTGTAACGTTTTATCCACTCGGGGGTTCAGTAATTAGGACACGAGGCTCCGGCCACAAAGGCATTCCGCGCGGCGTGCGGCGTGCGGCGTGCTAAGCAGATCCGTCGACTAATGGGACAATGTTGTTTGTGACCTTATTCTAGCCCACTTAGATACTTCTAAAGCCAGGAATATTGCGGTGCACCACGGTCCTTGAATTGTTCATTGCTGGTGTAGTAAGGTAGACATTAAGAAGTTTAATTTTGTCTTTCAGCTGTGTGTCCGATACGACTTCACGTCGGCAAATTTCAAATTTCCATTCAAAACCATTTCACGATATGTATTTCAAGCATACATTTTAATGATTTTTAAGAAGTGACCGCACTGACCGCTTTTCTTGCTGTCACCTACGCTTATTTGATATTGTAAAAATTCCCATAAATTCTTCATTGTTCCCAGGTGGCGACGATGCCGTATCAGAAGGAGGGATTTCTCTCGCCCTAGCCCTGTGGCTTCGTTCTGAGATCCTGCTGCGCTGCGAGAGACCCAAGGCCGCTCTAGAAGACCTGAAACTGGCGCTTAAGGAACGGCTGCCAGCTAAGATGAGAGCCCAGTATTACTGGAGGATGGGGCACTGCTATCGAGGTCAGTCGGTATTTACCTGCTTGAATTTGTTGCTAACTGTTATATTGCTAGGTAAATAGGGCAACCTATTTAGCAATATAACAGTAACAACTGATCTAATAGATTTCGTCGAGTTCATACAAAAATGTCATGGTGAACAGGACCTGTTTTCCCATTCAAATGTTCCGGATTTTTTCTCCCCTAACGATGCTGTTGTCAAAATAAACAATTCAGTACGCATTTTACTGTTTCAAAAAATAGATAGTTTTTAAACTCAATGGAACGTCCGATGAAAATAACGTCAAACTCAAATACAACAACGTTGCTTAAATCAAGGCGACAATTAAACTTGAACCTCCAGTGTACCGACACGTGCAAGCTGCATAATGCTAACGTTCATATTTTTTTATTCTGAATATTAGAATAGAATAGAATGCTCTTTGTTATGAACACCATATAAGTTAAAGAAAAGATAGATGAAGAAACATAACATAGAGTGACACAATGGGCAACCTTTAGATGGATTTTGAAGAGGAATGACAGTACGGTACTAGTGTATTAAAGAAGAGATAGTACTGGGACTGTGAATCGGTTATAGTACATTACAGCAGCGGCCGGCAAAAGTTGTATGAAAATCGATATCTGTCGTGTTTTACAGCCAAATAAATTGCATAGTAAACTCATATATATTATGTCGTATATATTTTATTGCAGCGAGTGGCGAGTGAAAAGTTTTGATAGTTTTGACGCTCGGCTATAAGCGAGTGCTTTTGTGCGACGGGCTTTTACTCGCAATTCTTGCTCCGGCCCGCACTGTAGGTAGAAATTACCGCTGGTTGGTGAGTTCTGACCGCCAAGCGAGTATCGCCGAATGAGTATCGCTGAGCGAGTACAATCTTTGATAGCTTGTCGCTGCGATCAATTAGAGGTAAGAGCCGCTCGCTGGCTGTGTAAACAGCCAGCTGTCTATGATGAATATATGTGTCTCTTTTACGCACACGAGGTCTATATCATTTGTCCCATTCCTCAGCGAGCAAAAAGTCGATAGCTAGTCGCTTGTCGGCGGTAAGACAAGTGTCTTAACTGCCTCCGGTTGCCAGTATTAATAAAATTTTCAAACAAATAGGTAACTAAAAAAAAAAGATCTCTTGATATATTGCAAACTACACGAATGGATACGATCAAATGAAATCTCAAAGACCTCATACAATCATAGAGACCGTTCCATACAAAGGCCATCTTTAAGTAAATTTCGTCCACGTGTGTTTGGATCACTGATAGCCGAGCCTGGATGCTGTACAGCCGTCACAGTCAGAGATTGCCGATGTGTATCGAATTAGTCACGGAGGATACTCCTCAATGTGCTGCGGTTAGTGAAACAGCCACATAAAAGATGAAAAGTTCTGAATCTGAATGATCTGAAGCAATTGTGGTTCGAGCTTGGATTTCATTTGGGACTTCTTGAAGTTATAAATAGGCTCAATGTGTAATATCCTTAATTCAAAACTCATTTTAAATTATTCTCTCTAGTATACGAATATTGTGAGTTACTGAATACTACCACGAAAAAGTCTTTAAATTTTTCGAGTTAATAAATATAACCTATGACACTCACAAATAACGTGGCGTTTTATAAGTAAAAGAATAGGGAATATGCATGTGATTTTTTATTTGCAAAATAAAATACTTATTAGGTCTAGTAAACTATCATGAAATTATTTTTTAAATACCTTTATCATTTAATAAGTTATAAAGCTTCAAAGACTACAGTTAGAAAGAGAAGTCCGATACGTACTGTGACGTCAAATTACACGACGACTATACAGCTGCCATAGAAAACAGAGTTTTCGCGAGAGGGACAGATATATTTGTTTAAAATAATTGTATCTCGTTCGTTTTTCGAGCAATTTAGATTCTAATTTCACAGTTAGTATTATATTTTCCAATACTTTTAGATAAACTGTTCAGATCATAAATACGTTTTTCATGCATATTCCCAATTGTCCAAATTGGTAAGGTTACAGCACAGATTACCCCACCTTTTTTTCTCTAAAACCTCACAAACTTTGTCTCTTTAAAATATCTAATTTATTAAAATCTCGTGTCGCGGTGTTTTTTATCGAACTCCTCCGAAACGACTTGATCGATTTTTTCACATAGTTGATACTGTTCACATCCTTTCATTTGGAGTTCTACTATCAATAAATTAACAAATTTACTAAAGTATAACAAAAGGCTAAAGTATAGTAGTATAAATCCGCGCGCGATCAAAAAGGGATGGAACCTTATCAAAGTAAATAGAAAATGACAGTTCTCAAGACAAGTAGCGTTAGCGAAAAAACTCTGAATTAATTATAAATTAGTTATTTCTACAATCTATCATAGGATTGTGTAAATATGCAGAAAAGTTTCATGGTTGCAATCCCTTTAATAATAATGTTTAGATTAGGTACGAGTTTAAGTACATTAAAATCGAAATTGATTGACCATCTTCGATACTTTTGTTTTCCAATTATATGGATAAAACATGTTTGTATGAATGTAAGTGATTATAAATAACAGCTATAATAAAACAATTTTATTTTAAGAATAAGGAGGACTAAGTTCAAATTAAAAAATAACAATTTGAATCGATTTGTAAATAATTATTTACAAAATATAGGTACGATTAATTGTTGGAAACTGGCAACACTGAAAGACGAGTAATGTAAATAATTATGTCGAAGCATAAAACAATAAATTTAATTATTTATTAAAAACACATCGTAGGCGCAAGTTGATAGAAAAGTATTCAATAATTTAAATTTGCGTAAAAAAACATGATTTTTTATTTATTTGTATCTTTTCGAGCATCGTGTCCACGCGAAGTCGAGAATGGACAAATCCTTTGATAGTTTCGGGTAGTATGAATTGCTGGTTGATTCTGCTAAGTTGACTTTTTGAAACCCGCTGGCAACTTTTGCCGACGCTACGGCTGGCCGGCGGACCGCGCGCGTCTCAGTTCCAAAAGGTTGCGTCCCATTCTGATCGCGCGCGAGTAATAGTAGATATCATCAAAAAATTCGTCCTCCACGCTGTCTGGCTGCTGGTAATGTACCCAAGAGACTGGTGGCATTGCCACGTTGAAGGCGGCAATGCTTAATCTCTGCCCACAGTAAGAGCCAGCTCTTGGGTCACGGGAAGTGTCAACCAGGCGTTTCGAAATTTCTTTGAAAAGGCTGTGAGCACAAGGGCCCCACGGCCCTAGGGGTTTCAACCCCAAACGGCTCGAAAATATAGTTAACAATCATCATCTGCCTAGCCTTTTCCCAACAATATTGGGGTCGGCTTCCAGTCAAACCGGATTCAGCTGAGAACCAGTATTTAACTGACAGTATTTAACCAGTATTTATTTTAGAAAATATAGTTAACAATAAGGTTACTATATTTACGCCGCTTGAGGTTTTCCGCAGCCGCAGCGGCAGCGCCAGCACAACACGATGAACTAGGAAGATGAAATAGTTTGTTATATATAGAATAGTAAAGATAATTGGTAGGCTTTATTTACTTAACCACTGTCAGCACTTACATGAAAAATTGTTTCAATATTGTAACGTTTTCGTATGTAGGTACATTATTATAGGTATTTTAGCCGAGGCGAGCCGCTACTAATTAAAACATTCCGTGCACTTGTTAATTAATTGTAAGCGCCTGCCCAAATTTTGATCGCAGGAGTAGTGAAGTCGTCCGCATTATTTTTAATTTTTGGAAGGTAAATCATAGTTATGGCACATGACCATAGATTTAAAGCATGACTATAATTTATGTCCATTTTAAATTCCGATATTTAACCTGCTTGCCGAGGGTTCCGTGTCTCGAAAAACACGTTAAAAGTTGACCCGCATAGTAAAACCACGGCCATGCCTGGGATTTGGAAGGAAGGATTTGTTTGGCAGCTCAAAAAATATCGGTAATAAGTACAAATTATATGAACTCGCTTCCACCCGTCCATGTCCGGGCCATCGCGAGGTCGGACCTCGTCCCAGGCACGGCCTTGATCATGTAAAAAGGAAAACTATTAGATATTCCTGATAAATGAAAAAATTAATCCCTGTTTCCCTTGGTCATTGCATCACGCGCGAACGGCGGGGCCGATTTCGCTTATTCTTTTTTTATTGTGTTTTTTAGTGTCAGGAGAAGGTTATAATGAAAGAAAAAAACAATAAAGTATAGTAACAGTTGACGGGAACTTAAGCCGCTGGGACATCTAGTTCCTGATACATGTGTATCAACCTAAGGTCGTTGGTTTTTTGTAGATTTTTGTGTGACTCTATGTAGGTGGTTGAAGTAAAACAGGCAGTGGATCCACTGTTGAGAATGAAAGAAATCTTTATACTAATTATAGGCAAACGTTTGAACACTATCTCACTTGATGGTAAAAGATGATGCGTCTAAGATGGAGCACGCTTGCCTAGAAGTAACCTAGTCACACCGACTTAAAGACTCCCAGGTTGTAGCTGCAACACACACAAAACAACACGCACAACGTTAACTATCTGAAAACAAATTACAAGGCGTGCTTACATTTTTCGTTCGTGATTTTTTTTATTCATGATAAACTCATTATTTATCACGATTTACTACGCCAACATGCACACTTAGCTATGGTAAAAAAGTCATATAACTAAGCCTGAGTACAAAGAAAACATTACTAATCTCCTGGCACAGTCGGGTAATAACTAAAACGCAAGCAAAATTGATTTCCCAAATCGTTTGATGTTACTCCCGTCAATAATAGGATTGCAATGCATTTACTCGTAGCACACAAACGCTTCGTCAATTATATTGCCTGCAGGTATTAGGTTTGAATCTCGTATCAAAGTGATGTGGTCTACACCAGTTTAGTGATGTTTGGTTTTGGTAACTGTTTTACGTTTCATTTGACGATGTCGATTTTAAGTTTTATGTTACTATTTGAAAGCTTGTTATTATTTGACATAATTTGGATGATCATCATGATCGCTGCTCTAATCTGAAATTATATACATACTAGCTGAAGCCCGCGGCTTCGCCAACGTGGAATTACACTAAAACCTTCCTTGAGAACCCCTGTATCCATTGGTGTCAACAGCATGAAAATCGGAATCGTAAACAGACTGACAGACAGACGCGGCGGAGTACTTCATTTTATAATAACATGTAGGGATTTGTCGTCTTCTTGACCTACAAAGCATTTTTCTTTCGTAGCAATGGCTACTTCTTTCATCATTTTTCTCACAATCCATCCATCACATCTTGGCTCTGGCTCACGTTTCACCAAGATGTCACCTAAACATAGCAGTAGCATGGTCGACGATGAAACACGTTTGCCTAGAAGTACCTAACCTACTCTTAACTTAAAGACTCCTAGGTTGTTGCTGTTGGGAAACACAGACTCTGGCAGAAAACCATCCACATTCATGAAATCAATAATTTCCTTGCGAAGTCTTCCTCATTTCTATCTTGTCTCTTGCAAACCTCTTATGTATTAATTTCTTATTCTGTCCGTTCTTGTAGCACCAACATTCATAGCATTCTCATCTCAGCTTGGCTGTATGCATCTTCGTTCGTCCATTTTGTAATCTGTCATTGTTCCAAACCGACTATTTCAAACATAGTCTATGTTCCATATTTGAAGTATTTAAACTCGTCTGACCTGCGAATACGACGTCACAAAACTGACACCTCAAAAAAAAATGCAAAAAAAACAAACACCACTAATGAGAGTGGACTAAAAAAATATAATTAGACCGTCAGAGAGATTTCCAAAAAAAATATGAAAACACCAGTACGTACAGACACCAGCACATCTAACTACAACAATATGTCACATTTCTTCAATAGATTTTCAACTTTATCTGTAAATGTATAAGGTTCAAAGTTGATTGGGAAAATTTAATAGTTTCGGGTAACTGAATGTGCTGGCGAATGAATTTATTCTTTTTTAACGTAAATAAAAAATTAAGACGATACAGTGTGTTGAAAACTCGTCTGACGTCACTTGTGATTAAAGTCGGAAACCTACCGCAACACACGGAGAAGGTGTAAACCCAACGCAACGCACGGAGAAGGTGGAAACCCAACGCAACGCACGGAGAAGGTGGAAACCCAACGCAACGCACGGAGAAGGTGGAAACCCAACGCAACGCACGGAGAAGGTGGAAACCCAACGCAACGCACGGAGAAGGTGGAAGCCCAACGCAACGCACGGAGAAGGTGGAAACCCACCGCAAAGCACGGAGAAGGTGGAAACCCAACACAACACTTAGAGAGACGTGCGTAGCCTCTCTATGCGTTGCGGTCTGATGGACTAATTAGATTTTTAAGTCTATTCCTCTATTACCAGATAGGTACTTAATTTTTCTATTTATTGAAGTAATTGAATCAACAATTCGCTATTTCTCTTTTTAACTTTAGTCTTTTATTAATTTTAAGAGTGCTTATCAATATACTTGACTTATCTTACTTAAATCTATATGTTTTTATTTATATATCATTTTTTATTTTTTTAAATACAGAGAGTCAACGACTAAGTATTAATTAGTATAATAATTACACTGGATACACATAATCTTAATCTCAATGAATCATTATCTTAATGTGGACTTAAATATTTATGTCTACCTACGCCAACACACACGCTATTTAAAAAAAACATGTAATTAATAGGTCAGGGCTCCAGAGAGACGAATCTACTAACGATGCTTTTTACCCAAGTGCCAAGGAAGGGTTATGTTTTCCGCGCGTATTTTCTATGTATGTTCCTTTTGTTTGTTTGTTTATTTATTTCTTTATTACCTCGTACCTTCCAAATACTTGGATGGATTTCAACTATAGAGGTGCCGTTAGATTTATTTCAAATACATAAGTGTTCCTAGATTGGTTTAAAAAAAGAACAATATGACGTGTTTTTGGCTCTAAACTGTACTTAACTCGTAAATATCTTTTGAAGTGAAAACTTCTTTTGGCGCTCCGCACACAGATTTTTCCGTAGGTAGTAAGTTAGGCTGACCCGTCACACTCTGAGGTGAAAGGCTCGATCGGGTGAACTCGGGAACGCCGTGTGTACCCGAGCTAGAAAAATACAGGCAGCCGGTCGATTCTGTAAACATGTCGAAGTGAAGGCGTGAGTGAAGTGGTCACGAAGTGAGCTGTCAAACAATGCAAACCAGATGGAATGACAGCTCACTTGTCATTCACTCCACCTAAGTGAACACGGTGAGATGTCAATAGAAACGACCAGCAGATGTTCTTCGCTATTGTGTCGCTGTGTTTAGTATAATTTTCAATTTAACTATCTTTATTAATTTAATAGTTATTACTAGATATAAAAGTAAAATTCAATCCCAAGTATTTATTTCTTATTTTAGTTATCAACTCATCACAAACCCATTGTATCCTTTGTAGAATACGATAAATAAAATAAATAATTTGATTTATATAGAATTTAATAAATAATAACTTAAATATCTAACTTGTTTCTCGTTTATTGTACTAATACGATCCAAATACTACTAATACGATGTAAATTGATTGCGATAGCCGATGAAGTTTTCACTTCTGCCGTGCGCTCTTAGGCACACACTTTTTTTTTAAATCAAACTTTTCGTGTAGGGCATTAAAACGAAGGAAATGAAACTGTGGTTACAAAAATATTTAAAATATATAATTATGTCACCGGAAAGTGGTAAAATTATAAAACAACTTGACAAAAAAATGGAAACCAATCAGAGCTAAAGTTTACAAGAAACTAGGCTCTCATTGGTTTCTTTAGGTGTGACGTCACATGTACGCCATAGAGTTACGAATTGAATGGAGACGATTTGAAATACGCGAAATAAAAAAGACCAATGATATTTTCGTTTGTTTAATATATTCTTAATTAGGTGTTTTTGATCTAATTATACTTTTGTTTAACTGACATTTGATCTAACCGCTGAACGAAGAGTAACCGCGCCAGCTCGGGAACTTAGGGCACCGTGACACCGATAGGTTAGGTTCATGTTAGGTTCTGTAAGCCCTGCAGGCAACAAAAAGGAGCCTCGCTCAGTTCCGTCAACTTGCCTTGGTCACAACCGTAATTTCAGCCGAATTTACATTCATATTAAAAATTTGTTAGGTATAGGTACCTAAAATTACACACCCAAAGTAAACTCAACCAACATCGGACAATGGGAAATTCGTAACTCTATAGAGAGATTATCTCTAGATAGAGCAGACTTGTGCTCTGATTGGTCGCCATTTTATTTCATGTAACAATAATTAGGTACTCGGAATAAACGTATTTTTTCTTTCTTTTTAAGTAATTATAAACTATCACATTTTGAAGCGTAAAAAAGCATGCCAAATTTTTAGTTGAAAATTTATCGAAAGTTAACAATCTCAAGTTATTTTATAACTTTACGTAGTTTGCCACTTTCCGGTGACACGGTGCCTGTAAGCCATGTGTTTAAATTCAATAAGGAAACAGTTTTGCAGTAGGGTTTTTTATTTTTAGGGTTCCGTACCCAAAGGGTAAAAACGGGACCCTTTTACTAAGACTTCGCTGTCTGTCACCAGGCTGTATCTCAAGAACCGCGATAGCTAGACAGTTGAAATTTTCACAGATGATGTATTTCTGTTGTCGAAATACTAAAAAACAGAATAAGTATAATAAATTTTTAAGGGGGACCCATACAACGAACTTGATTTTTTTTGCCGTTTTTATAGATAATGGTTCGGAACCCTTCATGCGCGAGTCCGACTCGCACTTGGCCGCTGGTTCTAATTTGCGAATTATTAAACTAATCATTATTGTTTACGTAATTATAATATTGACTGAATTTGTTTACCGTCGCGGTTCACAAACCACCCAACCCCAGGTAGGTACAATACCCATTTCCTCAACATTATTTTCATTAGTTGCGTTCCTCGCCTCATGAACATTTTCAAGTAGCTGCATCCGCTCGTGACTCGGTCATAATTAAATTGAACTCTATCATTGCCGGCATAAAGCTCATTATCGTATCGTATGTAGTTACGTTGCAAACGTCTGGGCTGTAGAACATGATTGTAGACCGTTCAAGTTAGCTTTACATGTAGGTACCTACACTGTACTTACGTCTTGCTGAGGATGCTTGGATTAAAAACAAATCATGCAACTTTGTTGAATTGCCAAGAAGTTTAGTATTTGTTTATTTCGAACACACCAACACCAACAGGTTGTTGGTGTGGCACCTTTATTTCGATGCTCGCTTTGCTGTAGAACTCTAACATGTGTACATGTACTTACGAGAATGTGTAGATACACATTACTTCTGGCTCTAAACAGACGGGCTGTATGGTTGTGCTACTGAGTCGAAACTTGCAACTGCCTGCGCACTCGGATTAACGTACAGTACCTATGTAACAGTTAAGCCAACTACACATCACGCTTCAAACTGCCGTTTCGCAGCTGGTGTCCTGTCGAAAAGCTGCACGTCTGTTCAGAGCCTAAAGGTTGTGGTTTCCCCAGGTGCAGGCGAGGCGACCCGCGCCAAAGTGTCGTACGAACTGGCCGGCCGACTGCTGGGTTCCGACGAGGAGGCGAAGGCGCGCCTGGCTGAGGATATCGCGAGCCTGGACTACACTGCGCAGCCCAAGCCTAGCGTTGAGAAGCCTGGTAGGTGATGAATAAAACATATTACTGTACTAGTAGTAGTTGAAGATATACCACTTTTATTACCTTCTTGAGGGTTTAATTGAGAACAAGGAATATAAAATAAACTCACCATCAAAAAAGATAGTTAGTATCATAACCGGCTTGAGTCGTATCGCCAATGTACGGTGGCGAAATGAAAATTGCAAGCCTAATAGTCGATGCTCATTGACTGACAAACCAATAACGTGAACCGACAGAGCTGTCGTCGTCAAACTGACCAATGGAGAGTGTGCTCATGACTTTGTGCCGGTAAACCCCTACCTACGGGGGGCTTACCTTCCCCTGTTACCTTTCTCCGGCTTCTAAATCTATAATTCGAGGTTGAGAAATTTTCAAACTTGAACATCAAAAGTTCAATATGACATTTTCGTAACTTCGTATTCAGCAACCGGAAATTAAAAATAATCAAGCAAAAAGAAACACACAATAAGCATTGCGAAGTCCCGCCGTCTGAAAAACAATGGCTGTGAAATGCGATTCAAGCAATCAAATCAAAGCTTACTTGCGACACTTAACTGTCTGATTCGATAAGGCATTAATAACAGAGCAAAGTAAATTCAATTCCAATTAAAAATATACACAAAAGCCGTTTAAACATTTACTGCAAACCTTTCGCTCCTCAGTGTGACGCGGAAAAGTTTTATTTAACACTGACATGACACGCGGGGCTTCGTCAAACGATAGCGACGCACTGGGCAGGGTCACCGCAGCTGTTCACTTCACCAAAAACAACAGCGTTACTTCACTTTGACGTAGTTCACGATTAGTGAACCTTTCTCGGAATGAAACGTTGTGACGTAGAAAGGCATAGATCCGGAAGAACTATTTCTCTCGGTATAGTTAGTAGAACTGTCTCATTCCTTAAACCTGGATCTGTGAGGACCGGTGATTAGCAAGAAACTCGCATTTTTAAACTTTCGATGGCAAGATGCTCGTAATTTGCGATGTTCCTAACAATTTTTAATTTACAAAACCTTCAGCTGTACTTAAAGTAACATATACATATTCAAAAATGCCTCTGAACACGCGATTGCACTTCTCAGTGAGTTCCAAATAGTCACAGTATGTTATGACTCGGTCCACGTATAGTGGGCGACAGAGGTGGTGACCCTCGACCCGGGGGGCGCGGGCCGAGGCGGTTGCCGACATTGTGAGCCCCATCGGAAGTGCTGGCAGCTGTGACACACGGACGTACTAGGAAATAGAAAGGTGTCCCGATATATTTCTGATTTTATTTTACTTGTCGACTTTGCATACGTGTCTGCCTTCCTATGTTAGTGAGGACAGAATATCTAAACATTTTGAAGTCGTCAGGAATTGTGTACTTTGGTTCGTAATTGTTATGAAATTTTTCTCCATTATTACATTTTCTTATACATATTTTTTTATTGGACAAAACCATGCATGACACGTACGTGTTAACATTTTTCACATATAATTGCTGTTTAGGCAGGAAAGTTAAAGGACAAAATCAATGTGCGAGAGGTGGGTATAGAACAGTGAAATACAAAATTTGAGCCCTGCCTCCTGAACTAGAAATCTCCTGTATCTTAGAAGGCAGAACCATGGCGACGACATAAAATAGTTTCTTCTTAATTGAAAATCTTGCTTGGCTCAGTAATCGACCGCGGCTAACGCTTACATCCGATCCGATCGGAACCGTCCTGAGGCCTTAGTGTGAGTTTTTTCGACTCAGTGACCACCAGGTGGCACTATAACTAAATTCCCATACTAAATTCTAACGCGCTCGCAATCGAACGCGTTCGAACGTGAGTCGAAAAAACTCACACTAAGGCCTCTGGACACCCCACCTGTAGAGATTGTCTCTGCTGCGACAGTGTGACCGACCCACATAAATATAAAAAACAGATGTACCGACCTGACCAGTGTCCTATGTAATAGTAATAGTAATAGTTTATTTCATAATGGGATTGCAAAGTTTACAAATGTTGCATTTACATATTTTTAGGTTCAATAACAATTTACAATAAAGACGGGTGAAGTACTGTTCTCCTAGCTAGGCTAAAATTTAGCATGTGTTAAGGAGAGACAGTGCCGGTCCCCTCATTCGCGGATTTATAAAATAGTGAGCGCTTATTATAAAATTTGTAACAGCATCTGTATATGACGGTCGTTACTATACAATAGTTATTTTAACATTCAACATTCAACATTCAACATACAACAACATTCTTATATTTGCGCGGCACTCACAATATATTTCCATTGTATTTGCTTTTCAGGCATAGCACTTACAGGTGGAGCGAAACAAAACATGCCTTCTCTCTCCAAGTTGCTGAAGATAACTGAAGAAGAGATTAAGGTAAAGTTTTACATAATTATAAAATAAGGGATTTCATTGGTTCCTGTTAACTATCAGAATATAGATGGACTCAGAGGTTAAGAATCTAGGTAAGTAACTACGTCTATTTTAATTTAATTTGCTTTTCCCAATTTGGCCCTTAAAATATCAGAAAAGATATTCTCAAAATTGTACATATCTCTTTTAGCGTGACTGCCTGTAAAAAGCCTAAATCGGTAGACAAAGGTCTTCTTGTAGACTTGTTTGGTCAGTCATCCTTCCCTTGCCAACCAAAAGAAAAAGCACTACTTACTTCAAACTGGGTTAGACAGGCAGAGTGGTACCATATTCTCACTAGCTGACCCGCGCAAGATTGTATGGTGGTAGCGTGATGTTATATATTCTATGGCCTACCTCGATAATTGAGCCGAATTGAAAAATAATTTTAGTGTTAGTCAACACTAAAATCATTTTTCTATTCGTACCAGTAGTTTCTGAGCTTAGCGCGTTCAACCAACTAAACAAACTCATCAGCTTTTTATTCTTATATAAAATCTTATTTAAAAAAATTTCGTGTCACAATCTGTTAGTTACCATACTCCTCCGAAACGGCTTTACCGATTTTTACTAAATTTTATATGCATAGTAGGTCCGAGAATCCGTTACTATCTATTTTTCATACCCCTAAGTGATAAGGGTTGTCCACCCCTAACATTTTTTTTTATTTTTAGACAAATTTTTTTTTTTTTATAATGTGACTTTAAAAATACATACAACACAATAATTTTTACCCTTCTATCACCAACCCTTAATTTTTTAATAGTCATTTTATTAATGAACTAGAGGCCGCCCGCGACTTCGTCCGCGTATAAATTCTCGTTATTCCCGTGTAAATCCCGATCCCTCGGGAACTCCGGGATAAAAAGTAGCCTATGTGTTATTCTGGGTCATCAGCTACCTACATACCATATTTCATCGTAATCGGTTCAGTAGTATTTGCGTGAAAGAGTAACAAACATACATACACATACGCATACATCCATCCTCACAATCTTTCGCATTTATAATACTAGTAGGATAATGTGACGCAGACGAAGTTGCGCGGGCCAGCTAGTATAAGTAAAGATTCAAACTTGTGCAAGCGAGAAACTAATAATACTTAATGAAGTCAACACCTCTAATTCGACTTACATCAAGACTGCCACGACAAGACTGTACTTACATCAAGACTGCCACGACAAGACTGTACTTACCGTAGACTGTACTCACGGCCAGAATTCGGTACTTACGATAGCACTTAGAAGTTCGTAGGCACACACTAGCAGCACTTTGCCAACAGACTGCATGAATAGTTTAGAATTTTAAACGAGTCCAGTGCTGTGTGTATTGTAATATATTCGTTTCGAAAATGCAAATCTTCAAAGCCAAGGATTCACTACCGATTTATAATATATTGATGAGTCGAAATTGAAAACTCAAGTTTACAGTTATAACATTTATTTCAAGTAGACCATTAGAAAGTGGTTTTAAACGTCTACAGTTTTGTTTAAAAAAGTTACTCTGATGTCCTATGGAGAAGAACGGACAAGAAACTCCATTTAAAAGTAGCAACAAATCCAGGACCTGCCACAAATCCAGTAGCATTGTGACATGAGCAGGACATAGTAGCATCACCCTATGAATACGATGAGGGATGAAACTTGTACATACATTGGCTCCCAGAATGCTCGCGAACTTGCATCCTCTTGCCTGCCGTGACGCTTGTCTTCCTGCCAGGGTCGCTTCGCGGTGGCGCACGCGCCCATCAAGACCGGTGACGTGCTGCTGGTCGACCCGCCCTACGCCGCATGCCTGCTCGCTGACTATTACGGTACGCACTGCTTACATTGTTTCAAGAGGTAAGATAGTCTTCTTGTGTCTTTACCGCAGAGCAGGGCAGCGTCTAGAGGTGGCAGTAGTTCTACAGTTTCTGTACATAATTTATGTAGTACAGCCCGTCTGCAGTTATTTTACCTATGAAAGCAGCCCAAGCAGCATATAGCCCACTAGAAACCTTATTGAAAGGAGAATAAAAATCTCTGACATTGATGCGATGAACTATGAAGATGTAGTGCGATGGTACGCCAAGTTCGCTTGCAAACTGTCGACAATGCCGCCTCTACAGGCGCCGTCCTGCTCTGTGGGCTTCATGGAGATGTCCACAGGATATCGAATGTCTCCTATGTTTCAGACTGGATGACTGCGAGAACGAAGCGCCTGTCTGGTGCCCGAAGTGCTCAGGAGTTGCCTTCTGCAGTGTTCCGTGTAGGGACGCAGCTGTATCTACGTATCACGCTTTTGAATGCCAGTTCCTAGATCTTTTTATAGGTGAGGAAACTACATACCACGTGCAAAACTCTGTGATTATTGGTAATGGAGCTATTTGTGTTGTCGTTGACAATGTGAATGTTATCATTTACTAACTCTATTACATGTATTCCAGGTTCTGGCATGTCAATACTCAGTCACATAGCATTACGTATGGTTACGCAGGCAGGTCTCGACACTAGTTTATCAATACACTCAAAATATATCAGCAATGAAGTCAAAACAGTAGAAGGAGCAGTACTCAACGACATAGAAGGAGTCGCGAAGAAATCCAAAATTAAAAGTAGAAAAGAAAGACTAAACAGATCTAAGAAGGGGATCAAGAGCTTTACAGAGAAGAACTTCAAAGAAGAAGAGGAAGAAGTGAAGGCTGACGAAAAAATGAGTATCGAAGAGAAGTTAGAGTTGAGGGCAGCTCAGATTTACGCGCTGTGCACTCACGCAGATGAGAGAAAGGGCGAGGATTACCTGAAACGAATAGTGATGTCGTTGTTTCTGACGGAATGTTTAAAAAAAGCTGGTTTCTTTAAGAAATGTAAGCAAGAAGACGTGAGCACGGGTGAGTTAGCCAAAATACTTTAAGCGGTTCTACAAATTCCTACATCTTGATAGCAATAGGTTTTCTATTCGGGGTCTAAGAAGTAGTAATTCGGTTGCACTAACTCGATTTTCTTTCGCAATACGCTCGGAACACTACCAGTGAATAATTAGAACTACGTGATAGAAATAACATAATTCTTGCAGAAGTCCAATTAGTCGCGTACTTCTTAACTAACCTCAATCAATTCAAATCGAGGTCTTCGACTCAGCTTCGTGGACCTTTCAGAATACAAAGTGCTTTTATGACCTAAATTTGCCAGAAAATTACTTAATATTAGTAATTTCCCGTTACATTTCTTATAGTTTTGTAATGATGTCGTATTGGTACTTGTAAGTAAAAGAGCAATAGCCCGCGACAATCAGACGTACGGTAATTTATAAAACCTGAAAGTTTATCTGTGTATGTCTCTAATACAGGTATGAACGATCCCGACTATGAAGTTTGGATCATGGTAACATGTTGGTTTGCCTATCTTGGACACTAGGTAACATACTCTTGACCTCTCCTTGCAGCGATTACGGCTTATAATCGTCATGATAAGCTTCCCACCAGGCTATTGACGGTATCTTGTGGAATGTGTTTTTTTTTTTTACTTGAAATGGGTTTGCTCTTGACTCTAGACTAGGTCAAAGATGTCAGAGACAAAGTCTACGAATGTGTTCCGACTCAGCCGAGATCACACGTTTAAGCTCCCTGATGTTTTGTGGAGATGGTTGGACAGATCGTACTCGCCTCTATATCCTAGATGTCGGTCTAAGACGTGCTCAATGTAGTTAAGGTCGGGATTCCGCGCTGGCCAATCCAAACGATAAATACCGACCTCTTGCAATATATGCAACGTCGCGGTGGGCCCGAGTATTATCGTCCATGTAAATGGCATGTTCACCTCCCACCTGCAGTCAGTGAGGGTTGAAAATCTTGACAAAGGATTTCTGTTGTGTGAGCTGTGTTCAATTAATACTATCTCTGTACAGTAGCTAGATGTATATGGGGAGTAAGAGGTGATTTCCTCAAAGCTGCGTTTCTTAATGCTTACAACCCTAATCTTTTCAAAGTTAGGCTACTTCCGAGTAAGCTCGCTCCATCGTAGACTTTGTCTCTGTCATCGCTGACTTAGAATAGAGTTATGAGCACACCTACGTCCAGTTAAAAAAAAGCGCATGTCGTCAGCGATTTCCTAGTCTCCGTAACACTTGTCGACGTTGGTTCTTACCATGCAAACGAATTCGAATGTTTGGATACTATATGCACACGTGTAGGGTAAATAATAAAACAGATGACCTTTACCAACAAACAGACCGACCATCAGGCTGCGTTTCCAACTGCACCAACATGATGTGCGAAGATGCCTAGCGAGGGATGTGTTAGATAATAGAATCGCTTCAGTTACCTAGCTTCGGTCAGTGCTAGCAATTCTATTGGTTCTTAACAAACGCATCTTTCGCTACGTATACTATTAACAGAGTCCGTAATAAGAAAACTGTCAATAAAGGCAACTTAAATCTAAGACAGGTTGCAACTGAAAACAAATGTACAATGTCATTAAGCTTTAGGCACAATCCCAATTTGAACTGGCATTGTTTCCTAGACGTTTCGAACAATTCGAGATACTGGTAGAGTATAGCCTAATTTGTGACCTTCCAGCCCAGCAGTGTATCGTCGAGCTGATCCTGCGCAACCTGCTGCTGCTGCAGTTCAACGCGCACGAGATGTACGAGACGGTCCGCGGGGCGCACTCCTTCAGCGGCTCCAAGCCGGTCTACGTTTCCGTGGGCATCTTCCCCATCGGAGCTCTGTTCAACCATGAGTGCTATCCCGGTGCTGCCAGGTGAGAACATTACCTATGTCACATCATGGCTGTATACCCTGAAGGGAAAAACGTGTAGGCATAGCAGCAGTTTAAGGGTGCTTTTCCACCAGAGATGTACTCTGCTACGTTGCTATGGATGCGTTTGATATCCACCAATCATATTCACTGGCGCACATAGCTTGGCACTGGTGGAAACGGATTCAACTAACATTTATGTTTTTTTATGTGGAAGGATGCGTACTAATGTGGTCAAACCGAGACCTCCGCAACACCCTGCAGGACGAGGCAGCCCTGTTGAAGGCTCTCTTCTTTTGACTCACGTCATTTGCTTTGTGCGTACGAGTGTAGACCTATGCTAGGTACGCCGTTAATCGCATCAGCGCGATTGCACTCTGCACCAAACGATAGACGAGCGTCGCGTCGCAAGACATAGTTAGCGACAGACATTTTTCGTTTAAAATCTTCCTACAGAACAAAGTATACAACGTTAGATAAACTGTCTTAAGCTAGAAGAGCCTGTCTTTGTACATACCTTCTTAAAATCGCTTAGAGAAACACATACTCGAAGATAAATTTCAAGTTTACAGAATAAAGTTTATTTTAATTTAAATACACACCTTTCAATCCACCTGTCAGACACTTGTGCTGATTCAAAACGCCTGTCAATTTTTTTTTACTTCTCAATGAATAATAAACAAAGTTAAATAAAAATTTTAAGCATAAAGAAGTTTTTTTTTTGGATTTTATTTTATGTCTAGAAAGCGTGAAATCGAAATCATAAATTATTTAGGTATTCAAATAACTCGAAAGTTACAAACGTTCCTAAGGGCATGTCCTTCAAATTCCCACTGCAACTCCTGAAATCCAAATCAACACTCTGTCCGTGTGCCAACGGCTAATAGAAAGGTAGTATTTATTGTCCAACTCTGTTGTTACCACAGATACTTCGAAGGTCGCAACATCGTGCTGCGCGCGACGCGCCCCCTGCGCCCAGGCGAGGTGGTGGCCGAGAACTACGGGCCTCACTTCATGATGAGGACCCTGAAGGAGCGTCAGAGGTCGCTGGCATCCCGCTACTGGTTCCGATGCGACTGCGTCGCGTGCAAGGAGGACTGGCCCACGTTAAAGCTCATGAGTGGCGATACGCCGCCTTACATCAGGTATACCTATCAGATTGAAGAAGCGTTGGGCTTACCGGAGCCTTTATCCAAATCCTTAATAGCTGGGAAAAGGCTAATTGATTCAATTTTAATTTTGTATAAGTGTGTGCCATCCAAGAGTGGTAATGGTCAAATCCTTTGTAAGGGCGCGTTTAGGCCTCTCCCACATTAGACGCGCGCGTTCCGCGGGCGTATGAGCGACGCGGCCGCCGCGTCCGCGACGCGAGCGCGCTGCGTAATAACGTAGTGTTGCCGCCGTGTGACGTGTGTGCAGCGAACGCGCGGCGCGCACGCGGCGCTCGCCAAATCGAAACAGTAGTGGCGGCGGGGATAGCGGGCGAAGGGGCAAGAACGCGACTGGAAGCGGCGCTTGCTCTCCTCACCCACGCCGCAAGGCAGCATAACGCGACGCTCACGCAGCGCGCTTGTGACGCGCGCGCGGCGCCCGCGCTACTCACACGCCTGAGGATCGTGCACGCCTAATGTGGGGTCAGCCTCATATGACACGCAGAGCAGCTCAGTTCCGTATTTCGCTAGGCAACCCTTGTGCAAATTTATTAATCTACATATTTTCTAACATACCCTCAGTTATCGGTCCATATATATGGAATTTTGGCTACGATGATTTCCTCGCGCTTCCGCTCCCGTACGGCTGTTCATTAACCGGTTACGCGGACGATGGCTTGCTGCTCATTCAGGCAAGTACTCGGGCTGGACTCGAGAACTTGGCTGACACATGCCTACGTTTAATATCTCAGTGGGGCGCGATCGAAACCGTCTGACCTTTGCACCGCATAAAACCTATCAACTTCTTTTAAAAGGAAACCTTAAATCCTGGCCTAGTATAAAATTTAATAACGTACCCGTTAAAAGGAAAGAATCCGTGTGCTACCTCGGTATGCTACTAGAAAGAAACTTTTCATTTATTGATCATATAAAAACAGTAGGAGAAAAAGCAAAAAAGAACTTCTACGCCTTGACTAGAATATCAAAGGCTACTTGGGGTCTATCATTTCAAACCCTAAAAACTATATATGGGGCTACTTACTTGGGTTGTATGTGCTACGGGGCACCTGTCTGGGCCGATAGGGCCACCATAGGGGCGGTACGACGTAAATTACTTCAAAACCAGCGTTTGGCCTTGATATTCTTATGCAAGGCGTATAGGACGGTTAGTACTGAAGCCTTACCGGTGCTGGCGGGTGTTCTCCCAGTCGATCTTGAGGTGCAGCGGCGTGCTGCAATGTACTTCTACGCTAGAAAGATCACGGACCCAGAGTTTTTACCGCAACGCGACCGTGCTAAGATCTCTAGATTACTAAAACCCCACTCTGACGTCTGGGAGGTACTTTTATGCGAATGGCAATGTAGGTGGGAAGATTCCATCAAGGGCCGACACCTCCACCAGTTTTTTTCCATCCGTTCGTGAGCGGCTGGAGAAGACATGGCTGGAGGTGGATCACTGTGTTGCCCAATTTCTCACAGGTCATGGCAACTTTAAGAGTAAATTATTTTCCTTTAGGCTTGTGGCCTCACCTTTATGTCAATGCTCTACAGCTGACCTTGAATACGAACAATCCGCACATCACATCTTGTGGGAGTGTATTCTTTGGCAGACTGAACGTAATGTTATGTTAGATAGTATTCAGGTTAAATCTGGAGTAGTTTACTATACGGACCTTGTAGAAACCAGAACAAATTTTCGTGCGTTCAGGCGATTTTGCCATACCTATTACTGGAATCAAAAGTAGCTCACAATTTAGGACCCATTAGTTTAAATGTTAATATATAATCCGTGGTGCTTGGCAACTGGGCCTAACCCAGTTGTATATGTCCCTTGGTGCCTATAGGCCTAGCTCTAATCTGTCTCCTGCTTGATATGGAGGGAAGTGGAATTTATATTTATTTTTCCTACTTCTCCGCTGTACTCTTCTGATTAATTTCGTCGGGTTTTATTAACTCGGCGTTTTTTCTGGTGGTCGCCACTGTTGATTCTGGCTTTCAGGAGTTGCAGTGGTTGGGAATGTGTGGCGGGCTTGTCCCAATAAAAAAAAATAACATACCTATATGTATACCTAATCTTTATCATCATCAAATAACAGATAAGGAGTACTAACCAACTTTTGTAACGAATGCTGTCTTCTGGCCAGATGCCCAAACATTGCGTGTGCGGGCAAGTTCCGGGCAAACCTGCAGTGCTTGCCAGACCGCTGCGCAAAGTGTTCCACGCCCATCAGCCGGGAGCTCGTCAAGATCAACATGGAGACCGTCAACCGATGCGTCAAGCAGTACCAGGTACGGAGAGGAACTGCAAACAGCTCGTCTATTATGCTTCAAAAGAAAAGTTAGGTATTGAAAATCCCTTTTCTTCCCTTTCAGGAAGGAGCTAAGCTGATGGATGGGGAGTGCATTGAAGAAGCGATCACAACGATGTGCGAAGCCATCGACCTGTACCACGAGATCGCGCGGCCCCCTCACCGCGACACGCATCTCGCGCAGGAATCACTACGGTCCTGCTTTGCGTCCTCCGGTAACGTCCACGTGGTACGGAGGGAGCCCGAACCCGAAGCTGACAGCAAAACCAATGACTCCTCTAAGGCAGATTGATTCGAAGATCTAGGTACTGAATGATTACAAAAGGTCCAGATCGAAATGGAGAGTCGTAGGGTAGTCAATCTGGGTAATCTTTGATCACAAATCGCTGTCGAAGGACTTGTGTGTAAATGTGTCTTGTGTAATAGTGCGCCTGGAAATTGAACGCGTATGTATACAGATTGCTGAAGCATTGGAAAGCAAGGATGCAAGTCCTTCTTTGTTTTTTATTTAATGTTGACTTGTTTTGTTATTTAGAAATAAAATGTTGTTAAAAATATTAAAACGAGACCCAAAAATAAGTTTGTCTATTTTTATTATTTCACAATATATTTCACGTTTCAATTTAGATTTAGATTGAGAGACAGAACCGATTCTTATTTTCACTATCCACTAGACAAGAAATCTTGCTGCAAAAGATTTGACAAAAAGCAATGCGACCATAGTAAATACGAAGAACATGCTCAAAGTTCAGGTCCCTTTCAAAACCCAAAGAAAAACTACACTATTGGGCTACGAGGAAAGAACTACAGTCCTTCGGGATGAACCAGCCACGTCAAAGCCCGTCTGCTGTTGACCCGGTAGCTCGAGAACTGAACTCCGGTAATACATATTTCGAGCCAAGGAGGACTCAAGACCTACTCGAGTTTACTGCTGTATCACACGACACACGAATAGCGATTAAGGTCTTGAGTACGTATGGTTGATCAACCTAACATAAAAAAAAATCTACATAAAGCGATTTCTGCATCAAAATATATTGGATTTGAATGAGACCATGTTACTATTAAAGCATCGCAAAATCTTACTCTATCAGAACACAGTTAAAGCACTCCTATTCAAGATGTCAACGAATAATTTTCGCGGTCCTGATCACAAAACATAGGTCGACTGCTAACTTCTGTGTTCTCAAGGATTATCAAAGAAGGCCTTGCAGAGGCACTCTTGCATGTTCTTATCCTTGTCTTCATCGCCGTCTCCGTCTCCTGTGCTAGAGACTGTTCTCCTGAGGGTGTCCACTTGTCCCTGGAGACCCATGATGCGCAGCTGTGCCTGCTCGAAGTTGTCATTGAGCCGTCTGATCTGGCACTGCATGCGGCATTGCAACTGTGATGGATGATACGACCAGTCATGTTAGTGAACTGTTTACTAAATAATTTTATCACAATTTTCTTGGAAGACAGCGAGATGGACAGAAGTATTCAGATCACTACAACACATTAATTTTTTAGGAACAGAAAACGTTAAAAGCTAAGCCATTCTTTAATGAGGGTTTTCTGAAATGACATAAACCACGTGGACTCATTGAGTCTGCCGACTCAATGGTCGGTTTTCCAACATGAGTTAAATTGACATCAACTTCAATGTTTACGTCAAAGTCACTTTTTCAAGGAAGACGACCTCTCGCTGGTGTCAACTATTGGCGTAATTTTTCCTTAAATATGATAACCCTCATTCGGATCAGCTGCCATCAATACTTACTTCCTCGCGATCCTTTTCAGCGGTCTTAACTTGAGCTCTGGTGGAAGCTAGCTGTCTTTCCATTTCTGCTACTGTAGTCTGCATACATCTGCAACGAATGAAAATCAAACGTTGTACTCAATTCTAAAAAGTAAGTGTTATATTAATTATTTTCGGATTGCTGCCATTTTACAAACCTTTTCATTTAAAACTAATTTAGTAAACTAAGGCCTGTGAAACCAGAACTATCTTAATGGGATCATCACAAATGATTTTTTTTGTTATTTAGTGTGATAGCGATAACTCTCAAGTTAGATAAAAAAATGCGCAAGTGGCCCTAGTCAAATTTTTGTTTTTTTTTTTGGGTTATCTTCCCATTTAGGATGACAACTAAAGCTGCTCCTTTTTTAAGATAGAAAATCATCTCATGACTTCTCTATATCTGAGCGCAGCAGAAGGGAGTGTCGCTTATTGACTAAAACTCATCCGTTTTCCTCCTAATGCCCATTGCGTTCCAGCGCCGCAGTGACTCTTTCGAACCAATAGCACTCATGCAATGCAATACAATGCAATGCAATAGCATGAAAAAAATATTTATTATCTACACATCTAAAAATAAATAAAAATTTAATGCTAACACTGAAATAATAATCAAAATTGCTCGAAAAATAAAGGAGATATAACTGTTATAAACAAATATATCTGTCCCTCTCACGAAAACGCTGTTTCATATGGCAGCTGTATAGGCGTCATGGAATTTGACGTCAAAGTTCATATCGGCCTTCTCTTTCTAATTGTAATCTTTGAAGCTTTATAACTTCATCGCTGGTAGGTATGTCATGTTATTATAATATCTCATTTTGCAAATAAAAAAATCGCAAGCATATTCCCGCAACTCCGCAACTTCGGCAGTAACTATTTATATAGTGAAATTCGACGCTGTTTCTACAGCTCCAACCCACTGTAGAGCCCGCAGATGTGGCTCCTGCTAGATGTGGCTCGGTGGTCGGTACTCACTTGCGGATGGTGTCGGTGCGATCGTTGGCCCGCTGCAGCGCGCGCGCCGCCTCGTCTCGCGCGCGGTCCAGTTCGCCGCCGATCTGCGCGCACTCGTGCATCTTCTCCTGCAAGCGCTTCTCGTTCGCTAGCACCGACTCCTCCATGCGGATCACGTTCGCCCTGAGGAAAGAGGTCACGTTCGATATCGGGACGGTGAGAAGCACTATCTAGTGTGAGGTAACTTATAAATTAATGTAACCAACCGCTTCTAGGTATTTTTTTTTATGGGTCTGTCTTGCCTCTTGTCTACACAAGGCCAAGGTCACAGGCCACAAAGACGTCGATTACTACGTTTTTATAAATCAAATAGACAAGTTGTTTTGTAAATACTTCTAAAGTTTGTTATAGTCTAGCAAAAGTTTTAATCAGAATGCATTTGAACTGCACGCCAACTGTAACACTGTAGTTTTGATGCTGTCTTTGTGCTTGTTGTTCTAGAGGCATACAATTAAAAATGGGACAAAAATAGCATTTTAGAGGCACACAATCAGAGAAGCGTCGTTATCATAGAACCCAGCCCTTTTTGCGAGTGCACTCACTTGAGCCTCTCGATCTCCGCCTTGAGCGCGATGTTGGTCTCGGTGAGCTGTGCGATCCTCTGCTGCAGCAGCTGCGTCGCCTTGTCATCCGTCACCTTCTCCTGCTTCTCCGGCTGCTTCAAGCTGTTGTGCAGCAAAATGTGGACCTGCGACGGCAAATGTTTTTTAAACTAGGTAACATTTTTCAGTATCATTTATTACTAAATATTTATATGAAATTCTATTTAATTTTTCGTATGTTTTGATAAATGTCATTTGTTGCACGTGGGCATTTGCCATTACAGTTTCTCGGCTTCATGACAACTTCTTCCGCGTCGGCTGCAATGACAAATGGCTACAATGGCTTCAAAATTGTACCATATCTCCCTCCCTTCTTTTCCTTGTTAGCAGTTTACCTTCTCCCTGGCGCAGTTGAGTTCCCTGGCGAGCTGCTCGGAGTTGTGCTCGGCCAGCGCCTGCGCCTGCTGCGCGTCCTTCAACCGCATCTGCGTCGCCTTCAGCAGGTCCGGGATCGGCGCCAGCTCTTGCAGCTTCTCTTGAAACTTTATCTGAGGAGCGCACGAGACTTTCAAGATAACATTATGGTTTAAAAATGCCTACGACAAAAAGTTCTTAACAAGTAACTTTTCAAGCTTTTTACCCAGTTAAAGACTATCTTGAGGACAAAAAGGCTTGGGATTTAGCTGCTCCAATGATGTACATTATGTGACTATCCGTCACTCCTAGATAATTAAATACTTATTTAATTCGTTTCAAAACATTTCACATGTTGCCAGATACTTGAAGGATCATAAATTGCTGGGCCAGCCGTCCACTTAATTTCGAGAATCACAAAATATGTTAAGTATCTGCTTTTGAAATGTGTAACATGAGATTTGGTACTCAGGAAATCAATCAATCTTTGTTTTAATGGGAAGCAAACGCGCCATTTGCCAGACGTTATTCGAATGCAATATTTTACGTTAGTGGAAATACGACCTTCTCCTCAATTCGTTAGAGTCGATATTCGTTAGCGGATAACATTATCGACTAAGGCGCTTGTACCTGAAACCCGAGAAATGAACAAAAAGCACTTATGATGTGCACTTTAACCGGGGTAAAACCCACAGGCACTTTTGGGCTATTATTAAGAAATTGTACAAAAAAAACCCAACAGGACGCCGGTCGGTGACGCTCGTGATTTTGGAAAAGCGCGTCACTCAGCGTTAGGGCTTGAAAGGATACGGAGCTAGAGAGCTGAGTTAGAATTGATTAGGACGAAGCGATGTCTCTGAAATCGCTGGACACTGTAGGCGATAGGCTAGTGCGCAGAATGATAGTCAATGCCATATGGCGAGATTGGGTAGAACCGTTGTATCGCGAGTGCAAGTAGTATTTATTAGATTAATATAAGTGGGAAAGAATTTAGTATTGAATATGTGTGTGTGTTTGTGCTGGTGTGAATGGGTGAGTCTTTTATTGTTCTAATTTACTCTGGGCTGATATTGTGTTTCATTATATACAGTGACACTAACGGAGCCGCAGGCAATCCTAGTTGTCTATAGGTTGTATAACAGAACAGACAGAAACGTGTTGCTAGAGAGTTTGTTGTGCCATTTCTTCTCTCTAGCCCAAACACTAGGAAGTGGCAACGGGTGGGCGCTTTAGGGGCTGTCTATAGGCTTGAAGAGTTGAAGTTCTCAACTATATTTACTTCTTGAGTTTATAACTCTCGATTGTAGTAACTATTTGTATTTTTATTGATTCTGAAATTTATATTCTCTACCTGCGACCACTGATTCGGTCAGATACGAACACTGTGTCTTACAGATGTACTTGTTGTACAAAGAGTGCGCTTCCTGGGGTTGGGTTGACCATATCTATCTTATATTATACAGTCTAAGGACTTAGGGACCATGTCTCTATATTATGAGCATGATGTTTGACGTTCTGCCGCTGGAACTAGTCGCTCCGTTGCTAGACAAGGACCGTCGCACGGTTGGCGCAGGGAAAGCCGCCTCGTCACGTTTACAGTTCGACCGAACTGCTAGGGACCGCGTTTCCTATAAACGTGTTGCCGACACTTTGTCGCTGAAAAGCCGCTGGTGTCACTTAAGGAAGTGTTGCTCTGAGTGCTATGGGTGCAGACGTGAGGTATCGTGCGAGTAACTATTGACCTTATACCAGTTACGCTAGCGTAAAGGTTTCTCACACGATCTATTATTAATTAAAATAGAGTAATTGATTTTCCCTTTGTCATAAGGTGAGCTTCAGAAACCATTCCTATTTTATTTCATAACTATGAATTCCTAAGTCCTTCTATTATATATTTCAATCCAAACTTTGACCTATCAATGTGATAAGGCATTGGATTATTTCATACTTTTGGAATTCACTTCATAAAAGGCGGGAGGATGTCCAGTCTGGTCTGAGTCCTACGGGGACACGCGTTGGTTGGGGCGTGTTTCTCCCCCTTCGGGGGGACCGACCTTATCTATTAGGGTTATTTAGGAAAAGCGAAAATTTTATCAGCCTAGGGTAACTTAGGAACAGTCACATTTGGTCCGCGTGACCAGGATTCTCGTCAATAAATGTACTGATTCACGTCAGTGCAACGAGAAAGAACATTTATGGGTTACTACAAAAACAACACAACGTAATTTGAGGCTAGGGACAAAGATAGTTATAACGGCTAAGATTTCATAAATTGTTTCGTAAACCGATACAGACGAAATAAATTGCAGCGGCTACAATATTAGTTTACAATAAAAATAACACAGCGTTATTTTAGGGTTCCGTAATAATCGGTTAGGGATTAAAGAAGAGGCTACTTAGTACATAAAATTCACACAACATAATTAATATATGGCTTTTTAGCTCTCAAAGAAAACTTAGCTTACAATAGTTACACCAAGTAATGTTAAGCAGTTAACGGCTGATTAATTTAGTTGAATTCGATGACGACAATTAAATAGCGAGTTCAAATCTCGTATGATTTATCTGTTGAAGTATGTGCTAGGACTAACAAGCAATTGGAGGGCTGGGGAATCCTAACTCTTAAGATTCCTGTGTCAAAGCTTGCGGGTTAAATTCCCCACTAATAATAAGGTTTCATAAGTACGGAGGTAGTTTATGGGTTGTATGCCTATCTGTTTGAATAACTGTGTTTATAAAAGAGGCTTCTTAAATTTATTTCCAATCTTGCGCATTGCATCAGGTTATTTAGAAACACATTGCGTCTGAAGGCTTGGCAACCGGACATGTTACCGTAATTAACAACAAACATTCCTTTCATCTAAAATAGTAGAGTAATATTGAGCTCTTTTAAAATAACATTGTGTCGGTTAAAAGTAATATTGCACAAATAACAGTTAACTAAAAGGGTCCGGCTCAGCAACAAAAAAAAAAAGCAGACCCTTAGAACAAAGAGAAAGCTTTAGACAATAGCGGCAAATAACTCCGGAAGGGCTACACGTGGTAATTTTTAGTGTATACGTGATAATAGTACAACTGATTTTATGTTTGAGTTACTGAACTGTTAAATAAGTGATTAATTTACTGAATCGATGTAGGTAATAGTTTCATTGATAGGCTAATGTGCTAATCTTGGGTTCGACTCCCAATTGTGTTTTGTGTGTCTGATAATTTGAGACGCTGTTTTTAGATTTGTATAGCTGTATAAGTGAGCTAGGTAAACATCCTAGTTATGGGTCAGAGTGGTTGTAAAGATGAAAGGTGGTTGCGTGGTTAAGATAGGTATGGCGGTGTGATAAGTGAGCTGAACAAAAGACTTACCCTTACTTATAGATGAGCGTTATATAATATACTACCTATTCATTACCTAAGGTCAGTAAAGGTAGAAACTACGAGTAGTTTCATAATGGTAATTAAATCACGGAAAAAGGGAAACTCGAAATTATTGTAGGATAATCTCAATATCGATAACTTGGCAGTGTGTCATTACTATGATTTATTGGAATAGATACTCGTGTGCTCTTATTTCAAATTCCAGGATAAGCGATTCATCACTAGGCTGCGACAACGGGATATCTAAACCTACGGTTCGTGTGTTGCACCTGGTCCATAGTTTCATCTTATTGGCTTAGACCGATTTCAGCGACTTCGACCGTAGCGTGGCTCCTTTTGCGAAGCTAAGTGTTTCTCTTATTAACTTCTGCAGTAATGTTACTGTACAACATAACATTTGGCATGTCACTGAAATCAATCTTGACAAGCTATGATGCTATGGTCTATGACAAGCTATGACTTCAAACTAATATACCAATGAACTATATTGTCACTGGTGTTACAGTCTGAGGGGGGCATTATTCTAATTGATTAAGCCCTTGTCGAGAAGGCTAACATGCTTAAGAAAATCTGTCTATAGATTTTTACATAATACTGCAAGTCTTAATGGATTGCAAACCTGCTCTGTTCCCATCGTAATGATCTAATATAACTCTGTAACTACTGTACTCTGTATTCTACTTCAGAACCTCTCGAGACTATTTCATCTTATTGGAACAAATTATAATATGTTTATGTGCGAACTATTTCAGCTACACCTGGATACAAGTACGGGCAGTTGTCTATGAAGCTGACTCAGCGCGGGGCGCTTCGGGAAAGGCCTCTGTCCAGAACGAAGGAGCACCGTAGGTAGTGTGACCTAGTAGCAGAAATACTCTTAAATGAGACTCTGGTATGTAAATTCACACTATAAGCATGCGCAGTCTTCTCTTATTGGAATATGAAGAGTACTTCAAAATATATGTGATCGAGGACAGCAATTATGAATCGATTGAACAAGAGATTATATGAGATTAATGTGTTACACTTAACTATAAACACAATTTTCCTGGATTTTGTTATCAGATGTAGGCATTATTCAAGAGAATAAGTTCTAATAGAGCAGTTGGGTATCGAGTTGCAGATTAAGATAGACTTTGATGTGGCTAACTATTGGAGAGTATGAGGTGCAGTAGATGAAAAGCAAACGAGTAATGACACTTGGTTTTGGACCGGGGTAGAGGGCGGTCGACGAGTTGATCATAACGAAGGCCTAAAGCTACGTTTCTCACATTACTAGGGCGAGAGTATTATGATTAAGTAATGCGTTTAAAACGATAGGTGTCGTTCGAAACAAGGTTATGTGAGTTGAGTATTAATGCAAGGAAAGTGTAAGCAAGTGCGTGTTAGCGTGTGTGAATCTCAGTGATTGTGTTGGTGAACGAATGGGATGGGTGGTGTATGCATAATCCTTCCTTATCTCCTTCTATGACTTAAATGAGGTAATCAACACCTGTGTTTGGTTTTAGGGACTCGGAGAAAGCCTTTCTATAGGGTGTGCTTATGACCTAGAATCAGACTGACTGCAACAATGACTATTAACCTGACTATAACCTGTCGCATGACAAACCCTACCAAGTCACTGCTTAGGAAAGGCTGAACCGAGTAGTACTCGCAACCAGTTAGGGCACGTTTGAACTATAATAGTCTCTTGAGAATGTGTAACAGTTAGTCATACCAACCAAACATTAGTAGAGATTGCCTCTCCCTAGGACTGACTGAGAGCAGTTTATACTTTGCACTGTTTCTGAAAAATGCACACTTCCATTGGAGGGGGGTAGGCTTCACCAAGTACGGGTTGAACTGAATTGATAGTTGTCCTAATGGACGATAGGGACTGTACCGTATCTCGCTAAATCACAACCGGCCCCCGAGGCCTCTCACTGATATAAAAAAATAATATTTAGCGAAATACATATTTTGGAAGCCTAGATGGAACGCTCGCTGCCAGACGTGGCAACGGTTGCTGCAGTACTCTATGTGCTTCCCCGAAATGGGTTAGATTAAGGAAGTGCGAGGTGACGATTTTAAAACCACTTCGGCGTATAGCGAATCAGTGTAATGTATTCTGCAAACGACTGACGATGCGGTACGCTTGTGCTAAGTTAATAATTGTATTGTCTTTGGAACTGAGTTGATGGGCCTATTCAAGGGGCTAATTTACATAACGCGCGTCCAGTATTACTGGAAACTTGTCTCGCTTAATAGCAGAGATACTTCGCAGTCCTCGGCCTTAGGATTAAGTAAGACAAGCTTGAGTTTAGGGAACGTGTACTGTTGTGACCGCAGCAGGTCCTCTCTAGGCCTATGCGCAATAGGATCAACGGCACACGTACGACGTGTTTGCTGTTGTAAAATAGTCTCACGTCACTGGGTTGGGACTTTTGACTAGTGTGAAGTAGTTTTTTTAACGTAATTCGAAATTATTGTTTAGCCAGGCAAGCGTTACGTATCATTCTCCCTTTTTTTGAAATCCTCTAGGATAAATGAGGCTGTGCTGTGTAAAGTGAAAACAAATCACACACAGATCATCAGAAAATTTGCAACGATAATATTAAGAGAGTGGATATTACGAAAGGAAATAAGTTGAAATACAACAGTTATGTGATGGTTCAAAATTAGATGAGATTCTGGTGTGTATACCTAAACGATAAGCAACTAGGTCTCTGAAATTTTATATTAAAAAAATGCGCCGAGAGAGTTTAGGGAGGAATAAGTTGACATAGGTTGAGTTTATTATGTGTCAATTGAGGACGTATTTGTGAAACGTTAAGAAATTATAGAAGATATTGCTACTAATTGGATATGGGTTCCAACTATAAAAGTTATTATATTAGAATCACTTCACATTTAAGATGAGTATTTATCTACATCGGTATAAGACCAATATTACTAGAGGCAAGGTTTAAGCTATTGTGAAAGCTCATCCGCTGTACTGCGTCACGCGTCTGATTTTCAGAGGGGGGAATGTGACTATCCGTCACTCCTAGATAATTAAATACTTATTTAATTCGTTTCAAAACATTTCACATGTTGCCAGATACTTGAAGGATCATAAATTGCTGGGCCAGCCGTCCACTTAATTTCGAGAATCACAAAATATGTTAAGTATCTGCTTTTGAAATGTGTAACATGAGATTTGGTACTCAGGAAATCAATCAATCTTTGTTTTAATGGGAAGCAAACGCGCCATTTGCCAGACGTTATTCGAATGCAATATTTTACGTTAGTGGAAATACGACCTTCTCCTCAATTCGTTAGAGTCGATATTCGTTAGCGGATAACATTATCGACTAAGGCGCTTGTACCTGAAACCCGAGAAATGAACAAAAAGCACTTATGATGTGCACTTTAACCGGGGTAAAACCCACAGGCACTTTTGGGCTATTATTAAGAAATTGTACAAAAAAACCCAACAGGACGCCGGTCGGTGACGCTCGTGATTTTGGAAAAGCGCGTCACTCAGCGTTAGGGCTTGAAAGGATACGGAGCTAGAGAGCTGAGTTAGAATTGATTAGGACGAAGCGATGTCTCTGAAATCGCTGGACACTGTAGGCGATAGGCTAGTGCGCAGAATGATAGTCAATGCCATATGGCGAGATTGGGTAGAACCGTTGTATCGCGAGTGCAAGTAGTATTTATTAGATTAATATAAGTGGGAAAGAATTTAGTATTGAATATGTGTGTGTGTTTGTGCTGGTGTGAATGGGTGAGTCTTTTATTGTTCTAATTTACTCTGGGCTGATATTGTGTTTCATTATATACAGTGACACTAACGGAGCCGCAGGCAATCCTAGTTGTCTATAGGTTGTATAACAGAACAGACAGAAACGTGTTGCTAGAGAGTTTGTTGTGCCATTTCTTCTCTCTAGCCCAAACACTAGGAAGTGGCAACGGGTGGGCGCTTTAGGGGCTGTCTATAGGCTTGAAGAGTTGAAGTTCTCAACTATATTTACTTCTTGAGTTTATAACTCTCGATTGTAGTAACTATTTGTATTTTTATTGATTCTGAAATTTATATTCTCTACCTGCGACCACTGATTCGGTCAGATACGAACACTGTGTCTTACAGATGTACTTGTTGTACAAAGAGTGCGCTTCCTGGGGTTGGGTTGACCATATCTATCTTATATTATACAGTCTAAGGACTTAGGGACCATGTCTCTATATTATGAGCATGATGTTTGACGTTCTGCCGCTGGAACTAGTCGCTCCGTTGCTAGACAAGGACCGTCGCACGGTTGGCGCAGGGAAAGCCGCCTCGTCACGTTTACAGTTCGACCGAACTGCTAGGGACCGCGTTTCCTATAAACGTGTTGCCGACACTTTGTCGCTGAAAAGCCGCTGGTGTCACTTAAGGAAGTGTTGCTCTGAGTGCTATGGGTGCAGACGTGAGGTATCGTGCGAGTAACTATTGACCTTATACCAGTTACGCTAGCGTAAAGGTTTCTCACACGATCTATTATTAATTAAAATAGAGTAATTGATTTTCCCTTTGTCATAAGGTGAGCTTCAGAAACCATTCCTATTTTATTTCATAACTATGAATTCCTAAGTCCTTCTATTATATATTTCAATCCAAACTTTGACCTATCAATGTGATAAGGCATTGGATTATTTCATACTTTTGGAATTCACTTCATAAAAGGCGGGAGGATGTCCAGTCTGGTCTGAGTCCTACGGGGACACGCGTTGGTTGGGGCGTGTTTCTCCCCCTTCGGGGGGACCGACCTTATCTATTAGGGTTATTTAGGAAAAGCGAAAATTTTATCAGCCTAGGGTAACTTAGGAACAGTCACAATTACATGGCCCAGTGTTTATATATACATATATTTTTATTTTTTTATTTATCTTTATACTTACATTTTTTACAAATTAATATTTTTATATTATAATGAGTATTTTAGACATGAATGTTTACTTTTTTAAGTAATCTCAATATTATTTTTTTATTTAATTCATTATTTTTGACATGAATACTTTCTGTATTATTATTATTGTTATTTTATTATGTTTTAATTTTACTATTGTGAATATGGGGACTATGTGGGTTATTATTTTCTATTTCTTTTTTTTTCTCTTTTAAAGTATTTTGAACGATGTCTGGCAGTTTGAGTACTTTTGTGACCTACCCAAATGTCCTTTCATTGGCACTGTTCGTCGAGTCGTTGAGCTCTTTATTGGTTCTAAGTTGAGCTCATCGACTTCTGACCAATGCTTGCATTGACTGGACAGGTCCACTCAAATCTGTGTGGTTCTTTCCTCAAAAGACCATTTCAGACACTGATCTGCATGGTCCTCATATAACGTATTGTGAATATGAAGACCATGTAGGTTGCTACATAAGGTGTTTCTTTCATTTAATGTTAGTCTGGCGGTTTGAGTTCTTTATGCGGCCTACACAAATGTCCTTACTTTGGTATTGTTCGTCAGTTCGTTGAGCTCCTTTAAGTTCTAAGTTTGAGCTACACGATAACTGGCAAATGCTTGCACTGTCTGGACAGGTCCACTCAAATCTGTGTGGTACTTCCCTCAAAATACCACTTCAGACATTAACCTTCATGGTTCTCATATGATTTGACCAGTACGATTGTATGGACTTTAAAAGAGACTTTGACCTCTGAGTTTGTTTCGGCGTTTCTTCTCAGAGCAGTCAGCTAGGAAGGCCTCATCTAGTTTAAAATGACCAAAAAAGATTGACGTGTTAAAGTGTTATTTACAATCTACTTACAAAAAAAATATCATTTATCATTTATCAAGCAGTCTAATACAGACAAGTATTTATTTTTTATTATTTCATTAATTTGAGTTCAGTTAAATTTATGTAATCTCGTCCCAATGACCCCTTTATTTCGACACCCTACTCGATCGAAAAAAAAAATAACATAACATGGCGACCAAAATCGCCCATTTTAATGAAAATAAAAATTAAGATCGCCGATTTTTGGCACCTAGTGTGAGAATCTAAACTAACAACTAACAAGTTAACAACACGGTACCTCTCTATCTACAGTCCATGAAGCTGTTTTTTTTGTTTCGAATTGATCATCATTTTGTGAATTCTTTTATTAACGTTTACGAAAAATTTAAAAGTTTTTTATATTTTTTGTTTACTAGTTACCTAATATTTTAGAAATTTTCATACAAAAACTTTCGATTTGTTGTCAAACTCAAAGAAGTTATAATTTTTTTGTATAATTATTTCAGTCGTCATATAGTACATTACTGCAGCGGCCATCAAAAGAGGCATTGATGGACGACATGTAAATGTGGACCAAGGCGTAGCCGAGGCACATATACGTAAATCCATCAATGCCTAGTTGTGGCCAAGGCTTGTTTAGAAGCTTTCTCAAAAAATGCGCGGAAATTAAAATACCTACACCTACTTTCCAAAATCAATGTCAAACAACCAACAACAATAATAATAATGCTATAATAATAAGGATGGGACGGTGGACGTGTGTCGGGCATGCCATCGTCCGGGTGAGTCCATCAGACATATTATCTCTGGTTGTTCTCGTCTGGCTAACGGCGAGTACTTGCACCGACATAACCAAGTGGCCAGGATCATCCATCAGCAACTTGCTTTGAAGTACAAACTTGTGGACTCTGAGGTACCGTATTACAAGTATGTGCCCGACCCAGTTCTTGAAAATGACCATGTCACGTTGTACTGGGATCGGTCTATCATCACTGACAGGACTATTGTTGCCAATAAGCCTGACATAGTGGTGATAGACCGATTAGCGCGCCGCACAATGATTATCGATATTACCATTCCACATGACGAGAATCTCGTGAAAGCTGAGAAAGAGAAACAGATTAAGTATCTCGACTTAGCACACGAGGTTGTCGACATGTGGAATGTGGACTCGGCAGTCATTGTGCCGATTGTCGTTACGGCCAATGGCCTGTTGGCCAAAAGCTTTGACAACCACCTGTCAAAGCTGGCGTTACGCGGTTGGGTAAAGGGCCTGATACAGAAGGCAGTAAGTACTCCTTGATACGGCTCGTATTGTGAGGAAGTTCCTTTCTCTGGAGCCCTAACCACCGGTAGCTTGGACCCTGCTCCCGACACCGGCGGACTACTATTTTTTATATTTTTAAATGTATTTTTTAATGTTTTTTTTTTAAAGATATATTTAAAAATGTAAATTATATGTATATAACAATGAATAAACGAAAAATGCTATAATAATAATCAATAAACAGAACCAAATAAAACCTTTGATAAGTTACCTCCTTGGTTGCCATGTTTCGGAATATAAGATCGTTCCGTTTTTAAATTACATGATAGATATGGGTTTAGTATGTAATTTATTTGGCCGCATAACACGATAGATGGATTTTCATACAACTTTTGCCGGCCGCTGCTCGGCCAGTACGGCAATTTCGATTTATCTCGAAGAAGGTCAAATAAAGCTCACATTTCCAAGCATGTTTGAGAAAAGAGATTTAACGTGCGGGCGGAGAGACCAGTAAAAAGTAATAACTTGAAGTTTAGCTCTTGCCTGTTTCGTCCTTTAATATTGGACCAATTGATGGTATATTTCACAGTTACTACAGTTTTTCTAAAAATATACAAAAATACAATAGCGGTTCCGGTAGCATATTTTTTAAATTAAATTGTGGTTTTCATAATTATAATGGTTAAATTGTAAGTTTCCATGTCAATTGTCAACTGTCACCTTGACCGATAAGTTGGACTGAGTTGTTTTGATACTTTTAGTTTATTTTCTTACTTAATTGTAGCTTCTTTATAGGGTTTTCAGTACTATACGGCGGATCGCGCATGCGATGATTGCCGAGGGGCATTAAGAAAATAGTTGTATTGTACTTAGGAACATCATCTGTAAAGCGCATAACCCTCTTCATAGTTGGGTAAAACACCGCTTGGTAGATTTATTTCAAAACAATGCTCCAAAATAATAATTTCCAAGAGTTAACATAAGTACGACTGTAACCTGTGCAAAGTTAAGTAACTTTTAAATAATCCGCGCGACACTTTACATCCGCACCTTACACAGAAACATGCAAGGCTTACATTGTGAAAGTAGCTATGATTCGTGTACATATTATAAGCGAACTTATCCCAGTTGAATAAAGCTTAATTTAGGTTCTATCTTGTTAGACGAATGAATGTAGCGTCAGGACCCTACAGTAATAAGGCGCACCCTTTCAAATGCGGTAAGGACTCTCTCCAACTGTACTCCCACCCATAGTACCTTGTTACTTCTTATTTCTACATCTACTCTCAACCCTAGATTTATCAGTTGAATAGATGTTAGTTTTTCCTTTCGAGTCCACTTTCTGAATCACGCCATTTTAAGCCTCGCCCGTAAGTACATTCCGTCCAGCTGCCAATTAAGGGTGTGTATTCCGTCCACTAGCGCCGCCAATCGTTTTTTATTAACTGTGGTAAATTTAAGACACGTAGATAAAAAACCGCTCTGCAGTGTTCTGAAGAAATGTATCTATTATTTTTTGAGAGCTATTTTTAATACATAACTCACGGCTAAATAGCCAAAACGGCAAATAATGCTAAAAGTGGCCACTTTTAACAAAAATATCGACTTTGGCAACTATTTATGTTCTAAAGTACAAAACATAACTCTCAAAAAATAATAAATACATTTCTAAACACTGCAGAGCGTTTTTATCTCTACGTGTCTTAAATTTACCACGATTTATAAAAAAACAATTGGCGGCGCTAGTGGACGGAATGCGCCCTCCTCAATTTTCCGAATATTCCATCACTTTGAATCAATATTAAACAAACAAATAGTGATTGTCTAAAGCCGAAAAAAAAAACATGTTGAAGTTTACTTTATGTACTTTGACACTTCTTCACTCGATCAAAAAAAAATCCGAATAGAGGCTAAATTCGACTATTATTTCATGTTTTTCTTATTATTCTTGAAGCTTATGGAAGTTTTACTTCCAAAAACCGTATTTAATAGAAGTCAATTACATAAAGAAGAATAATTTGTGGTTAAGTTCTGCAAAATAGTTCTATTCTTTTAATAATAAGTAATTATATATTACAGCGGCTTCACGGCGCCGCGGTTCGTTGCGCGTAAAGTATGGAAACGTTAGACACGTTTCCATACTTTACGCGCAATGAACCGTGCACCTACTTCGCTCGGTATACCTGACCTTAAGGGCCAATTTGACGAGAATGGTTCAAATTGACCCTTTGTAGGCTATCCATAAGACTTCGACATAAATAGATTCTGAATGAAGTATTGTCAGTGTGTTTGCACCTAATGTTACTTTATTCAGTGATACGAGTGTACGTACAACTTGTCTACTCATATCGGTGAACGCGTTACGTCAATGCAAAATTATTGAATACGAGCGGCTTCGTTCCCGTCAACTGGCTACCCTGCAAATTTCTTATTTTTTTCTTTCATAACCTTCTCCTTCCTGACAATAACAAAACACAACAATAAAACGAATTAGCGAAATCGGTCCAACTATTCACGCGTGATGCGATAACCAAGGGAAATAGGTATTCATTTATATGTATTAGATGAGTCATGTTTGGCAAAAAACCCGAAAGAAATTTAAACTTTTGAAATTTGTTTTATTTTTCGAGACGTAAAGTAAGACCTCATTTCGCTTCTATGCTCGTTATTTATTTATTTTTTAGAGTTGTGTTTGTAGGCCAAGGTCAGAGACAACAGAGACAAAGTCTACGATGGAGCGAGCTTACCCAGAAGTAGGTTGTGTAAGCGTTCGGAAACAGACGCAGGGAGAGAGTTCCACTCCTTTGCTGTGCGCATTATGAAAGACGTTTGGAAACGCTTTGTACGCATTGGTGGAATATCAACAAGGTAGGGATGGTAAGTTGCAGTGCGTCTGGATGTAAGATGGTAGAAGGGGGCTGGTGGGATGAGGTCGTGGAGTTCTTATTTTAAATAGAAAATTATTTATCTTCCGGCCCTTATCCCATGTTACCTACTCGGAGTCACAACACGTTTTTTCTTCCATGCTGTCCTAGCCGACACGCTATCACTAACTCCCTTTTCTTCATACATTATAGTTATTATGATACTATTTTTCCTTTATCAGATTGAAAATATTATTGTTATTAGCTATCAGAGTTATTAGGCTTGGTAAATCTATACTAGTATTATAAAGCAGAAGAGTTTGTTTGTTTGTTTGGTTGAACGCGCTAATCTCAGGAACGCCTGGTCCGATTTGAAAAATTCTTTCAGTGTTAGATAGCCCATTTATCGAGGAAGGCTATAGGCTATATCATCACGCTAAGACCAATAGGAGCGGAGCAGTAATGAAAAATGTTACGCAGACGACGTTGCACGGGTCAGCTAGTTTCATATACAGGGCGTCCCGAGACTTTGCCATATGGAGGTAAAGTACCTTAAATACTGTAGACAGAAAAATACTACATCAAGACTTCATTTTCAAAACAATACTAATTTCTAAATAACATAGCATCTATAATTTTAATAAAGTTCTTTGCCATTCACAGGAAAATTTATAAGTATTATCTTTTCGAAGAAACATGTAAATCAACATTATTTGTTGGAAACACTTGGACCGCGAGTCCAACTCGCACTTGGCCAGTTTTATTGGTAATAATTAATTAATTACCTCACAGCTTTGCGTTAATTCAATTTTAATCAATGCAGAATACCCACTACCTACACAGTAGCAAACGAAGAGATAAATTATAATCAAAACCGATCCAGTGACTTTTCAAATCGCTAGCTACGTAAAATGGTTCTATCCACATATCGTATGTATCTTTAGGGTTAAGCAACATTTGCCGAGGTCGGTGTTTGGATGGGTGACCATCATTAGGTATACCATGTTAGGTACCTAATTACTGACGTCTCAGATGGTAGTCGCTTCACTCAAAATACTGGTATTCAGCTGAATTTGGTTTGACTGGAAGCCGACCCCAATATATAACGTGTACCTTACGGAATAACAAAATATATCTTAAGGGGTCATTGTATTACGAACAACTTTTAGTAAAGTATCAAAAATCGCGTAAAAATCGTGTTTTTAGTGATTTCTGGGTTGGTCCCAAAAATCTGTTCATAATGGCGTGTACAATGACAAATGGATGAGGTATTGCGTGTATTTTTTTTCACGATGTAGTTGGGACACGGGTAGGCAGATGATGTCCTCGTCTGCTTGGGACACTGTACCTTGACCTTCTGGATCTCAAGGTTGATCTGCTCGCTGATGCGGCTGTTGTCCATGTCCATCATGTCCATCTGCCGGCGCTGCTCCTCAACCAGCTGCTGGGCGTGCAGGTACTGCCAACGAAACAAAGTGTATGTAAGTAAGCAAGAACTCTAATTTTAAGTAGATAAGATAACAGCCCAAATACATTTTATTTAAAAAAACACTATATTCGTAACAATTTAAGAAGTCGGAATAGACAGCAGGACACCACATTGCTTTATAACTAGAAAAGAGATATAAAATAAACTTTCGCATTTAATGGTAAAGCAATCTTAGAACTTCTCTCAACTGTCTCTGTACTGTCAAATCAAACTTCTTAGATGGTCTCGATTATAAAAAAAACGAATGTGTGGAATACAGTTAGGCTGCGTTTCCACCAGAGATGAGCGAGGATGCGTAGCGAGAGATGTGTTTGTTAAGACCCAATAGAATCGCTTGCGCTGAGTGAAACTAGATAAATCTACTAATTCTAACAAATATTCCCCGCTGCGGCGCATCCTCGCACATCTTTGGTGGAAACGCAGTCTAAAAGAGGAAACCCACCGCAACGCATGGAGTGGCTACGCACGTGCGTAAGGCTTCGCCTTGTATGACATTGTATGAGATTGTTTCCACTGTAACTCTCGGACACGCTGCGCATCAATTGACGTCATTAGCAGAAGTGTGGCTTGCTCGAATTGCCCATGTAGCTCAACGCTGTCAACGCCAAGCACGCTGTGCACGCGTTACTCGCTCGCTATACACGAATAATAACCCACAACTGTGTCAAAACCACATTCTTGCAAAAAAAACGTGCGTAGCCTCTCCGTGTGCCGCGGTGGGCCACGCTTCAGTCGTACTGTGTACATAGTCGTGGCGTGTAGCATGTACTGTAGTGCTATTCTGTAACAACATTTTCGTGTCTCGACAGCAATCCGAGGTGAGTTTCAAATTTGTGTTATGTTGTGTGTTATAATTAGTTATAAAGTTCACTTTGTGAGCTGAGTCACTCAGGTGAAGCTCGATATCGATGTTTGGTTTGATTGGAATGGTTATTTACAGAATAGACTAGCTGCAGTGGAAACGTAGATCCCTGTCGTCAAACAAATGAACCCACACAACTAATATGTGCCATATATATATTACGTGCCGCGTGGCCACAGAGTACTTTTATCGCGTGGCCGTGGATAGCGGGCACCGCGGTGGGTTCACGGCTTCATGCTTGAACGTACGCATGTCTGCTATCTTGGGTCAATACCCGCCTACGTTTTGGGACATGCACTATAGCTTACAGTTTCCTACTACTAATACGACTATTTTAATGACAATTCAAAACTGCATGTCAATGATTTGATTCAAATGAATTGCTTTGATTTGGAAATAAACTTTCTTCTTCACAATAAGTTATGATAGTTATTTGTTAAGGTATAATAGATAGGCAACTGAATCCTACTTACCAAACTGTAGACAAATATTGACCCTAAGATTAAGCAATAATAATTAGTATCGTTAAATAAGATGATTTAGTAATCAACTCCTTACCTTGACCCTATAGTCCTGCAACTGATCATTCTGTTCCTTCATCAGCGTCCGGAGCTCATCGATCTCCTCGCGCGCCTCCCGGTAGCACTGCTTCAAGGACCTCACGTTGACCTCCATTTCCAGCGCCTGCTCCTTGGTCCCCAGCAGCATGTTGGTGTGGTTCGTCAGCCCTTCGAACTTCATCTCCAGTTCCCTCAGCTTGTTCTGTACCTCTCGGTGCTGACACCTCTCCTTGTCCAACTCCTCTTTCTTCTTCAGTAAGTCCGCTCTGAGCAGCGCGCACTGCACAGCGATCATGAGTTAGTCAACGTTGTTTTTCGGAAACTATTCAGCCGGGTATTTTAATGGCTTGGAACTAGCTAAAGTATTCACTAGAATAACAGGTAGATAGTTGGTATGGTAAGCTGCACCTTAATATACATAAATTCTTGGACTGCGAAAATAGACAATATATTAATACAAGGGTTTAAAAATTCGCGAGAATGCTTTTGCATAGATTATTTAAACTGGCTATTCAACTTTGGTGAGAAAAAGAAACGAAAGAATTTGCACCAATATAATTTGGGCCGGCAGTAAATGTATTTATTTTTCATGTAATTGTTAAGTTTACCAAAACTTGAAATAACTCATGAAGCTCATGTGGGTTCAGTACAGTATCTAAAGAACCTGCTTGTATACGATACCTCAGCAACTTTCAGCTTGAAGTTCTCCTCAATCTGCTTTAGTTGCAATGTTAGTTTGACTACTTCTTTCTCAGCAGGCGTCTGCGGGGTTACAAAAACCAATGTTAGGTGAAAGAACGACGAATAAGAAGCACAACAAGTCTAAACCTGAGAAGGTTTGTAGACGAAATGCATAGGCAAACATCATTTAGTTATTTTAGTATTGATAGGCCCGCTACAATTTCGCTAATGGAAAGCGATGATGCGGTCAACCATAACACAGTAACTGTGACCATAACGGCTTTAGGCCCGGGCGAAGCGGGAGCCGCCTGGGCGGACATGCATACAAGGCGCGCTAGCTTGACTTAACCACGGAGCTATCTAGGTACTCGTTATCTAAAATAAGTATCAACTTATAAAAATTACATTAAAGAAGATTGGCGACTTGGGTACCTCATTAAATCGAAATGTTTCAAAATCTTCTTATATGCAAATTATAGGTCTTATATCCGTAATTATTTTCCAAGCTAAAATGGTTAATTAGTTGTTGGTAGTAATTAAAAAAACATGATTTTAGTTTGCTACCCCGTTACGAAAACAAAACGCATTAGTCCACAACAAAACGCATAAAATAGAGCCAAACTTATTTCGATTCAAATTGTTAATTAATATTTGGCAACCCAGCTGTGACTTTATGTCAAATACAAAGGCAAAACGTCATATTTCTGTGTTGTATGTAGGTGTCCTATATAATTCGTCGTTTGGGATATATTTTGTAGTGTTCAAATGCGTCTATAAATGAAGTGTGAATCATGTGAATTTTCAGCCACCATGTTGCTATAACATTACAATTTGCGTTCAGTTGAGTATACTTTTGTGCAGGAGGGAACTGGTGATAGGACTCTTATTTAACATTGTTTGTACTTCAAATCTGTGAATGTCGATCCCATTGTGTGCCCAGATAAAGAGAGATTTCAAAATCTTCAGACAAGAATATTCAGTCGAGCGAATCCTCATCTTATGAAAGATTTAAAAACTGCTTGTGCTGTATTAAATGCATTTGGAACTCGATTTACTGACCCAGGAAATGCTCAAATAATTTAAAATATCATAAATGAACGTTTATTTTTAGAGAACGAATTAGCGATTATAGCCATGGAGCGCCTGAATTGTCGCAGTATTATGTTTCCGAATATAGTTGCCTCAAATATATAATTGCCACGGCTCTCCTTGGAAGAATTGGTGTTGTTTGCGTGTGGCACATGCCAGATCCGTCAAGCTAGATCATACTTTGGAGAACATTTCCGCTTTCAAGGAATGTACACACTCGAAATAGATCGCGACCAGCTGGATTTGACCAGTTTAGGAGGAGAAATCCATTTTTGTTAAGAGCAAAAATAAAATCCCGTCATGTGCGGCGGATCACATATTTTGTTTTCATAGCCGTTGAAAGGGAACAGCAAGGTCAGAGCTCCATCATCGGCGACTGTTGTAACTGTATAGTATTTCGCTTATGCTCGACACGAAGGAACAACCCCCCCTGCGGTATTTCTTGACAATGTACTGTTAACATTAGAATAAAAAGTTTTATGAATACTATGGTTGCATTTTTTACCTATTCAATTTAATTATTCATTTGTTGACTATATTTTAATGGATTCTTAATATTAATAAAAACATGAAAACAACTAAACCTAACTATATACAAATAAATATACAAAAACAAGATATGCTTAGGCGTCGAAGAATTCCTCCGCATCGTCGTCATCCGGAAACGTGCCCAGAAGACTGGCAGCATTGCCACGTTGAATGGCAATGCTATTGAGCAAAGAACGAGCCAGCCCTCTGGTCACGCAAAGTGTCGATTAGTCGACGAGATATTTCCTTAAAAAGGAGACGCGTACTCGGACCCCATGACCCAAGCGTTTCGACCCCAAACGGCTCAAAACTGTAATTACCGATAAGGTTACAGTATTTGCGCCGCTTGAGGGCCTCAGCAGCCACAGCGGCAGCGCCGGCACAACCCGCCGTACTTGGAACATGTGATGGCGCAAGGGTGTCGACACATGTTGCATCCCACACCAGAGGCCTACCCATCTCCCACGGCACCAACGTCATACCATCTGGTCTCTTCCCATCGTCACGTACCAAGCCACTAGGTTCTAATACTGCCGGTAAACCGGCGGTGACAAGAGCCCGACGAATAATATCGTTGATGCTAGCATGTCGCGCTATGCGGCCTGCGCTCTTGCAGCAGGAAAGGCCATGATGTCCGAGGCTGTCGACAGCAACTCCGCAATGACACCGATGCGGAGCAACACAAGGTGCGCCCAAGCGGAGACACACCGCGATCCGAAACGATGCGTCATCCATCATAGTACCTATGGTGGATGACGGGAGTGCTTGAAGCCACAAACCCGACTCCCACTCTCCCACGCCAACAGACGCGCGATTGTTCATTATCTTTTGTCCTGTTGACGACCATCTTGTGGGTGGGTCATGGACCTCTTGGATACAGATTCAAATCCCGCTAAAGGAACGTTATTACTATTAGAAGGACGTCATAGCAACTGGATAGCCTAAAATCATTCAAAATCTTCTAACCTATATTTGCCGTTTCCTTATCTCAACTTAGAACACCTAGCTGTACCTAACATCTACTAGTAACTCAAAAATCTTTCTATAATTACTAAGTACAATCTATACACTTTATCTGATTGAAATGTATGATTTATAAGGGTTTTCCTTTTAGGTACAAAGTATGTAGGTATCTTTAAGAATTATTTTTGGTGTTCCATTTTGAGGTTATGTTTAAATCAATTAAATAACCCCAAGTCTAATGTATGGCTTACCATTACATATTCTGTTATACTCTATTGTAGCATTCAAATCCATATATTCATTCTATGAAACGCTAAGCCTTTATGTGGTACTGAAAATACATGGGTTTCTGCCAATCTCCTTTCTACATAATCTTGGCTTCAATATGGTAGACTTTATTTTTTATTACTAAGTATAATGTTTAATTAATCTCCTCACAACGAAACTACAGAAATGAGAAAAAAATATTGAAAACATGCATCTTCTCAAAAACTAACGATTATTTTGATTTTGTACTTACACTAATGGATAGGAAATTTAATTATGAGCATTTTAGTAGAAATATTTTTTTCAAACGACCAAAATTAGATTTTATAACGATTTTATTCAACATTCTGAGCGTATTCGCTATTGTATCTCTTGCGCTGTTATTGAGGGGGAAAATGCTCAAGGTTATTTGCTCAGGGTACGGCCTTAATTTGAATAACTATTTCTGTCGAAATAAAGGAAACTAAATTTACCGTTTTAACTTTTATGAACTTTTCTCATAGGAGTTAGTTTGTACGCAGGGTCGTAGCTAGGGTCCTGAGCGCCCCAGGCAAGGTTGAATTTTGCGCTCCCATTTCTTATTTCTACCCGACTGCCCCAGGAGGGTTACCTATATTTTCGCGCGCACGTATGTTTCTCTCACTGTTACTTAAACGACTGGATAGATTTCAGCAAATGAGATATCATTAGAATCGTCTTAAGTGCCATAGAATGAATAATTTAGCCAGGCCGGCCTCCAGAGGGTGGGAAATACTTAAATTAATTAATTTATATATGCAACTAACATAGTTTTTAAGGTGTACTACTAACAATATTATGGGCCTAATGTCTGAAATAAAAAGTTTTTTTTTTTTTTTTCAATATGAACATTGAAATAAAAGACGAGAGAACATGAAAAATACGAAATATTTTTTTACTTGATATGGGTTTGACTTTTGTCTTGGTCAGAGATGACGAAAACAAAATTAAAGAGCGAGCTTAACCAGGAGGAGCCTGTTTACTCTGACTTTAAAGAGATGAGGATTATAAGTGTTTGGAAACACAGACGCAGGCAGAGCGCTCCAATCCTTTGATGTGCGCATTAAAGACATTTGGAAACGCTTAGTGCGAATTAGGTCATGAACTTATCACGCGCTTATATGCAGTAGGTTGTATTTTTATAATAGTTATCTGCTTGATTTAACCAACATAAATTTAAATTAAAAACTATAATTTTACGAAGTTCTTAAGAGGAAATGTGGGCTTGTAGACTTCGTATGTGAAAAGTTATATTTCGAGTTTTGGCTCTCGTCTGTTTCCTCCTCCAATATTAAATCGATTCAATAGATATTACACAAGCTGAATAAGAAGGATATAAACTGTGCTCCTATGTTTTTCTTTGTTCATTAATAGTTGCCAAACTTGTTCAGTAAGGCTCTTTTGACAGCAGTTTATTGGACAATTTTGAGCATGTTTTGAGGGTCCTAGTGCTTTTACGTTTAATATAATTATCATCAAAAAAGAAAACATAGCGACACAAAATATATTCTTCTTATTCAGTTCATGAAATATTTCTTAAATCTGTCTAATATTGAAGAAGGAAACAGGCGAGAGCCAAAACTCGAATTTTGGGGGCCGAGTCACCCGCGTCCGTAGGAGAATACCCTTCAGCGAATCCCTACACGTGGTCCCCGGGTGGTGCTAAACAGGTGACAGTAACCGCCTCCGTGGTCTAGTGGTTATACCACTCGATTCAGACCCAGAGGTCCCGGGTTCAATTCCCAGTGGGGGCAAATTTTTTGCTTTTTTTATATTCTATTCCGATGATGACGAACCGTTACTTCTGCGCCTATATCTGAAACTACTGAGCTATAGATTACAGTTTAATAAGTCTATGACTTTGGGAAAAAAAATTATTCGTCGGAGACTTGCAACTATGTATTTTTTTTTTTTATATTCTATTCCGATGATGACGAACCGTTACTTCTGCGCCTATATCTGAAACTACTGAGCTATAGATTACAGTTTAATAAGTCTATGACTTTGGGAAAAAAAAATTATTCGTCGGAGACTTGCAACTATGTATTTTTTTTTTTTATATTCTATTCCGATGATGACGAACCGTTACTTCTGCGCCTATATCTGAAACTACTGAGCTATAGATTACAGTTTAATAAGTCTATGACTTTGGGAAAAAAAAATTATTCGTCGGAGACTTGCAACTATGTATTTTTTTTTTTGAGATGGGTTTGCTCTTGACTCTAGTCTAGGTCACAAATGACAGATACAAAGTCTACGATGGAGCGAGCTTACCCAGAAGGAGCCTGTTTACTCTTACTTTGAAGAGATTAGGGTTGTAAGCGTTCATAAACATTTTAGAGCACAGTAGTGCGCTGACCAGCCACTGTCAATGGTTTGCGTCTTGCTGTTGCGTGTATTATTTTTATTTATTAATAATATTAAATACCTACTTTCATGTTTGTAATTTTTTTATTAACTCAATAATAAATATGGTAGGAACAAAATTGAAAATATGTAAGTTATTTTTTGGAAAATAAAATGGCGCGAAATGCATGACTCGCCCAGGCGCTTAGTTGGTTAAAGACGGCCCTGTGGTCATTGACGCAATGTTGCCTAGAATGAAAGTATTCCCAAAACGTTAAAATAGAATGTCATTAAACGATAGGTATTATAATTCTTACCGGTGGTGCGTTAGGATTGCATGGTGCAGGGCAAGGTGGACACACACCACACTGCAAAGGGAAACAGACAGTTAACAGATCAGATAATCATTTAACGAAAAAGTAACAATGAGGACAGCGCAGTTCTGCAATGAAATACTTACAGCTCTCGCCATAGGTGGCACTGGCGGCCCTGCCTGAAAACAACAAACAAGAATAATGAGTTTGTAGTAAGTATCTTGTATTATTCAGAAGAGCACTTTTGAACGATAATGACCTCTTTTGGTAGGACTATTTTCAGGAGGGTAAGGGCCAGTTTCACCGGTTACGGTTACGGTTACTTATAATACTATAATACTTTATAATACTCAAATACTTAATAAATCTGCCAGATATCGCTATCCGACACCTGTGAAACCAAAAGTTTTAGTTCATCTGCCAGATAAGTTCCTAATAGGCTAACCGACACTTTATCCGTAACCGGTGAAACTGGCCCTAAATCTTCAAAACGCCGTCTCAAAAAGGATACCTAAGTTTTTCTCTTCCCATTTACACAAAGATACAACTAAAAAAGATGGGTGAAAGCGACAGAGCTCGAAGTATCTAACTGGCCCCGGATTTGCTAGGTTAGTTTTTTCTTCATTCCGCTTGTAATATATAATTAATTTAATTTCTTCATGTTCTCGTGCATATTATTGACTACTACTATTACTCTACATCTTCGAAAACACGATCTCAACTGTTTAGCCCCATCTTTTAGGCTTTCCACTCTGTTCCAAGTTAATACAGAATTTAATTTGGTCTAAAAAACTTCAAAGTCTTTTTCTCCGACGGCGGCGCAGCCATCTGGCATCAAAGACAGTTTCGTCACACATATAGGGCGGATATTTTAATTGGGTATTCTGAATTAATCAAACAATACTTTAATACCAAATTTTAGACAGATTCTCAAGCTTAAACAGAGTTTGAGAGACAATTTTCAAATTTTTATTTCAGAAATACGGAGTTTGGTCTGTCTGGGGTCAATTTAGATCGTGAGTGTTACGTCAGATTTAAAACCATTTTGCTGTGGCGACCACAGGAAAGATGAAATATTCATGTAGGTATAGGCTTTTTAATAAAGCTTTAGTTACCGGCTGATCGAAGCAGGTGTTGGCTCCGGCGGCGCTTGAGCCGCGGCACGACTTGATGTTGGCCGCATTCTTCACCTGCGACATGGACATCTTCACGTTGCGCACGTCTAGCTCCAACTCCATAATTTGCTTTTCCTACGTAAATCAAAACAGTTCAGAATCCACGAAAAATGTGGTGTGTCAGAATAGTCTTCAATCGTCTTATGAATGAATACGTACTAGTCCTTCTGTACAAATCTTGTAATTTTCTAATTTGCTTATAAGTTCTTCTCCATTAGAAGCATCGACAGACTTTTCGCTCTGAAATGTTAAGATATATATGTGTATTATGTTTACCATGTGTTATTACTTGCCAGAATTTGATTCTTATTAGCTACGCATTCGGATGGTGTAATAATACAAAACGTTTTTTTTTTTCAAAATCAACCGGTTCTATACCTGGGTAGTAACAACGATTTTTTTTAAATCCAATGATTTATTTTTTTGTTATCAAAATCAGGCTCGAGGTTTCTTTCAGTGTTTTTCGATATTTCTCATAGATTCGGAATTGACCATGAAAGCACATTTTAAAATTCTCCTGTTGGTATCTATAAGAATGCAACTTACTTCTTCACAACTATCTAAATCTTGTTGACATCTGGAATCCTTGGTCACCGGTGATGCATCGCCCTGCACACAATCAAATATTTAAAATACACAGCACAACCTGCAGCCTCCTCTTACCTATAAAACAATGACACTATATCTTCAGAAAAATTGATGAGACGCGTACGCCATAGAAACTCATGCAATCAAAACAGCTGTTTTTCATCACCAGTGCACAATGTGTCACCAAATGCCTTCACCTCAGGATTATTCTTATCGAGTTTCTCATGCAGCAGACTATTCTCTCTGTTCATGAGCTTCAGCTCTCCCTGCAGCCTCTTCACCTGAGCCCTGCAAGTCTCGAGGTTCTGGTCCTTCGTCATAAGTTCCTTGTACAAAATATACCTGCAAGTACGTACCTGAATATATTCATGTTTTTGTATTTGTATTTGTAATATGGAGTAGGAGATTAAAGTTTCATGGTTTTGTAAGATTCGTGTTTGACTTGGTTTTGACTGTTAGGGATGACATCTGACATCGCGATTATTGTTTCTAATTTTAAATATTTTTTGACGGATGTCGTTCAACGGCCAGTAGTGAATGTTGAAGGTAAAAAGTTTCTAATTATTTGATAAAAGAGTCATTAGCATCAGGGGCATACGGGCAGGGTGGATATCTGTCGTTACCATATTGGTTTTGGAATTGGTTGCTTCATGATGTAGGTAGCCGAGGTTATTATTTTAGTTATAAGGGACTACTCACACTTATTCAGCTCCATTCGCACTTCGTTGAACAATTTTGGTCAAACTTATACAGTTCTGCTTCTATAAGCCGCGTACGTAATCTATAGCACTCGCATGACAATAACAAATTTGTCCTCATTTTTTACTTGTTTGCCGCGAAAGCTGAAAAGATGCGGAAAGCTGTAAGGATGCATACGCGTCTCCATACAAAATGGTTATTTTCTATGGGCGTAAGCTGAATAGACCTAAATAAGTGTGAGTATTCCCTAACTCGCGCGCGATTAGGATGGGCGCGACCTTTTGGAACTGAGACGCGCGAGGTCCGCCGGCCAGCCGCAGCGTCGGCAACAGTTGCAGAATCTGCCACCAATTCATAGTACCCGAAACTGTCAAATCCCATCCCATTCAACATTGAACCTAATGCTTTAGGATGAATACGACTCGACAACGCCTGGAAAATAAAAATATTTGAACTTATAATTTGTCAAGCAAGCTGTTATCAATATTGAGTTAAGTGAAACTGGTAAATGTTTGACCTATATATTGCAAATTTATGAACTTTATGTATATTATATGATATGACGTGATGTATATCATAATGATTGCCATTTTAAATAACTTTACAATCGCACCGAATATTAATTGTTTAAGAAAAAAACTTAACAAATATATTCTTTCGCAGACCTGATTCAGAACTTTGCTAATGTTACTTGAGAACTGTCTGTTTTCGATTTACTTTGACAAAGTTCCATCCTTTTTTATTATATCTATGGTTCATCCCATTCTCATCGCGTGCGGATTATAAGGTTTGAAGTAAGAGGAACCTCGACGCGACTCAGGTTAAGTTCGAATACGAGCTCCCATCATAATATCATTCATATTAGGTTCCTTTAAACCCTGCAAACAGCAATACAAGCCCCCCACAACGGGGCTCTGTCGTTGAAGTTAGGTTTGAGGTGGCCATCTCGTGAAGTGGCCCACGATTTATAAAATGGCCGACCACTTCATGAAATGGTCATATTCTACGATATGGCCACGACATATCCATTCCCAAAAAATACTATCCATTCCTTCTTGCTACTAAAAATGTAAATGTGAGCTTGTGATGATGAATGGATTTGTTACTGTTTCTCACAAAAACTCCTAAATAGATAATATACATTAGAATAACACATAGGCTATAATATTACTAAAGAAACATGTACTAAATCTGTTAAACGCGACATGAATATTTTATAATCGAGAACACCACCCAACGCCTCTCCCTTTGATGGGACTGATGTTCTCCAGACTTACATTTGCCATAATAAGGGCGAGCTGTTTCAGATGGTTGGCTAACGTAACATTACGGAAGATATTTAACGTTCGTTAAATAAGAAGCGTTATTTCAAAATATTTTGGTTTAAACTGCTAATCCCAATAGCTCAAGTTATTAACACGGGTCCTAGGTCCTACCTAAATATATTTTTTATGTATTCTACCCTTTTTTGTGTCATCGAAAGGACTGCTATTGAGGAATTAAAAAAAAAAAACTCAGTATTGTTCTATTTGACACAACTAAAGTAACGTTAACCAGTGTTCAGACTATCTGTTAACGTAATTGTTATTTTTTAACGTGCGTTAACATATTTTGAAACAACAATTACTTATTTTTAGTTGACATTATTGTGAAACAACAATTACTTATTTTTATTTAACGATAGTTAACAACATTTTTAACATTTACCGCCCTAACAATTGTTCAATGACGTGTTAATGCCATCATGATAAAGCTGTGAAAAAGAGAGGATGTTATACGTCTTGTATGACTCCGTCTCCCTCCCACACCGTTCGTTATCATGATGGTTTTAAGATGTCATAATAGGTATCCAAGACGCGCTTAACTTGACAAGTTGACATGGAAGCCTTTACAACAGTCCTATCGTCATCTGCCTGCCTTTTCCCAACTATATTGGGATCGGCCGCCAGTTTATTTTTGTCGATGGTCACTCGCAGTTGTTAACCCTAAAAGGTTGCAACTACTTAACCGGATTTGCCTGTGTGGCCTTGAGAGAATCTAAGGCAACCAGACAAAGCTAATTAAACTTAAAACTATAACTCCACTGAGGGCCCGGGCTTCGGCATGGGGTACGGACCTCGGCTCAGCGACGTCGTTAAGGGGGGGGGGGGGGGGCAGCTAGGGACTGGCTGGGTCATGATTTATCAGTGTGACCTCCCACAAGCCGGTGACTGGATACCACGGAACTTCTACCCAACCATCCTAAATTCTAACTAAACTAGAAACAAGGTCGAAAAACGAAACCTCTTGACTTCTAAATCAGCGTTATCGGCGGCAAGTTTCTCCTGCATGTCGTAGCTCTCACTTAGCTTGCGAGTCAGGTCAATCTCCTTGAAAGAAACACAAGATTCGTTACAATTGTATATTTTGCTATTTTTGTTACATTTTTATTTATTTTCTAAATCGGGCGGGAGTAGAGGGTGGACGTACGGATTTGCTGCGTGTCTGCGGATCGAAGACCAGCATTCCGGGGCCGCCGGGGCGCTGCGGGCCCGCCAGGAGGACGGTCGGGTGGCTCATCTTCATCTCGTGGTGCAGGGCCGGCTCTGGGGAAAGACAACATAGGCTCTTTAGAAGAAAATAGCGTCTGTCAGCGTTAATGTCGGAAATGATCCCAAGGAAACTTAGTCCCGGGATAAATAGTGATATATTATATTTGCAATTGTTTAATTCAGATCCGTTTAGCCAATCTGACGTGATTAAGTATAGGTACATCTAAATTGTCTTATTTATTATAGTAGTAAGATACAATTAAGAGTCCTATTACGAATCGTAAATGCTCGTTTGCAATAGACGAAGTTACGTTGGTCTGCGTTGGGAGTACATCTATAGTCCGCGAAACAATTTTGATACTTACTAGTCTGAATAGGATTATAGTTTATTTGGGCGCTCGCGCGAGACTGAGGAGCGCGCGCGCTGAATTGACGCAGAATATATAGTACTTTAATTTTATTTATTGTAATTTTGTTTAATTATATTGACAAACGAAAACTAATGAAACGTATTCATTGTAGATTGAAATTTTATATCATATTAATTTATTTGATAAAAAATGTTTTTATTTGGAATATAATGGACACTGAATCAAGACATTTCTGGCTTAAAGGACATCAACCAAAATGGGCTAACCGGTGAACAAACGTATTGAAAAAAAAAGAAATTTATGAATAATTTAGTAATAATATTTAGTAAACATTGGTCCCTATTCGGGAGTGTCAAACTAAATAATATTAAAAACGAATAAAAAAGAGTTTTCATTGATTATTTTGTTTGCATATGCTTGTGTATGGTGACAGTTGCGGCGCAGCGTGCTGGGTGCGTTGAGTTAGGCTTGCCAAAATAAAAAAACCCAGAAGTAATAATATCGATATTTCGATTCGAGAACTTCAAAACTTTACAATGTTTTCCTGGAAGACCGAGCTTAGCTCTGGCCGTTGGAGTATTTATCATTGACATCATCAATTTAACCTTACATAAATAAAAAAAATATGGTTGACAATGTACTACTATTGACAATGTTGAATTACCTAGATTAACATTTGATGAACTTGTATTATTAGCATGTGGAACATATCAGATTAAACAGGCAAAGTCTTATTATGGGGAGCACATAAGAAATGATGGTTCCTAAACTATCGAAGTGTGCATTGATAGAACCAGTGACGTATTACAAGGATTTCCTTCGGTCGAGAATTGCACATTATTGCGAGGAAAAATACAAAGCAGACATATAAGCCGTAAAATATATTTTGTTTATATATTATACGAAAATCATACAGCAGGCATCCAAGCTATTAAACATTATTGCTGCAACTGCATAGTCGACCGAAGGACTGTAGGTTGCTGCGCTCATATCATGTCTGTGGTATGGTATTTAAGCTGGGCAAGGTATGAAAATGTAACTTCACCTGCTCAGTTTTTAGACTATGTTTTATTCCCATATGAAAATGAATAGTTTTACAAATAAACAATTTATTTCAAAATATTGAAGTTTTTGTATTATACTAATCAATTTGATACAAAACTTCTTACCTATATGTTTTCTTTGTACTGTAAGCCACTCAATAAATTTAAAAATAGTGCAATATTTTTATGTCCATGTTCAAGCCCAAACGCCATACAAAGTGGTTGATGTCCTTTGGCTTTCTTTACGTTTTTTTCCCTGAAAACTCAAGGAATTTGAAGAAATTCTAGAATTCAACTTACCTTTTAGTAATTTTAGCTTTTAAAAGAATTGATTGTAACAATGTGAATTAGACCGTCAAAGTTCCATCGCCGACATTTTTTCTTGCAAACTGAGTTCGTAAAATATTTATAGTAAATTACACGAAAAGAAAAATGAAAATGTGTAACTCTAACTTACAAGAAAGAGACTGGCACTCTCGTTATTCAGGATCAAATAATTAAAATATCTTACTGCTGCTGATAATTACAGCGTCAAAAATCATGAATTTCCGTAAAAAATGTAATAGGACTCTTAAAGGCATAAACCCGTTAAATAGTGGTCCAAACATTTTTGTAGCTGGAGGGCGTCATTATTTATCGATTACAAAAACATTAGTTCTGTTTAAATTTATAGTAAATTCAAAAAAATCCAAGTCGTTTATTCAAATTAGGCTGAGGGCCAGCACTTTTTGAACGTCAAGTTTTACAAAAGACAGCCCCCAAAACGCCCGCCCGTCACCACTTCCTAGTGTTTTTAGCTGTGGAGAAGAAGTGGCCAACAAACTTCCCAGTAACACAACTGTCTGTTACGTTTTAGGAACTAGAATTTTACAATAATTAGTATGTATGCAAAGTAATTAAAAATTCAAATTTCCTTCAAAAATTTACATGACTCAAAAAATATATATATGTATTATTTATCACTTGTTAGCTAGCACACTATAACACTAAAACAAAATACACACTTAAGCATGTGTTGACGTATGTGGATTAGATTAGTATAAAAAAAAATACCTACATAGTCAGACAAATAAATAATAAAAAGAAATAAAAAAAAACAATATTATATGAACACATATAACCTGTCATAAACTATCTACTTACACACAAAGAACATGATGAAATTGGAAGTCTATTGTATAAACAGATACCGAGCCCCACAAATGAATCATGGACCTTACGAAATTGGTGTGAAAGAGCATGTAGCTTGTGCTTGCTTCTGGTGTTAAAGTTGTGGATGTCGCTCGTTTTACTGTATAAATGTATATTTTGCATAATATATATAATGTTTGCAAAAATAAATTGAGATGCTACCGTGAGAATTCCAATCTCTTTGAAAATTTCTCTTAATGAAACTCTTGACCCTAGCTGATGTATTATATACTAGTATACTAGGTGACCAGGCAAAAACTATTCTTATACCTACCAAATATACCCAAAAACATTTAATCGAAATCGGCGAGCCGTTTTGGAGGAGTTCGATAAGAATCAATGTGACACGAGAATCTATACTAATATTATAAAGCAGAAGAGTTTGTTTCTTTGTTTGTTTGTTTGTTTGGTTGAACGCGCTAATCTCAGGAACTACTGGTCCGATTTGAAAAATTCTTTCAGTGTTAAATAGCCCATTTATCGAGGAAGGTTATAGGCTATATATATCATCACGCTAAGACAAATAGGAGCGGAGCAGTAATGGAAAATGTGAGGCAGACGAAGTTGCGCGGGTCAGCTAGTATTTTATAAATCTACAGTTTACGAAAAAACTTTGTATCCAGCCTCTTCATGGTACCACTCTGCGTGTATAAACTATGCAATTAAACCAAGCGTAGACAAGTTTTAGTTTTTTAGTCACCATGATTTATTAAATAACAACATTTTTATCGGAATCTTAAAGTAAGTTACAAAAGAGTAAAATAAAATGGTAAAGTTTGAGTTTGGCTGTTGGTTGACTGGTAGAGAATGCCTATGGCATTAAGTCTGCCTTTTTTTAGGCTAAATGTGTTATCACATGCTGACTACATGACTACACTACCTAATCCTATGCCAAAACTAAATTAGTTTAACTAAATATTTTCACATCAGAGTGGTTTTTTTTGAACAGATTAGATTTTTACAAACAAAAATCGCAACTTCATTAATATAGATTTTCGCGGAACTTACATAATTATATTGTTCCTAAACGATGCCCTCTGTTTGTTTGTGTATCTGCTTGTAGAGAACAGAAACAATACCACCAATTTGGTTCGCTAAATACGTGGCCATTTTTAAATGTCCAAAAGGAATAGGCAGGCCTATTTCTATTACAGGCATTTTAAAATGTCACTACTAAAATAAACTTTTCAGTGACAATCGAGCCAAATGTAGTAAAACCGAACACACATGCGGAACAGAAACCACTCAAACATTTGTGTATTCATTGCAGTTTTCGTTTAAAATTGTGGCAAATATCAAAGCTCACCAGAACAATGCTGTGTTTTAAAAAAAAGTACAGTTCAGTATGTGAGGTTTTAAAGCAGACGCTGTGAAGCGTGATTGCAGTGACCCTTCGCTTTAAAAATAGACTGTGGTAGGCGCCAGATAAACTTGAAATAAAGATACATTTCCCTAATAACCGTTGGTAGATAGCCGAACAATATAATTATGAACCGATTTTCATAACGTCAACATAGGCCTCCCCCAAATGTCACAACCGGTCCTGTGCGTCTCGCATTCATCGCCTATCTGTGACCCTCACCAGGTCATGGGTCCACCTTGTGGAAGGCCCAATGTTGCGTCTTCCGATACGCGCAATGGCTGTTATCGCACATTTATTTGACGCCTACAATATTTAGTTCGTATCATGCGTGGTATTTGGAAAATGTCTTCAAACAATATATAAGAAGCGTGAATGAATGTGGCAACTGAATTTTTAAGAGAAATACGTACAGAATGTCAATGAATGAATGATTTTTTTTTTAACAGTTTTCATTGCTGCTGCACACGATCCTTCGCATTTTAAATGAAGGCTGGCAGGCAAACACTTGAAACAATTATTAAACGAATTTGAAACAGGTTTTGAAACTGCCATCGTGGGTGGAACCTCGATGAGGCTGGCAGAAGAACGCGGGGATTGGCAAAAGAAAAGAGAGGACTCGAGGACTATTCCCTGTGGACTTTGCTCGCTGCAAAGTCAGGCTGTAAATGATGATGATACGTTGCCAGCTGGAGCTAACTCGTGGAACATCTGCAATTACATTGATACTTCAGAGTACTTTCTCACCATAAGCACTGCCCGGTACATAGTCCATGCATCGCTCTGGCACCCGGGGCTCTGGCACGCGAGGCTCATCCCTGATCTTGCGCAGCAGCATCTCGGGCGCCACCAACTTCTGTAAGCTCCTGGTCATGCGGTCGAAGCGCTCCATCTCCCGGAGGAGCAGATCGTTCCGCTCGCCCAGTTCCTTCACGTCTGCCTCCGTTATAATAGCTTTCTGCAACAGTAGAAAGTCGCCGTAAACGACTGAAAGACTGTGAGACACGTGTAAATGAGAGACATGCCTGACGCTCTAAAAAACTAACCACTTTCTGAAACATCTTATGCCATTATATACAGCCAACGGGTGAAGACGACAGATGAAATCAAGAAGAATGCCTGTCGATCCACACACACACACACACACACACACATACACAGCTTTCAAACTCCCGTCCTTAGTATCCGGTCAGGGTCGGCAAAAAAATAGCTAGCTTAAAATACATATATTTTGCTATCCCCCGCGGCTTCGCTGCCATCAACCGCAATTATTTTTCTCTTTCATAAGAACCTTCTCCTGATAGTAACAAAACACAACAAAAAATAATTAGCGAAATCGGCACCGCCGTTCTGCGATTACCAAGGAAAATAGGGATTCATTTTTATAAACATAGATTTAAACTAGTTCACACTTGCTCGGTGTCAGGGCCCATCTGAACCCGGAATCTAGTTCCAGAATGAAAGAATGAATGAATTTATTTATTTCCAGTTTAACATCCAATACAACATACACCTAAAAAACATAAAACACACCCACCACAGACCATTAGCATCAAATAATCATTAAACTTTCAAAATAGTAAACAAACTACTTTCATATCACTGAGCTCTGACAACTCTCAGTCAAAATCAGATTCAGGAAATAAAACTCGCACAAACCTCACCAAATTCATTGAAATATTCATAACCAAAGGATGGCCCGAACCAACATGAATTATTGATCAGTTTTAAAATATGGTGATCGGCGAAAAATAATGTTGCTGCCAACTCTGCTCTCGAACAAGCAGTACAGTAAGAGTTTACAATATTCTATTGAAATATGAACCACAATGACGATGCTATTGACACTGCACTGCTCCGTGCTCTATTCAATCTAACAATAGTTGCTTCCGACTGGCAATCTAACTCGGAGGCTGTGTGCCGAGAGGGCAACGCTGGTGTACCTATAGCAACCAGAAATCGATGAACCAACAGCAAATGACAGAAGATGCATGCATAAGAGAAAAACGTAAATCTTACAGTAGTCTGCAAAAAGTTTAAGGTCGTCTATTTTTTTTTTCTAAATGGTACTACCAATTTTATTAAAGTGAACAGAACTTCTGCATTTCCTTATTTCATGACATGCTGGTTATATTCACATCGAGTTGGCTGCAAACTGACCAGGGGCTACGAATATTCTAGGCCCGCGCTCTATATTTGGATTATTTCAGGAAAGCTTTTAGTGAGTTCGTTAGTTATTCTCATTCTGTTAGAAGAGCCGACAGGGGCCGTTACGTGTGATTTTAAAATTTCAGTTACAGTGTTAATTTGGCGGATACTGGTAAAATAATTGCTGAAACTGTTCTAGAAATCTTTTAAAAGTCGTGCGCTATTCAGGACCATAGTCTTGAAAAGCTTTATGAACTACGCTAAAAGTTTTGAACCAGAAACTACTGTGTATGTTGACGTGTGTAATAATATGATCAGGCAGTCTATTCTGTTAAAACATCACCGTGTATACTTAGCCCGAAGGTTCGCCAAACTGAAGTGGCAATGGGCAGGGCACACTGGTCGATTGGGCCGAATAGTTCTGGAGCAGCGACCGCGTACTGGAAGACGCGGTGTTGGCGCGGCCTCCCACAAGGTAGACCGCTGACCTGGTGAATCGCCTGGTGGTCGCGGTCCAGTCCACCTTGTGGAAGGACCAGTTGTTGTGGCGACACTTGCAATGGGGGCCTCTCTCCTTCTAGCAGTGCACGTCTATTGGCTGATATGATGATGCTAATGAAAGCTTAGTTGAAGACAGGTGAGATGTTCAGATAAAAACACTGCTGGCTGTTATACTACACAACATTTAGTAAAGCATGACTTAAGATATATTATAAGTTTATCTATAATTTACAACACCTTTATTTAGCAATACAAATCAAGAGGAGCCACCTTCTGTATCTCAAGAAGCCTGTTCCTGGAGTCCCTGATGATCCTGGTACTTTTGCGGGCGTCATGATGGATGTCCCGGATTTGTCGTGACACGGGCTCATCTGACTCAAGCGTCTGAGGTGAACCTACACAACATTATAATACATGTATTGCAAGCACTAATGTTTCAGTTTTTGAGTAGTACTATTTGTATAGAGAGGAGTGTCAACTTACATGATCTTGATTTCTGAAAAAATAAATAAAAATTGTGTCGTTATTTTGTTAATTTTAGTATAAATGGGTTTTAGGCAGTGAAATAAAGAATAACATTCAAAACAAGATAACAAGGACAATTGCAGTGTACCCTTCTACTGCAATTATTGTCCTTGTTATCTAGTTTTGAGATTATTGCGATTCAATTATATGAATGGGAAAACGAATTCCTAGTTTTAAAAAGGGCAACGTTTAAAAAATCTTGTTTATAGATATGAATTTATTTTATTTTGTTTTGTTGCAGATTTTTAATCTTATATATAAAATTCTCGTGTCACAATGTTAGTTACCTTACTCCTCCGAAACGGCTTTACCGATTTTTACCAAATTTTATATGCATACTAGCTGTCCCCCGCGGCATAGCTCCCGTCAATTAAGTATTCATTGCACATATCGAGTTTTCATTGTTTTTAAGATGTATTCTGCTATTCGGGTCGGAGACAAATCCAACGAATCAATAACAACGAAAATTGGTTCAGCAGATCTCGAGTTATAAGTGTTGTAACAAACCCGTCTTTGTTTTATATATATAGATTTATTGGTCTGAGAATCGGCTACTATCTATTTTTCATACCCCTTAGTGATAAGGGTTGTCCAACCCTAAGATTTTTATTTTAATTTTTGGAAAAAATGTTTTATTTTTATTTTTCTATAATGTGGCATTAAAAAGTACATACAACGCTAAATTTTTACCCTTCTATCACCAACTCATAGTTTTAATAGTCATTTTATTATTAAATAATGTGACGCAAAAGAATTTGCGTGGGTCAACTTGTATTCTTATAAAAATAACTTTATTTTCAGCTTAACGAAGTAGAAAAAAGGGTGTTAATTTAATTAATTATATATAATTAATTGAATTTCTATTTAATTAATTATATATTAAAAAACGAGAACTTTATTGAATTTTGTTGTTGGTCTAATCTTATGTATCGTGCTCTGTCAATAACTTCGTCGTGAGTGTTAGTGATATTGCTGACTTGGTCAACGAGATTATCAATATCATGTATCCAGTGATTGACTATACACACAGTACACACTACAGTGGTTTACTTAGATTTTTTTAAATGGACTTTTTTCATTATTGCTGTGGACCCCTCATTTGTTTAGCACATTATAAATGAAACTCGCATACTACAGGGATATAGTGGGTAATAAAATGCATTGTTCTAGAAATGTTATAGACAAATAGAAGTCACTTTGTGGGAATCTATAAATTTCACTATTTATTTTTTTATAAAAAACGTTGCCCCACACTAGGAATTTCTCCTGTATCGTGGGTGCGTTTACAAACATACAAAGTCACATGTACACAAACAGCCAGACCCCGAACAACTATCTGTAATAGGGCATACAAATATTTGTTCCGTGCGGGAATCGAACCCACGACACGCAACGCAGCAGTCGATCGCTCAACCACTGCGCCAACCGTGCAGTCAATTACAGAAGAGTTCCTTTTCGTTTTGTGAATATCGATTCATCTTAAATCATTTTCTGTTGACTGTCGATACTCGTAACATGCTCGCTGTCATTGCAAGTTACCTACCTTAGGCGCAACTGGTTTGCCGCAGCACTTGGCCACAGCCCTGTCAGGCTTCCTCGCGCCCCTCTGCGATTCCGCCGGGTCCTTCAGCGGCAGCATGCGCGCGCACTGTCGGGTGCAGCGGCTGGTTTCCGGCGCCGGGCTCCTGCCGGACATGCTGTCCGGGGAGCCGCACCGGTCGCCCGTGCCCGGGGTGTCTAGCCGCGGAGAGGTCGGTGATTGTACATTCTCCTTGATCAGCTGCAATTTGGATTGACATTTTTGTTAGGCTTTCGTTCCCAAAGAGTAACCAACGGAAACCTATTACCTAAGCTGCGCTGTCCGTCCGTCTGTCTGTCTGTCTGTCAGCGGTCTAGCGGATAGACAGTTGAAAGTTTCACAGAGTGTGTATTTCTATTGCCACATTGCACACATGGGCTCCCATACAAGGAACGTGTTTTTTTTTCGGTTTATGGTACAGAACCATATGTATGAGGGTCCGACTCGCACTTGGACGATGATAGAAACAGCGGCGACCCCTCTTTTTCGCACGAATGCATGTCATCATTTCAACATCAAGATTGCAGAGCTAATTCTAATTTAAATGCTCTAAAGTAAAAACTGCGTCAAATTGCGTTAGGTATATAAACGACTAAGCAATTCCAAAAACATAAAAGCGGTGACGAACACGGTACTATGGTATAAACTATATAAGTGAGTATGGATGGTTAAAGTTTGTGTAGTTTTGTATGGAAAATGACTTCTGCCGCCCTGGGCGCAGCGGAAAGGAGTGTCAGACTTTTACTGGATTTCCAGGGCACATTCTCTTTCAAACAAGGCCCCAACTTTGCTAGATAGGTTGGGTAACACTCAAGCAAGTGCACTGCAAGGTGGATTCGATACCAAAGGCATCGCAGTAGCGCAACCATCCCATAGTCTCAGCACAGATAACTTGCCTGTAACTGTGACTCCGAAGCAGACTGGCCGTCGAGCGCTGGTTTCCCGAGCTCCTCAGCTTTAGGCCGACTCTTGATGGTCCTCCGCGCGCCCGGCAGGTCCGGAGAGCTGAACGTGTGGTCTACGCCGGACCTCGCAGTGTTCTCGAAACGAGCCGCACGCTGCTTGGGTTGTAATTTCGTAGACTGAAACACAAAACAAATACTAATTTTTATATGACTTCTTCTTCATCGTCGGAGACCCATGAAAACTGTGTTCAATAGGTCGTCGATATCACGTTTATCGAGGCATTCATCATGTCCTCGATGGTGCAGGTGTGAGGCATTTAGGGCACTCTCGTAAGGTCGAAGCGCCCGGGTAGCCCGCGAAATTCAAATATTTTTATGTTTTTTTTTACAATGTTATTTCGTGAAAAAGTCATTCAATCGAGTTGTATGAACTTAGAGGGTTATATTGATAGTTAAAATTGGTATAAATCTTTAGATAAATATGCGTTACGGCCGCGAATTGTATTTTGTTTAACATACAGATTCTCACTGACCGGCAAATTGTAAAAAAACATAAAAATATTTGAATTTCGCGGGCTACCCGGGCGCTTCCACCTTAAATCGACCGTTTTGTGTCCGGGCGCACTAAAATCACATTTAGCTCGATGGAAAGCCCGCCATCTTTGAACGCAGAAAGTTATTCCAACGTTCATTCTATCGTCGACCAAAATATGTTATTATTTAAATTTATATGATTTCTTCAACCTTATTTTTATAGTTACTTCTATGATAATACCGATAATAATGGATTCTCAATAGTATCTGCTTATTCATCAAATCACAACCTAGATGTATCTGCAAGCTGCTATTATTAGCATTTAATCGATGATATTCCAGCAACGGTTGGTCAACGCTATTCAGGTGCAAATGTATAATTAACCGAGTCATTAGTCGCCTGATTATTTGTGTTGATTGGTTGTTTGTTCCAAAACAAATAACACTGAAACAGGTTTGGACAGACGTGTCGGGTGAGAGAGGACAACAGAAGATGAAAACGTGTTGCGCCGACCCCAAGTAACATTATGGGACTCCGGCAGGATGCTTGTTGTTGTTGTCTAGTTCCGACTGATCTACTGCTGCCGTGAAGCAACCTCCATGTAGCCGTTCTAGAGTCACAACTATAATTCACAGGCAGGGTACCCACTCGCTCTAGAACTAACTTTGTTGATTGCAATTTTATCATCACTACATACTATATAACAAAGTCACTTCTCGCTGTCTGTCTGTCCCTGTATGCTTAAAATTCAAAAACTCAAAAAAAGGGTTTTTTTAATAGATAGAGTGATTCAAGAAGAAGGTTTAAATGCATAGTACATGCATAATATAGTAGAGAAACATTGATAATTTTAGAGGTTTCTAATGTGATGTCGTAAATTAACACATTTTTTGCGCTTACATTGCAAATGTTGGCTGAACCCTACGAGATAGATGAAAATAATGTATCACAGTATTATACACTTTAAAAAGGTCTTACTTTTTACGAGAAATAATAATATGGCTTATTTACGAAGCGATTTCAAGCATTAATCCTTATGCAAATAAGTGCCGTAAATACATTGTGGATTTAATATAGATCAATGGCCCTTTACACCACGTAATTTTAATGAATGTTTTCGGAGAAATTACAGATTTCAAATACAGGGACATAGCTGTTGCGGCGGTAGGTACCTACCGGCCGAGCGACCCGGCGACGCGCGCGTTTCAATAAAGCGTCTCTAGCTAGGAAAATAACAATTAGATACTTATTACTTTATAAAAACGTGCTATCAGCGCGACAACTTAATCCGTACTTTTAAGTACGTTACGACAAATTAATAAGATATAATCATATATTCGAAATTGTTGCTAAATCTGGTTTTACTGGAAGCCGACCACAATATCAGTAGTTGGGAAAGGATAGACAGATGATGGTGATTCGAAATTTTTGCACCCGTGCGAAGCCGGGGTGGATCGCTAGCTTTACATAAAGCGACTACTACCTGACCTTCCCAACGCCACCTCTGTGTAACACAATAGCCCAAGAGTCTGACAATCTGGCACACTTTCGAGTCCAGCTACCCGCAAAGACAGACAATGATAGCCGGGATCAACGGCTCAACGTGCTTTCAGAGGCACTTGGAGGACTGTTAGGCTGCGTTTCCATCAGAGATGTGCGAGGATGGATGGCGAGGAATGGCTTCATTTATCTAACCTCGCTCAGCGCAAGCGATTCTGTTGGTTCTAAACAAACACATCCCTTGCTACCTCGCTCGTCTCTGGTGAAAACGCAGCCTTACTGCTTGTATTGTCATGAAACACGTACCTAAGGGTCATACGTGGCTAATTATATCAAGATCTCAAACTGACCTGTGCTTGCAGGGTTTCCCAACGGAAATCCAATTAAGTACTCCTTAATTCATTCGACGAGGCCAACGGTTTTTTTGATTTTATTTGTAAGTATTGGCGGAAAAAATAAATGGAAAAAATTGCGAATGGTTATTTCTACTTGTGTTTTGACATTTTGACTAGCCTACTCGATTTTTATTTAGATTTTTTTCAGTGACAGTCCATAAAATCGATGGTCGCCAATCGTTTGAAGTTATCGCGTTAAATTGTTAATTCGCGTTAGTAAAATGTAGCGTTAAATTGTATTTTTTTTTCTAAATAAGACACGGATGTATTGGAAACTATTGAATTTTGATGCAATTTATTATGTACAAAACGATTTTTTCATAATATATCGAGAAAATATAATCTAAAAAAGATTTATTACAATCTTCAGGAATCTGCCATTTTCTGGTGACATATATAGACTGTTTTATTCCAAACTATAATCTACCTTTGTACCTAATTTCATGAAGATATTTTAAGCGTTCTGACATAAAAGAGTAACGAACATACATCCATCCTCACAGACTTTCACAATAATAATATTAGGAGGATGTATCCTTCAAAATCAAGTGAGACAGTCGAAACATGATATCGAGCATAATCTGCCCATGATGTCTGACTGATGTGGTGGGACTTAGTAGGTACATCTGTCCTGTATCATATCCTCTACTTGTGAGGAGTATTCTAATACGCAAGGCCAGCACTATTATAGACGTCAGATACCCGTGCAATAACGGCTATTGAACCAAATACTTTTATTGGCTTTCTAAATATAAAAAAAAAAAACAGAAATAATGAAATAAAGCGGTCCTGAATTGACTTCTATCGTGATTTATCTAATAGGTAATGAAAAACGGTCCATAATAAAACTTATTGTTCAACTATTTACGAAGGGAAATATCCCGTCTATTGCACCGTACGTGCGTTCAGGTGAATATGCCATACCTATTACTGGAATCAAAAGTAGCTCACAATTTAGGACCCATTAATTTCAGTGTTAATATAATATAATCCGTGGTGCTTGGCAACTGGGCTTAACCCAGTTGTATATGTCCCTTGGTGCCTATTGGCCTAGCTCTAATCTGTCTCCTGCTTGATATGGAGGGAAGTGGAAATTATATTATTTTTTTTCCTTCTGATGAATTTCGATGCGGGATCCAAGACAATTGAATCGTTTCTCCGGGACTCGTCGGGCTTCGTTTGCTCGGCGTTTTTCTGGTGGTCGCCACTGTTGATTCTGACTTTCAGTGGTTGGGAATGTGTGGCGGGCTTGTACTTCATTGCACGTTTATCTAGCGCCGACAATAGTTGGACATTATCACATTTCTTTAACTGCCTTCGTGGTCGAGTGGTGTAGGCGTTTGCCTTGTGACTCGGTGGTCGTGGGTTCGATTCCCACGGGAAGCATACCTACTTTGTAAAGTTGTTTCCAGTTTGGCTAGGACATTGCAGGCTTGGATCACCTGATTGTCTGATAAAAAGATGGTTCTGTGCTTCGGAAGGCACGAAAATCGGACACTAGGTTGTGTGGGTCGTTAGACCTTACTGCCCACACGATACGGATTTCGTTTCCAGCAGTGCTATTCTGTAACAACATTTTCGTGTCTCGACAGCGGAATCCGAGGTGAGTTTCAAATTCGTATAAATATAAGACCTTATGATGTGTGAAATAAAGTTCACTTTGTAAGCTTAGTCACTCAGGTGAAGTCGATATCGAAATGGTTATTTACAGAATAGACAAGCAGGGCACGCTTCCTCTCGATGGTTAGCTTAGAGAGCCGTCCCAGTTATAATGTCAAATAACAACTCTGAGCAATTTGAGATTAGCTCGCTGCTCGCGGGGCTGTATGTAGGTAGTTGTCGCTATAGATTAGTTTTTCAACAGGCGCTCGCAAAAAATTAACAATCTAATTTATGCCACAACATTGTTCTTTGCAGGCCGTCTACATAACAGCAAGTTATGTCACTGATATTATATTTGCATTTATTTTGGTTTTCGTCTATGGACGAAGATTTTTGTTTGATTGAAGAAGAAAATTTTTTTTTTATGGACGAAGGTCGAAGGTGCTTTCACACGCTGCAAGCGAGTAGGGTAACAAACACGACAATTACATTTTTAATTTACTAATAACAAAGCTAAAGAGTTTTTTTGTATGTTTGAGCGTGCTAATCTCTGGAAAACCACAGCCGGATCTAAAAAAAATGTTTTGCTTTTGAACGCCCAATTCTTGAGGAGGCAACAGGTTATCTATATAATTATATAAAAGAAAGTCGTGTTAGTTACACTATTTATAACTCAAGAACGGCTGAAACGATTTTGCTGAAAATTGGTGGGGAGGTAGCTTACAACCAGGAGACGGACATAGGACAGTTTTTATCCCGGAAATCCCACGGGAACGGGAAAGTGTCACGGGAACGGGCACTTTGCGGGTTTAACGGGAGCGAAGCCGCGGGGGACAGCTAGTTTAACATAAATTAAGGAAACACAGGCGCCGAGAAAAAACTTACCGATAATCATTACTTTTGGATCAGCCTGATGGTTAAACCTTGCTGATATTAATCAAGTTCTGTAGGTACCGTGAAAAAGATCAAACCGAACTAAGAAATATTATGATCACCAGACCATGATGTCAAACGTATTTGAGGTCAATTTGCAAACATTTAATACTTTAATAAATCAATTTAATATTATTGAGTCCAACGAGATGAGGAGGTGCGAGTGACTTTCCAACGGGATATATATTAAGTGAATATAATTTGTACGCCTCTCCGTAACGTGATATCTAATAAAGTCCTATTATTCAGTTACATAAACTGGAAACCGACTCCAATATAGCTGGGAGAAGGCTGGTTATGAAATGAAATTTAAATTCCTGTCTAGACGAGCCCTGCCCCTGCCTTGCCTGTCGAGGTTGCAGCTGAGAACAACATGTGAGCATGCAAGACATCCGCGCCGGAATGTCATGTTGTGTGGGCTGTAGGTCATATCTGACATAACGCTAGTGAATTGCAGGAAACGACACGCCGAGCCCAAGGTCAGGCTGGCAGGTGAACGGTCGCTAAGACGATCAGGTTGCCACAGACTGCTTGGCTGGCCATGGGTGGAGGAGTGAAGGATCCAAGTACTTGTGCATGTATGTCTCGCCCTGAACAGCAAAAACTAAAGCTTTCGAGCCGGATTAATCACAAGCAGTCTCAAAAATTGCAGAAAGATGATAACTGGTAGGTAAACCTTATCCAGCAGGTGAGATAGTGGTCAAACGCGTGCCTATGGATAGAAAAATAAATAAAATCTTTGTACGCTCAAGGATAACATTATTATTTTGACGATTTAATAACGCTAGTCCCGAGCGAAACATAATTTTCACAATATTTAGAAAAATAACAATAAAGATTAATCGAAACTACAAACTAAGAAGATGAATCAAATAAATAGTTATAATATTACCTTCATCACAATATCCTCCTCTATAAAATATACACTTCCATCAAATAAGAAAATAATTTAAAGCGATTACGTCTAAAACTAGCCGAATACAATATGGCCGAACTTTGACACGTGTCTAGAGTATTTTTTTTAAGACGATCAGGCTTTTCCACGGCTTTTCCTACTGTTATAAGTGGCCAGTGCTATTACTATTTTATTCAGAGACAAAAAGGTTTTTTTAATTGATTAGGGCCTGAATAAAAAATACAGCGCCTGTACGATTCTATATTTTTTGTTTAAATGGGACACTGCTCAATGTGTTTGATAGTGAAAATAACTAAAAAATATTTTAACGCATCAAAAAATTAAGGTTATCTAAGATAAAAACTCGTTTAGCCTTAAGTAATTTATGCAAAATGAGTCATTGAAAACACCACTACATAATAGTAAGCAGTTTCTGGGGTAACACCTTCAAATCTTGATTGACAATTTCCTTTGACAAAAAGGGTCACAAGGTCTATGAGAAATGGGCCTATATCCGCAGATCCGGGCAATATTCAAATATTGACGGCAACCGGATCTATTGCGATCCCAACAGCATTCACAAATAGTTTTACTTATCATAAGGTTAGTCTAATTAGGACTAGTTTCAACTACCGTCTTTACTTGCAACATTTGTTAGGTACTTCCATAAAAGAGAGAGCTTGGTGAAGAATATTCTGTAGAAGGGGATGCTAGAGTTATCTGATGATGATGATAACCTATGAAGAGATTCTTCAGAAGAATACCCAAAAACCATTTTGAAGATCATAGCTTGTGCTGCTACACTAAAGTGTTCAATTCACCACAGACTGCAGGTGTTGATGATGAATACGATGAACTGTCTTGGGAATAGAAATTTGAAAACATATTATGTGTTTGTCACAGGATCGTTCATCATATCAGCCGAAAGACATCCACTGTAAAAAACTTTTTTGACTGTTGATAGGCACGCGTTTGACCACTATCTCACCTGATGGTAAGCGGTGACGTTTAAGATGGAGCACGCTTGCCTAAAAGTAACCTATTCACTCTTCACTTATTGACTGGTTGTAACTATTAGGAATCACAGACTCCGGCAGGGAATTCCACTCCTTTGCTGTACGTACCATGAACGTGTTCCCTAAACGTTTTGTGCGTGTAGGTGGGATGTCCACATTGTCCACCATGTACTACTACACCATGGCGCATCGCCGTTCGTCTTGTGGTTTAATGATGGAATGGGCTTGGCGGAATTATATTATGCAACTAGCTGACCCGCGCAACTTCGTCTGCGTCACATTTACCATTAATGCTCCGCTCCTTTTAGCGTGATGATATATAGTCTATAACCTTCCTTGATAAATAGGCTATCTAACACTGAAATAATTTTCAAATCGGACCAGTAATTCCCAAGATTAGCGCGTTAAAACAAACAAACTCTTCAATGCATTATTTTAGAACAAATTTGATTTCCATAAAAAGGGTTATAGTGAGTTAACCTAAAGGGATAGACATATGCTCTCCAGGACTTTTTTTTAGAAGTTTTAAAGAGGAATAATTTCGTAATACTTGATTTTTGCGTAACTTAAACCGTTTAAGCAGCGCACGCAACGGAAACTTTTTTCCCGCTTGCAACATTTATTATTGCTGCTCCGCTCCTATTAGTCATAGCGTGATGTTGTATAGCCTACAGCCTTCCTCGATAAATGGACTAACCAACGCAAAAAGAATTTTTCAGTTCAAGCTGGTAGTTCCTGAGATTAGCGCGTTCAACCAAACAAACAAACAAACTCTTCTGCTTTATAATATACTAGCTGTCCCTCGCGGCTTCGCTCTCGTTTAACCCGCATAATTCCCGTTCCCGAGGGATTTTCCCGTTCCCGTGGGATTTCCGGGACAAAAACTATCCTATGTCCGTTTCGTGGTTCTAAGATACCTCCCCACCAATTTTCAGTTAAATCGATTCAGCCGTTCTTGAGTTATAAATAGTGTAACTAACGCGACTTTCTTTTATATATATAGACTAGCTGACCCGCGCAACTTCGTCTGCGTCACATTTTTCATTACTGCTCCGCTCCTATTGGTCTTAGCGTGATCATATATAGCCTATAACCTTCCTCGATAAATGGGCTATCTAACACTGAATTTTTCAAATCGGAGCAGTAGTTCCTGAGATTAGCGCGTTCAACCAAACAAACAAACAAACAAACTCTTCTGCTTTATAATATTAGTAAGTATAGATTCCGTCGCACATTCTCCGAAATGCAACCGGTAGAAAACCGACAGGCTTCAACATCAAACTTGCAACTCGGCGTCGATACGCCAAGGTGCTAGCCTGTCGAGCTGGACTCAAGACTTTGGAGCTTCGACTCGACGAGCCTATCACTACCGAGGATCCTCTTGGCTCGTTTCTCAATGGACTCGAGGGCATCAAGCTGGTGTCTGGCTGTTCTATCTCAACATGGGCCTCCCCAAGTGTCGCCACTACCGGGTCGGTACAAACACCGAACCTTTATAATAAATCGCATGAAATTTTATACTTGGTAAAACATTATTTAAGACTAGCTGACCCGCGCAACTTCGTCTGCGTCATATTTTCCATTAATGCTCCGCTCCTATTTGCCTCAGCATGATGATATATAACCTATAGCCTTCTTCGATAAATAGGCTACCTAATACTGAAACAATTCAGTGAAATCGGACCAGTAGTTCCTGAGATTAACGCGTTCAAACAAACTGTTTGTTTAAAATATTATATTAAATTATATTAAAACTCTATATTATTGTATATCTATAGAAGATATATTTTAACATATACATATATATATATTTGCATGGGATTTTTTATAAATTTGAATAATGTGGACACCATATACCGAAAGTTTAGACGTAACGTAATTAGATCGAGTTTTACTACAATCTTATTAAATGTTAGATATTTGCAACAGTCCGGTGACATCATAGGACAAGCGACCGTCTCCAATGCCTTGTGGATCACAAGCCGCTCGCAGCAATAACAGGGTACCACTGTACCAGCAATGAGAATTCCAGTCGATTATGTTGTTTCTATGTACGCAACAAACAGACAAACGTAAAACTAATTAGTTTCTGCTTCTGTCAGCAGTTCATAACGTCGCCGACAGTTGGCAGTAAATCATTGGTCATGTTTTATGCGTCGACGAGGCGATAAATCAGGTACATTAGTTTTGCTTGTAAGTTGGAAGGCCACACTTAACTGACCCCGCAGTTTTATGGTATCTGGTTCATTTACTGATTATGAGGTGGCTTTGACTAGTCCAGATAACAGACTAGGTAAAATGGTATTTCCACAAGATTCCTCTCTCCAAATTATTTAAAGTAACCCACCCACACCTATCAAGATTGGAGTCTCTACACTCGAAGTTGTAGACAAGTACGTCTACCTGGGTTTGTCCTCGGTCCAGTTAGGTAGGGCTAACGTCGACATCGGGTTCAACCGTCGAATTCGACTCGGCTGGGCAGCGTTCGGGAGGTTGCGTGGTGTCTTCCCGTCTCGCATACCATAGTATCTCCAGACGAAAGTCTATGACCAGTGCGTGTTGCTAGTGATGATTTATGAAACCGAAATGTAGTCGCTCACGACGGGCCTCATCAGAAGGTTAAGTCACCCAAAGGGCAATGGAGCCCTCTCCATTGCCTCTTGTGCCCTGCACCCATGAGATATTATGATGAAGAACTAACGTAAAAAAATCATCATCAACAGAATCAGGGCTCTTACGCTGGACTGACTGTTGCTACACACGTTTGTAAGTAGCTTAGTTTATGCCAGTATCTACTCTGAACAATGTCAATTGGAAGCTGATTGCAGTTCACTTGACGTCCGTATCGATGTACTGCGCACACTAGAAAACTACTTATTACTTCACGCACGTTTGCAATGATTGTCCAGAGCCGTGAGGAGATCTGCATCTCGTCTGGCGAGGCACATCACGCGGATGGCTCTATGGCGACTGGCTGGAATGTCTGTAGATCAGTGTAGATGGTAGACTCGCAGCAAAAACATGATTGAATATGCTAAGCATCAATCAATGTCTATAATATTCTTTCGTTAATGCCTAAGTGACTGACAGACAACCCACAGCCAAAATTGCTGATCGTAGAAAGCTGAAATGGGCATTTAGGTTCCTTGGGGAGTGGTGGGAGCACTAAGAGAGGATTTTTAGAAATTCTTACGGGACTGGACAAAAACGGGATAATTATGCTTGTACGAAGTCGCGGGCAAAAACTAGTTAAGTACGATATTATTATTTATTTGTAAATATTTCAGAAACTGCTAAGTATAGGAAGTAGGTCTAAAACCATCAGTATCAACTTAAAATTTGATCGTTTCATTAACTTCTACACACACACAAACTCTTCTGCAGACAATTGCTGCGTATACAATTAATACCACACAAAGAAGCTATCCTGCAGCTAGATACACCACCTTAGCACAAGACAGTAAAGATCAAAATCGAGCAGCAAGGAATTTGTCAATAGCAAGATAACGTGGTAATGTAGCGTCGTAGATAACTCTAATACAATTAGGTGCATGGGCAAGGTTTCCGAGGGAAGAAGCCAGTTCGTCACGACCCAGGGTGGCGAGAAGGCAGCTGCAGACAACATGGCTCAAGGTAAGAACACTTATAATTATATATTCAGAACCCTCAGCTATGGCTTAAATAGTCTCCACAAGGTGACAATTTGCATAAATTGACGTAAGTCACAGTTTTACTTGCGCATTACGATATTTCGTAAGCATTTATTTTGTGTTTTTCTAATCTCTCGATCTCATCTCATCTCTTCCGAGTTTTGGCGACAATCCATAAATATAAATTATTATGATTTATTAAATAAGTATCTACCTACTAATTATTCAGGTCTTATCAGAAGGTTTCAACCATATTTTGTGGCATAGCTCACATAATAGTCGGCATACCTATTACCCGAACGTTATATTTATTTGATCATTACGAATATAGCAAGTATTGGCAAGGTTATTTATTCAGTCGGTATTTATAACAATAGTGTAAATATATTATTGGCTGGCCGGAGTGAACACTGACGAGGAACAGAGCTGGGAACCTCTTTCTTGCCTTAATCGGCCGGTCTGAGTGGAGATTCGCTAGAGCAAACGTGCTCGAGACAAGGATGATCCCTCTGCTCCCCTGCATCTTCCTCATTATACAGGTTTTCTTATACATTTCGGCTACAGACCCTCAGTGCTAAGATTTTTTTTTTTCGTAGTATAGTTGTCCCCCAGACGTAAAATAACTACGTATTGCCCACGAATCTTCTCGCGTTAAAGTAGCTAGCACATACCCGTCTCTGGGGGTCTATTTCTGTGCCAACATTTAGGCGTGAAAGCGTAGGAAACAAACAAACAATAGGTACTAATTAACTTTTTAGGGTTTCGTACCAAAATGGTAAAAAGGATCTTACTCATGGTGTGACTAAGTATGTCTGTCTGTCACAGCTGGATATCTCAAGAAGTACTTACTAATGATATAGGGATGTACTTACTTAAGGATCTACGTTTTGGAACCGACTCCCGATAAATTCAAAAGTACCTGTAAATGGCTGTTGTTTTAATTTAAATGATTTCGAGATTTAATGGAAAACGTAAACGTTTTTTCTGTTATTACGTCCATCGTGGGTGGAGGTAGCATTTTCAATGCCAGCAGGCCCGAATAACACAGCCTTCTTGCCAGCCAACTTGAAATTTGGAATAGTTTAAGATGATGTTTGCTCAAGTATTTTGAAAATAAGACAGAAATAAAAATGTTTTTTTTTTTTTTTTGAGAAAGCGACTGAAATGGATTCTTAATAATTCGAAGTGCTACTAGCGCATGTGGGGTAGGTATCATATGAAAAAGCGCTATTAGCAAATTCTTAACGATTTTCCTTTTTCCGATAGAATTTTATGTGAAGATTACAGAAAAAATAAAACGATGTCTCTGAACAACACACTTTTGGAATAATCATCAACAAAAATTACATTAGTTCCACTGGCGGTCAAGAGATGGTGTTGATCTAAAACTTCAATATACACCAAAAAAGCAGTGTTCGAATAAAGGCCTCGCCGCTGAATTTAAAAAAAAACATTTCACGTTTTATATAATGGAACGAACCTTCTGTGCGCGAATCCGACTCGCTCTTGACCGATTTTTTATATAAAAATATTAGTTACAATTAGTTAGGATAAAAGCAAAATAAAAATTTGTAAACTAACCGACAGAAACCGTACTTAGAAACAATTAATGCTCTTCACTTATTATAATATCACTTTACCAATTACTCCGGCTGACAAATGTCAGCCGGCAAGTTTCAGAATAGCAGTGTTTAGGATTATGTCGGTAAATACCGACATAATCCTAAACACTGCTATTCTGAAACTTGAGCTTTTAAAATACTCTAAAATTAAGAACCCATTCCTTCAAATAATTAATAGAACCATAAATAGAACAATCGTAATCAGTAAAACCAACAGCAATTATTATTATTGTAGCATTCTCGACAATGCTCTTGTTACGAACTTTATGTTGGTAAATATCTTACATTCCGTATCTCAGTTTGTGATATAATGACGTCAGATGGGCTTAGAGTACATTCATGCCTGTTCATGTACGGGGTGATGAGGCATCGAGGCATCAGCCCAGATCGATGGATAAAATTGGTATACCTCAGTAGCTTCACTCGTGTTAAAGTCGGAAACACACGTGACCTGATCGAAAATTCGTAAGACGGATGATTCAAAAATGCACAACGTTAATGTTCAAGTTTTCACTTCTGCCGGCACTCCCGGAGAGCAACCCGTAGTTTTTTTTAAAGCTGAGGCGCATTATCTAATACGCATACCTCTAAATATCTCAGCAACACTTTTGGGCACCATGTTCCTAATTTTTTTATGCTTTTTAAGTGTCCCTCGCTTGTGATAGTCGGAAATTATACTAAAGAAAAATACGCCCTGGATAAAAGGCTGTAATTTAACTCAATGCTAAAGGGGTACAAACTTTGTGGCAGAAGCCCCGCTCCCACTTTTTTAAAGCTGCAGCGCATTATCTTATACGCGTATCTGAGAAGAAGCCTAAAAGGAAGTGGACCTGGCGAAGCCCCGATAACGTGACAAATAATGAGATCGACTTCGTTATGTCTGATAAGCGCCATATATTCAAAGATGTCTATGTGGTCAACATCTAGTTCGCATGCGGGTGATTGCACGCTCCTGGCCACACGCAAGACAAATATTTCGTTTGCCACTGCAGTATCGTGCGTGTCGCCAGTGACTAAAAACGGGATGCGGGTCACAGTAAAAACAACACTGAAGACAGAAGAACGCCGCCCCCATCCGGATAGCAAGCGCGCAGCCAATCCACATTAAGCGTGCGTGCTGCCCGCATAACAGGAAAGACATGTATGAAATTATAGGATGCGGGCCGCTCGCATGCGGACCAGATCCACGTGCGGGCGATAACACGCGTGGCAGGAAAGGGCCCTTAGTAGTTCTCGAGTTCAGCTGTGAGAGAACCCATAATAAAAGTTGGTGTAAGTCAAGCTACTCGTACATGTTGGATTAAGATCGACGGAATTCTTCGAATGCAAATAAAATTTTGAACTTCTCCAAAAATGGAGAATAATATTCCATTTTTTGTTTTTTTCTAGAAATTTTTAATAGCACGCATTTTCATCGCTAAAAATAAGCTTAGAATATCCTCGGATTAATTCTGAATATCTCGCACGTGTCTCTCTCTGGAGCCCTGACCGCCGCGCCGGTAGCTTGGACCCTGTTCCCAATACCGGTGGGCTACTGTGGGTATATTGACTTAAAAAATCTAATTAGTCCGTCAATAGATTTCCAAGCAATATTGGACACAATTGTTTATTTATTTCAGGAAAACATAAAATATAGACGATACAAAGCGTTGAAAACTCGTGTGACGTCATATTGCGACACACTTTTAATTGGAAAGTGATGTCACAAGCCCCCAGACTTGATTTTGTTGCGTTTTCTTCGTGTTTGATAAAACAAAATATACGTACCTATCCAATATATTTCGATAATCTTACTGACGGACTCAATGATCATTTTTTTTACTCGTGTAATGTCCTCAATCAATAAACCGTATTGTCCAAGTTAGCGGTAAAAAGACACCTGAATCAACAAGTCATTGTAATATCGGTACAATTTCCTTTAGTTTAATATACAGATAAGTACGAGCATGCTTTCCTTGTGCCTCGCGGAATCTCCAGAGTACCACGTATGACGCACATTGTACCTAGGCAATGTGTGGGGCCATTTTATTGCTAGGAGAAGCCCACAGCTACGCTTTCTCCTCAATTTCCATTTCCATGTAATAATATTGTTTCTTCCCTTTTAGGGTAACCAACGGACCCTATTACTAAACCTACTCTTATCTGTCCTGCTGGATCTCAAAAACTAATATGTAGACTGTTGAAAATTTCACGGATTGTGTATTTCTATTGCCGCTATAACAACATTCAAGAAACGTTGTTTTTAACGGTTTATCGTATGGAATCTTTCGTGAGAGAGTCCGACTCGAGCTTGGCCAGTTTTTGAGGATAAAGATAACACTGGTAGATGTGTCAGCAGCATTGTGACACAGATTCATTCTTCTTCGGGTGCCTACCCTAGAACCCAAGGTTGGCCATCAACTGTGAATATTTTTCTGTTTTTAACCGACTTCCCAAAAAGGAGGAGGTTATCAATTCGGTTGTATGTTTTTTTTTTTTTATGTTTGTTACCTCATAACTCCGACAATTATGAACCGATTTAATTTTTTTTTGTTTTATCTGAAAGGATATACTTGCAGATTGGTCCCATTTAAATCATATCAAAATCGGTTACAAACTTTGGATTTTAAATCGAAATAGCTGGAATTTGACTATTTAGATGAATCTTTGATAATCGAAATTGCGTATTATGCTTTTCTGCGATTTTGTAGTGGTGCTGTTAGGTGTGGGGCACCACTAAAAAGTGAAAAATAAAAAAACTTTTTACAAAAAAATACAACCGACTTCTAAAAAAAAAACACTACAAAGTAAAAAATAACTTTAATTTCGGAAGTCGGTGTCAAAATACGAAGATACTAACAAAAACACCGACTTCCGAAATTTTTTTTAGAAGTCGGTTGTATTTTTTTCTTAAAAAATTTTTCTTTCGAGCATCCTTTATTGTTACAAACTGCACAGAATCAGATCGTAAAATATAAATAAATCGGTCCATTTGTTCAACAATTCGGTGTAACTCCAGCCTTAAGTCGTGTTTATGTTTTTATCGCAGTATATCGCAGTGATAATACAATGTAGACCAAGGTAAAAGGAGACTTTATCATTTACTAAAACAAATGTTGACAGATTTTCATTAATTCTCTACCTACGTTTATTTTAGTGCCATTTAAACTAATTAAAATACAATGAACTGGTATTAGAATGAAGTACCCTTGTTATACATTTATCAGTTTTACTTAAACGGTTGTATGTCAAGGATCTCACTCCAGATACATACCAATTACTTCAAATCGTCCAGTCTTCTTCGAATTCTCGTTCATCCGTATGCATTTTGCTAACTGTTATTTTTTTATGAGATAAAGTTTGCTCGAACCACAATAAATAAACTTGGATATCGTTGCTAACCCGAAGTCATTACGATTGAAATTTAAATTAATTTTTAATAACGGAGGGACGACTTGGATGCCTCCTTGTACATTTATTTCTCCAAGAAGAGGAACAGATGCGGAAACGGTGGAAATGCAGGGAGGTGTTTGCCCAGCAGTGGGACAGCTAGGACTAGCTGTAATGTTTAAAAAAATTACTATTGATAAGCATACGTTTGACCACTATCTCACCTGATGGTCAGCGATGAAGTGGTCGAAGGTGGAGCATGCTTGCCTAGAAGTAACCTATTCACTCTTGACTTAAAGACTCCCAGGTTGTAGATATCAGGAAATACAGACTCTGACAGGGAATTCCATTCCTCCGAAGAACGATGATTTAGTCTGTATCGTGATGCTATCTTGTTCTTAAACTAGAAACAATGCGCATTGTCACTATAAAGATATCTAATTACCATTTTCATAAAATCAACTATCAGTTATCTCGCTTGCCTATACCTTTCTAAGTTTGCACTGGTGGTTTTAAGATTTACATTATTAAATTACCTTTAGGGAATTTTATTCGGAAGGGACGCAGTAGTGCTGTAGAAATGAACACTTAGGCGAAGTGAACGACAAGTGAGCTGTCAAACCATACAAACAAGATGGCATGACAGCTCACTTGTCGTTCACTCCGCCTAAGTGATCACGGTGAAATGTCAACATAATCGACTGGCAGTATCCTGTATCCCATCCCAGTACGCGGTCAAACCGTGTTCCAGTTTTCATCCAAATCTGGTAATAAAAAGTTGTTAGTTTTGGAAGAGCGTGCTTTTCTTCCTAAAAGAGGACGAGGTACCTCACTATTCCAAATAATTTGCAGAACGTACTCGTCAGCTATAACGCGATACTGTCCGAGGACATTCCTCGCAGCATGGCGCTACATTGTCGCTGCGAATACTTCCGACACCACGGCAGGCGTCGAAACCATTATCAGTGACCTTGCCCGCAGGTTTCTCTGCCCGGCTCCTCACTGACACGCCGTAATTAATTGCCTCTTTGATAAGTTAAAATTGACGGTTGTTTAATGATTTTTTTTTGGCAGGATATTACAAAATGGAAAGTAGTTCGTGTTACGAACGACGACGCTTTCGAACTGATATAAGTGCTTCGCTGTCACTGTTCTAAGGTATTGACTGAAAAGATTGGGAACCTTGGCCATTTTTCCGTTAGAATTAACTTTTGCCAACTAAATACAGAATCTCATAGCGCGTTTACACTAAGTCGGTCACCGAATTCGGCGACCGGATTCGGTTTTACCTAATTGATTAATCGAATTAGGCTGTTTACGGAATACGGCGACCTAGGAGGAAATGTAGGCGGAGAGACTTTGTATGTAAAAAGTCATAATTCGAGGCTTTGCTCTCGTATGTATATTTCATAAACTGAATAATAAGGATACTATGTAGTATGTACTATGTCCCTATGTTTTCATTTTTACAAGCTTTTTATTTATTAACTTGCAATGGTATATAATTATGTTTGTCCGGGTGGAATCTTGCAACTGAATTTTAAATCAGTTATCTTTAACCGATTGAGCTGAAACTTGGTATACACGCTTATTTTGGATGACAATGCATGCTTAGCTATGGTGACGTCATTCTAATTTCAATATGGCGGATCATCCATGATGGCGGACAAGTTATTTTTGAAGTGAAAACTTATTTAGCGGCATTGAGAACTTTTCTTGGGATGGGTATAAAATCGTTCGCGTTCGGACACGTGACCTGATCGAAAATTCACTTCTGCCGGCACTCCCGGATTTTTTTCTGCACTATCACAGTATGGTGATGGTATCAAATGAAATGAAAGGGCTTGCTGAGGAGAATACGAAAACTAATACAACGTCATGTTAAAAAATATGGGGGACCACCCAAGATGTATATATAAACTCGTTTTTAATATCATTAATTTATTTCAATGGAATACATAGTTGTCAAAGTACACTATGGTTCTACTGACAGCGCGCGGTCTGAACAGATAATTTTGAGCATTTTTTAAGGGTTCTAGTGCTATTATATATAAATATTTCATCAAGTAGGAATTTATTAGGATAAACTCTGTTTTATACCATTTTACAATTCTTCTTTTGCTCTTCTTGAATGATTTATGTACTCGTAGAATAGGTTTCGACTTACGGGCACGTCGAGCCAATGACATGCAGTGGTAAAGACATCGTTGTTTTGGCTTTTCGGCGAAATGGACGCTCTATATTCGAAGTTGTGATGCATCGATTATGGAATTTTGGCTATTCGGACGTTCGATCTGATGACTTCGAGGAACTCATTCGAAATCAAGCAGTAAGCATCTACTACCTTCATAAAATACGTTCATATTTCTGCACAGACGTAGCCTAATGTCACTTTTTTGTTACCAAACTAGCGTCACATCCACGCATTGCGTATTCAATTGTAGCTAACGTCGACGGCGCGGCGGCCTACAGAGTAATTAAGTAACGACTTCCGACCGGCTCCTGCGGTAGCCTAATGAGTTTAACATGTCGGGTTTTGCTTGCAATTGTTTGATAGTTGACGTATTGCCATTTAGACATCTGTAAAACTTCCGTTATTAGCAATCTCGAAGATACCTACTATAATAGCAAGAAAATACATACTTCGACTTGACGCTCTGCTCTTGTCCATCATCGTCGTTTAGCTGCTGAGGATCTTCACTGCTTACCTCCATCGCATTACTTATGACGTCACTAACTGACCCGCGCAACTTATTTTTCATTAATGCTCTGCTACTATTGGTCGAAGCGGGGTGTTCTATAGTTTACAGCCTTTCTCGATAAATAGGCTATCCAACACTAAAACATTTGTTCAATTCGAAACAGTAGGTATTTCCTGAGATTAGCGCGTTCAACCAAACAAACTCTTCAGCTTTATAATATTAGTATAGATGTCACTGTAGGAGTAGGATTGTATGTGTAATGTGCCCATGTGGAAACATAAACGCTTTTCTATGTTTCTGATGGATCTCTGAAAATTTTTAATAAAATAACAAGCCGTTTGATTCATTAAACTATGTCTGTAGTTTTGTGAATTGTTATATTAGGTATATTTCTTTACCTGGTATTATAATTTACTCCCATATAAGTAGGTACACAGATCATTATATTGTAACATTGCCACGTGCAAAGTAATAAAAAATACGAGAAAAAACAACAGATTTACCTTTAAGGAAAAAAAGTATTTAAACAGAAGCTAATCGATTTCTAAGTATATTGTATATACCCATACTTACATATTACTACCTACGTATCAATGTATTATATACCGTACCATACATAATGAAGGTAGGTATGCCTAATGCGACCCGCCGTTATAGAGAACTAAATTAAAGGGTCATTAATAAACTAATTACTGTTATGTACTAATTACTGCTACTCGAGGGTATTGTTCACAATAGGTATTATGAAGAACTTGTAGTAGGTATCTTGATGTCACACATTTACAGGCGAAAAGCGTGGACAACAATATTCTAATTTATAACATTATTCCTAATAAACATATAGTTACTGAGTGACTGACAAGGAGTGTAGGGGCACTAAGAGATCTGCCGGAGTTGCGGGAACCCCGAAGTTGCGAGACTGTCGGAGTTGCGGGAAACCCGAAGTTGCGAGACTGTCAGAGTTGCGGGAAACCCGAAGTTGCGAGACTGTCGGAGTTGCGGGAAACCCGAAGTAGCGAGACTGTCGGAGTTGCGGGAAACCCGAAGTAGCGAGACTGTCGGAGTTGCGGGAAACCCGAAGTAGCGAGACTGTCGGAGTTGCGGGAAACCCGAAGTTGCGAGACTGTCGGAGTTGCGGGAAACCCGAAGTTGCGAGACTGTCGGAGTTGCGGGAAACCCGAAGTTGCGAGACTGTCGGAGTTGCGGGAAACCCGAAGTAGCGAGACTGTCGGAGTTGCGGGAAACCCGAAGTTGCGAGACTGTCGGAGTTGCGGGAAACCCGAAGTAGCGAGACTGTCGGAGTTGCGGGAAACCCGAAGTTGCGAGACTGTCGGAGTTGCGGGAAACCCGAAGTTGCGAGACTGTCGGTTTTGCGGGAAACCCGAAGTTGCGAGACTGTCGGAGTTGCGGGAAACCTGAAGTTGCGAGACTGTCGGAGTTGCGGGAAACCCGAAGTAGCGAGACTGTCGGAGTTGCGGGAAACCCGAAGTTGCGAGACTGTCGGAGTTGCGGGAAACCCGAAGTTGCGAGACTGTCGGAGTTGCGGGAAACACGAAGTTGCGAGACTTTCGGAGTTGCGGGAAACCCGAAGTTGCGAGACTGTCGGAGTTGCGGGAAACCCGAAGTTGCAAGACTGTCGGAGTTGCGGGAAACCCGAAGTTGCGAGACTGTCGGAGTTGCGGGAAACCCGAAGTTGCGAGACTGTCGGAGTTGCGGGAAACCCGGAGTTGCGGGCTATTTGAAAGACATACCGTGGCTCCGGTACACAAATGGCAACGTAGGAACATGGATGGGTTTTAGTCAGTAAAAGTCTGACACTCTCTCCCGCCCCGCCCAGAGCGGGAGAAGTCATTTGCTGATTTACCATCCCTAAAAAGAAAAAGAAAAGGGGCACTAAGAGAGGATTCCCTCAATTCCTACGGGAAAAATAGGGTATGAGCGTACGAAGTCGTGGGCTGAAGCTAGTTGATGATGAAATAATTGGCTCGAAACTGGTCCTGCTGCGCAACCGATCGGGTTTACAAATAATTAGCATTTAAAAACCTTGTTCGACCCGCTGAAATTATTGTAAGACCATCTCGGTATGGATGAAGATTGTACGACTTAACTGAAAACTAACTTTTGTTTAAGTATCAATATGCAACATTCGTTTACGAACATTCGAATTTCTTCGCGTAATGTCTGTAAAAAAGACAATGTAATTTTAAAAATAACCTCCTTTTTTGAAGTCGGTTAAAAAGCACGTAGAGCTGTTACTCTTTCATAGTGGTCCTCTACACTCCTCAAGGTACCTACATACTTGCCAAATTTCAGCTTTTTTCGACTAATTGTTTCGGCCGTGCGTAGTCTGTCTGTTAGTCACCCATCAGTAGGTAACTAAAGAATTTTATGTATGTCACCAGAGAATGGCTGACTCCGTAAGATTGTAAAAAATCTTGATTTGATTATATTTTCTCGATATATTATGAAATAATCGTTTTGTACATAGTAATCTCCATTATAGTTTCCAATCTATGGACTTATTTAGAAAAATCACGCGTTATTTTACAATCTTACGGCGTTTGCCACTTTCCGGTTACATAATTATACATTAATAGGCTAGATTCCATCATCCACAAATTGCAAAACTATTTGGTCCGTCAGTTAGAGTATTGAAATGAATATTGAGAAAGATAAAACGCATCAAAACTCGGGAGTGGGGGCTCGTGACGTCACGACTCACTAAAGATTATGCGAAGGTGTGACGTATTGAGAATTTTAAAAGCGTCGTAACTTCGTCAATTTTGGTTCCCGTAACAAAAGAAAAAACACGGGTCTAATATTTTTTGATAATCTAACTGACAGACTAATTAGATTTTTTCAGGACACAAGCCTATTGACGATGTATTCACCCAAATTTTACAGCAGGTATCCTTGACTGTAAAGTAGACATTAATACACATTCTTAACCAATTCGTGAATCGTTACAGTCTCAAAGACTTCTAGAAAATGACCTCCTCTATGTATAAGAAACGTTGATAAAGGCAAGTGCACCTCGCATTAAGTAAAATCATTAATAGTTATTACCTGTTAGTAATTTTACGGTCATTGTTTACTTTGTATATAATTTTCTTATATAAGGTACCAATGTAGATTAGCTTTTCCCGCGACTTCGTGCGCGCATATTATGTCCCGTTTTTTGTCTCCCAGACACGGAGCCATTCGACTGCAAAGTTTATGTTGCCAAGAGCAAATTAATATTAACACGGTCCAATTATTCCCATCCTTTGAGGAGTCACCAGAACATTCATCAGATCCGCACTACATGTATTAAAACAGGATCAACTAGAAGACATGAACTATAACATAATAATCCACAAGCTCTTCACGCATAAATAATGCAAACAGCAAAATAGTGGAACTCTCTACCTGCGTCTGTTTCCGGACGCATTCAACTCTTATCCCTTCAAATTTACATTAAACTGGCTTCTTCTGGGTATGCTCACTCATCGCCTTTGTCTCTGTGACCCATGACTTAGACTAGATTCAAGTGCAAGCCCAAACTGAGAAAAAAACAATATGTCGATTTAAAATACTAACGCCGACTATATTAACAATTTGCACAAGAGCTTCATTTATTTTTTTAGATGGGTTTGCTCTTGACTCTAATTTATGTCAGAGATGACAGACAAAGTCTACGATGGAGCGAGTTTATCCAAAAGTAATGACAATACGCATTAAAAAAGACGTGTGGAATGGCATACATTTAAACCATGTGAAATCCCCCCAACCCCCATCGATCAGTTCTGGTATATGTGTTGTATCCGGACATACGCTTCTCTACCCTGAAGGCATGTTTGACCTTCCTTACCAAAAAACAATTTGAACTAATTACAAGACCAATTAATACAGTTAAATTTTATCTGAGAGCTTTCACCGCTACTTTTCGACTTTGTAAGCCGAAAGCTTGAAGTCTAGATTGTAAAAGCAATAGGCATTTTGATAATTACTGTACGAATATAGCTCCAGGCTATTAAATCACATAGTTAGAAATCAATAAACAATACTAATATCTGAATAACTCATTGCAATGCCTTTTTATTTAAGACAGAAACGTGTTTGAATATCATCAGAATGACATTTCCAGTGCTTTTGTGTGATATTTATTTATATTTTTCTCTAATTTCTTAATATTCGTTGTAAACCAAAACATCAAAGGGCCAATTCAACTCATTTTTAAACAACTTTCGCATTGGCATGTCAATCGCAAACTTTGACAGTTTGATTTTCATACATTTTTGAAAATTTGTAGAATTGGTACACTGATTAAAGAGTTAATTACCAAATGAAAGTAGTCTCGGCTTGAGTGACAGAAATCACAAAACACTATCTCTGACATCATATAAGGATTCTGCCTCGAATAATCCTAAAAGTCGACAACTGGACCAAAGATGGTGAAAGCTTCACAGATAGGATGGAGAATCCAGTGCGAGCCGTATAGATGAGGATTGATTGACTTCTGAATCAGACATTTAGCAAGCCACCTAAAGAGAGCCTCCAGACGATATTATTATCTAAAAAACAATCTAATCTTCATAGTTAGGTAAGTATGGAGATTAGATTGTAAATGATTCGGTCAAAGATACAAATAAAAACTTCTTCAAATACCTATTCTCGAGAGCAACAAAAACTGTTTAATGGGTTAGAAATAGGTTCTCGCCACCTAGTTTTTTTAGGTAAAAGCCGGTTCAATATTTTAATAAAATTTACATCATACGTAGTTTCTGTATTTATTTTCATAGTGAACGCAATGAAGTGGACAGCGGAATCTTTCTAGATGCGCCGCAGATCTAGATTTTCTTGCTCTGGTTTTGCTGTTCTGACGTCAATTGCAGAATAACTGGAAAACTGACAGTTCTATAAAATAATAAATTAGAATATATAAGAATAATTTATTATAATGCGTGTTCAGTTGGATTTTAAATAAGTTATGGTAAACACTCGCGGCGGACAAAGTTCAAAACAAACAAACAGTTTTCAAATTTTATTCCGAAGAATTTTTCCTGCGTACGAATATAAAACCGGTGCTAATTGGTACCGACTCAAATGTGGACGATTTCTGGCGCGGTACGACGTGTCCGGTGAAGATTTACGGAAAAATTCTATTTCAAAAAAAATGTTTTTATTTAATAGTTTTGTCGTGCTGACGGCGGTACTGCTAGGTGAGTGTTTTTAAAGGAATATTTTTTTTATATTTGAGTTTCCGGTTTTGAAGATCATAATGTGTGAGGAAGAAGGTTGATGTTGATACAGGGGATTACGGGGTAAGTAGGTGACAAGGCTCAATAGATAAATTACAAGTGAAGGATGATAAACGTAAAGACTTTGAGGATTACAGTATGGTGCAAAAAAAAGTAAACAATAAAATTATAAAATTTACAGAACGGTACGGTAATAGGAATATTATTTTAAGGGAAAAGTGGCCATCATTGAGTAACTTCGGGACCTTGTAAAAATATAATATCATTGGATAATAATTCCTGAAATACTACCAAAAGGGTTATAAAAGGTGGGGATATTTTTCCAAGGGAGCTGTCGTGGCCATCTGTCGCCATTTTTAACCGACTTTCCAAAAACGATGAGGTTCTCAATTCGGTCGCTTTTTTATGTTTGTTACCTCATAACTCCGTCATTTATGAACCCATTTGAAAAATTCTGGTTTTATCTGAAACCATAATTATTATAGGTACACCTCGATTGGTTCCATATTATTAAAATCGTTTTGGTAGTTTGTATTTTAAATCGAAATAGCTGGAATTCGTTTACTTGGATGATGGTTTTTTAATGTCATCCAAGTAATCGAAATTACGTATTTTGTATTCCTGCGATTTTGCAGTGGTATTTTTAGGTGTGGGGTACCACTAAAATATGGAAAATAAAAAACTTTTTCCAAAAAAATACAACCGACTTCCAAATATAAAAAAGACTACAAAGTAAACAATTACTTTAATTTCGGAAGTCGGTGTCAAATTACCTAAACTAACAAAAAAGTTCTTTTGTTATTTTTTTTAAATACTGGCGCGCGATAAAGCAGGTATGCAGCGATAAAGCAGTAACAAAATAAACGCTTTAGCTTAGGAGGGGTCATTGCACTCACCTTTATGAACAAGTTTTAGTATGGGACCCGAAATACACATTTGTCGAGACAAACGCAGCCGAATTTTTATCCGCGATTTCTGCGTGATTCCCACAGTGGCAGGGGGCACTTAAATAAACAACGATGTTAACAATCTAGTCAACCTTAAAATGTCAATTTACGGAGACATATGGAGTTAAGTCACCAAATGAGAATAAATTGTATTCAAAATATAATATTTTCTGGCTTGATCTAAGTACCTAACGAAAATATAATTATACAAATAAAACACATTTTTTGCGTAATATATTATGCAAGTAAGGCAAGTTCATAATAAAGTAGATTTCACGTGCTCTTATTTTTACCCGACTGCGCCAGAATGAGGGTTATGTTTTTTACTTTATTATTTGAATACAAGCTTCTGCCAGCAGCTTTGCCCGCGTGACCCTTGGGAACATAGTCCCGGGATATATATTATAGCTTATGTATTATTCCAGACATAGGTAATCTACCTCTGTGCTAAAAATTCATGAAGATTATTTCAGGCGTTCTGACGTGAAAGAGTAACAAACATCCATCCATACATCTGATACATCCATCCTAACATTAATAATATTAGTATTTGAATTTTTGCAAATGAGCACGAAATTAATTAATTATTTTAATGATAGTCATTGTTCGCAGACCACTTTACCTCCAAACATCTATATTATGAAACACTTAAAAGTACCTACCATGTTGCTAACATTTTCTAAGTATCCTCTTCACGTATAATTATTATATACCGGTTCCGCGTGCGTCGCGATTTTGAAAAAAGAAGGCGACCGGGTATTTACGCCATAATAGTAGATTATGCACTAGGGAATAATGTAGTGTCTTACGTCGCGGGCGTCATATTGAATCCCAAACACAATGAAGGATTCAAGAGTTACCTAACTCCCAAGGGACGCGAGGGAGTTCAAAGTTTAACTCGAGCGAAGCGAGGGAGTTAATACAAGAACCTGAGTGCAGAGTGGGATTTAAGCTAGCCCACAGTAAATACACCGTTATCCTTGAGGTGCATACGCTACTTTTCACACCTACTGCGACAAAATTGTACTCTGGCTATGAAAACAGGTGGCGCAGCAGGTCGTGTGTCTGAATCTGTGGCTCCAGCCCATCGCCGAGAAATAATATTGTACTGAGTTTTATTATAACCCGCCGAACAATAATGTGATTCGAATTTAGTACGCACTTTGACTGCTCTCGCTACACCTAGCAGTGGCGGCCGACCGGAGCCGCTCGCGGGTAAGATTGAACAAAACTTTAGGTTAGGTTTGCATGTCAAATTATAATTTGAGATTTTTGGTGCAGGTGGTGTGAATAGTTATTTTAGTGTTGGATAGGTAACATCACACTGCGATCAATAGAAACGGATTTTTAACGAAAAACGTGACGGAAACGAAGTTGCACCTATTATCATTAAGCTGAAGAGTTTGCTTATTTGGATGGTGGAGAGCACTCATCTTAGGAACTACTTGTTTGAATTGAAATAGTACATTATTATCCTAGGGCTGAAAGTAACTCATTTAATTTTAGTCACAAGACGGCGCCAGCAGTTCAAGGGACTAAATAAGTCTTTCACCCGAGGTAAACACTGTGCTTTTCGTTAAGATTTAAGGAAATCAAAAATAAAAACACGCATTAGCTAAAGCAAAAATCCATATCTGAATCATCAGAACCCATTGTGTTAATAAATTTTAATATCTGCTATACGAAAGTATGAACAAATCTCAACAACTCGAAAAAACAAATGAAGATCGAATTGCCGTTTTCCCGCTTATTTTTTTTTTTCTGTGACCGCCTATTTAATAATTAACTATTTAAACTTTTTCACCATTAAAAAAATTAAAATGTTTTAGCCAAATCCATGTTTTTTTTAAGAAATAATTGTAAGTAAATTATAATACTGTCATTTAAAAATATTTTAATCTTTAATAATTAATACTCACCTTTGTGTTATTTCAATTTTACATAGCGCTGTATTTGGGTGGCTATGTAGAAAGTTGGGACATGGTTCAGTAAAATGTGAAAATAAAACCAGTTTTTTTTTTGTAATTTGACGGCTATCAGTTGAAAACGATTTTCCCTAGAACTGAAAGTCATACTTTCAATCCGCTCCTCAGGCAACTTATCAGTCCTAGTTTTTTTTTTTATTATTATCAAGGAAGGCTATAAGTTTTATAACATCACGCTACGACCAATATGATACAGACGAAGTCTCGCGGGTCAGCTAGTTATTTATAATGAACTTCTCCTTTGCTAGCGGAGAAAACATTTCATTATCATTTTTATAAGATACTTGCTTCTATCACCGGTTTTGCCTTTACGCCTTTTTTAATTTACGACTGCACACTTCCGGGATAAAAAGACCACTATACAAAATTATATCCAGATTCGTTCAGCCATCCTGGCGAGATTAAGGAACAAGCGTCAATACATCAATTCAAAGTTTCGCATTTATTTAGTAATAAGATTCGAATGGAAATGAATATAAAAGGCTGTCCTTGTGCGCGTCAATTCATACTGGTAGTATTATGTAAATGTGTTTTTTTTTCTTAAAATACACTTGCTAAGTAGGTAATCTTCAAACCATTAGTATAGTAAAAATAATTATTATTGGAAACAATCGCAGATATTTTGCAAACGTTTCTCTATTCAACTCATCCACGTCACCTACACTTCATTTTCTAAACCAGCTCAGTCGGAGGGAAAACTGCTGCAAGCTACAAGGGAAATGTCCGGCTTATGGGGACTAACACGTTCCCGCACCCGCCGCTAGATGGCGTGAAACTCAATTACATTGTAATTCAAATACAAATCACACGATAAACGATTCACTTTAGTTAATCTATACTAATATTATAAAACAGAAGAGTTTGTTTGTTTGTTTGGTTGACCGACCTAATCTCAAGAACTACTGGTCCGATTTGAAAAAATATGTCAGTGTTAGACAGCCCATTTATCGAGGAAGGTTATAGGCTATATAGGTATCATCACGCTAAGACAAATAGGAGCGGAGCAATAATGGAAAATGTGACGCAGACGAAGTTGCGCGGTTCAGCTAGTTACGTTTATAAAATTACAAATTATAAAAGTAAACATATGTACAAGATCAGGAAGTGCTCTGTGTTTGCGTACATCGCACTATAATAATTATGCTTAAACCAAATAATAAGCATTAGGTAGGTCAAGCATACATTTTTATTTTGTTTTACATTCTTCCGTTTTACTGTTGACATTCTGGACATATTTTATAAATTCTGGACTTGCTTATTAATTATATTATTTGACATAATCCAATATTTTCTTATTTTTTTTTTTTTTTCTAAAATTCATTTTTGTACTGTTTTAGATTTTATTGAAAACACCACGGAACTTTTTCTGTTCCGTGGATAACACTCTGTGCTTATTTTTACATTTTGGTAATAACTTGAATAATTCTTATATTGACTAAATTAGTTGACAATTTAACATCATCCTATTATTTTTTATTCTTTGACATTCGTGATTCATTTAATTTGATTGTTGACATTTTGGAAATATTTTATTAATTTGGTCCTTGTTTTTAAATTGCAGTTTTTTATGGAAACTTTATTAAGTGTTATAAATTAAAATCAACATTTGTACGCCTTATGGAAAAGCATAGAGCACTTAAAAAAAATTAACATCTCACACACCTGTGTACCTGTAACCTATGTTTACAAAATAAATAATCTGAATCTCAAACGTTCACAGCATGCATTCTCGTCTCAAACATTCTACATGCATGAATAATGCCGAGGAAAGTGATAATGATTACTCTGCTGTCTCCATCACAAAAACGTCTGCTTTAACATACAATGGAACCGTAGCAAGGTTAGCGTTTTTTTTTATAATTTAGTTGTAATTTAATTAGGTAGGTACTGAGATTAGCAGAATGCTCCTATTTGTGATGGTAACCCTTAGGCAGCGGAGGCATTTCTTCGTCTTGACGATTGAATTCGAGATCAAGTAAATATACCTACCTACTTTTAGAGTCCCGTAGAACTATACCTACATTGGTCTGCGTTTATTTCACCCCACGACGAATTGTGACTACTCACAATTCTTCAGTTCTTCAATACCATGTGGGACAAGGAAGAAGCATGTTGACATAGTCATTCTATTTCTGACGAAGTTGTGCGGGTCAGCTAGTAGGTCTCGGTTACCTATCAAAAGGTCGAAAAATATTTGACCGAATGTCATTTCAGCTAAAACTTTTCAACTACTTATTATCGTTTCGTTTTGTTTTTATTTTTTTGTTCGCTGATGATTTCTTATTCTAAAATTAAACAAAGCCTAGAGCACGTCTTTTGGCTGAACGAAAATTATGAAGTAGGAATATTTTGAATCAATGATCAGCAAAATTGTCCGTATGGCATGGAAGGGTTGATACGAACCCATCACATTATTATTAATGTATGCGCAAATCGCGTGCAACCTTGCCGCTTGCCGCACTGGGCGTCGCCGGTGTCAGGGTTGCCGCACAGTCGGCCGAGAGCTGGAGCAATCGAGACTAATTAACTATTTCCATGATCAACAGAAGATGCTCATTATTGAAAGAAATGTTTCAGATATACACTACCTTGAGCGTAAAAAGCGTGCTCTTCAGTGGCTAAGTTTCCCAGATTATACATAAATTATTTATCACTTTGTCTTACTTATGTATGTCGGATGAAACGTGGGGTATGAGTACGAGCTACTTTGGCACAGCAATATGGACCTTGCAAATCATCGCGCGATAACAGGAATTACTTATTTACATCGCGCGACCAAATCGCATGATACATACTCCATACTATAGGTAGGTACCTACTCTTTTTCTGAGCGATTTCTGGCCACGTTTGACTGGTAATGATTACCAATTACCAATTCCATTAATTACCAATACTGTATCGATTAATTAACCACAGCACGATGCCCGTATTTTCATGATGCCAGAAACTAAGAATATGCTCCCAAAATAGCTAAGGTAGGTATTCAATATCGGCAAGATCGCATCAAGGAATGCACAGCTGACTCATGTCCCCACAATTTGTTGCATTATCACTTTAAACACTCAAATGCTTATAATCTAACAGGCGTGAAGCACGAGGGCGCTAATATTGTAATTTTAGTGATTTAGAGGGCTCATAGTTAGGTGCAGTGGGTAGATCAATGATGCCGCGACCAAAGATGCTTGTTTCTTTAGCTTGCAGTTCTATCAGCCAAAGAATCGTGGAACATACTTGTTTGTTCATGTCGACTATGAAACTTTGGTGTGCCCGTTTAGGTCCCAATTAGAGGTAAAACCATTTCTTCCTAACTTGACTCTTCAGAAGTAGAATTCATTCAAAAACACGTAGAAAATCTTCGCTTTTGATGTGGAGAGATACAAAAGTCATGTTTTGAAGCTAACCTCATGCAAATGAAAAAATGCTTAGAAGTTATTGTTACAATGACATCGGATGGCGAGGATTTTGTGTTCTTTGTGTTTAACTCCAGTTTTGCATATAACGATGTAACTGACGGTTGGACAGCTCAATGGGACAATCATGTTGAAGAGGCACAATGAAGACACCTACAATGGCCACTTAGGCAAGTCAAAAAAAAATACCTTAAATGATACTTAAAGTTAAAGATGATCCCGGTTTGAGTAGGAGACTTCATTGAGCCTGTATAACGGTGGACATCAACGAAGTACTGCGCTTACCAATTTTTACGCATTGAAGGCCGGGTCCGACAGAAACACAAATGGGCAAAAAATAATACTAGCCATAGTTGCCATAGTATCCTTCGTCAGAAAGAAAGAGCCTTATAGGATTGCTATCTAAAAACTATGGTTTGTAGTGTAGAAGGCTCTCATCATCTGTCTAGCCTGTCCCCAATTATATTGTGGTCAGCTGCCAGAAAAACACGGATTCAGCTGAATACCAGTTATTTACTTGGAGCGATTACCTATCTGATCTCCACAATCCAGTAACTGGGTGACACGGTACCTACTCCTTGACAAAACTGGAGTCAGATTTACTGGCTACTGACAATTCGTAACGACTGCCCAAGATCTACGAATGATAGCCAGGATCTACAGCTAAAGGCGCTTTCCGCGGCACAAAGGAGTCTCAGTATGTTAAGATGGGCATGGTCACCCATCCAGAAGCTCCTCACCATATTAACCATTGTCAGACAGCGTTATGGGATTGCAATCAACCAACTATGGTGTGGGCAGTAGGGCCTCGTGGTTAAATAATAACCGAAGTATGATGCTCGTGACGCAAATCGACAGTCATTGGTCCTCGGCCGTGAGCAAGGCTGAATATTCGCGTACCGCCAGCCATTTATTTTAATGTCTATGGTTCAACATATCGGAGAACAGCGTTTTAGTTTTATTTGCTACATAGCTCAGAGTTGGCTATAGATTTTATTTGGTTAATGAATGCTCCTGTTGCTGTTGTCTTGTATGGTTTTGTCTCTCCGTTCGTGTTGTTTTCTTTCAAATCAGCCTTGCCAGAATTATTTGAAGTCCTTGTGCCAGGGCTTTAGTTTTGTTAAACAATCCTTTCGTACTTTCTGGAACTTCCAAAATATCTTCTTATAATATATTCTCTGCCAGTCAGTCACTAAACGCTTCAAAGATTTAATACAAATCCCTGTTTATTCATCAAAACGCGTCTACGTTGCGCTTGCGCCGCTCCCCGGTCGCTACAAGTCCGCTGCACGTGTTTCTCTTACGTCATGAACAGTTCTGTGGTTTCCAGTGCCGCACGCATTCGCATGAGTATCGGAAGGAACCTCAATTCCTCTGCTAATAGCTTCTTCATCAAGTCGAATGAGTTTAACCTAGTATCGTTCACCTCTGAGTATTGAGGGTCCACACGGCGCGTGGCCTGTCCTGTTGTCAAGAGAAACTAGGAAATCAGAAGGAACGGCTCAGCAGTGCAGCTTCCTTTGCCTTTAGGGTTCCGTATCGAGAGGCCAACAGGTTTCTATAACTAAGCAATTAAACATTAATGGGCTAACATACTGGAAACGTGATTTATTCGGTTTACGATACGGAATGGCCGGTTTTTTTTTTCGGTTTTTTGTGATGTTTATGATATCAATTTTTCAAGTTGTGTTTATGGCTCAGTTGGAGAGGCCCTTGTTCAGTCGCTAAAGTTGCCATAAACTGCCACATCATTAAGTATCAGATAAAATGGTACTTTAGGTACGCTCCATCGGTTTACCGCAAATAGCGTTCTCAGAAACAGTTGGATTCGAGATGTAGATTGCAATCAGCTGCGAGGGGCTTGATCTTCAATATCCGGATAGGTTCCGTGGTACAACAGCTTAGGTAGGTACCTGCCAGTTAAGTCGTCTGATAGTGAAACAGACTCTTCCAAGCTGTGTGCAGTGGTGAATCCACACAGCTTGAAGTTTATGTTCAGAAGATAATGCCTCAATGTGCGTTCGTAAATCAACGACAGACAGAGCTGCTATAATATTTATTCAAGTTCAAAGAGACGATGTACGGTTGTGACTAAAAGGCCCTCCTTTTAGCCATATCAGTATACTATGTAGAGACGACATGTTTTGCCGGCCCTAAATTATTGAGATAGGGCAACAGAATGCTGATGACATCGACTTGCTATACTTAACAATCATATTTTTGTAAGGCTGTCATTGTTGATTGCAATACTAACTATTTGCTCCGTATTTTTTTCTATAGTACTTGAAACAATCGATCCATCTTTTCTTTGGTTTCCATTTTCTCCTCCATTGATCAACCTCAACCTTAGCTTATGCTGTTTATGATCAATCTCATGAGGATAAGGTGGCACCAAACTAATCGATCGATCGCCGATCATTGATCTTGATCGACGTCTGTTGTTTAGTATTATTGTAGGAAAACTGTCGATCGTCGATTGTTCGACTGAGGTGGTAACAGTCATTAGCTTCTGTCTCAAATTAGCTAGTTCACAGTCACAATATATTAGTCTCTTCCCTGTAGCAACGCCAGTTTCGGCTGTCAATGCTAACATAGGCTCGACTAATTACAATAAGTATTGTGTTGTCGATGCTCAAGGCCGAGCCCACACTCGACTATTGTTATTACTTATTATGTTATTATGGTATTTTGATTTAATTCTAAAATTTTGTATGGTCGAGGAACCAGGAAGAAGTTGAATTCAAGAATTAATGAGGTGTTGTCGCATTGTCAAAGGGTCATCTACAGTGCATTGGCCGAGTGTAGTCACGCACGGTCATCAGTGACGTTAGAATGATTCCGGAAGTTGGTGGGCACTAACGCCAGCTTATTCACGATAAGGCATCGCTCTCGGTTTTGTCTACTAAGGTAATTAGTACCTCTTCACGGATTTGAACAAGGGAGCGGTCCAAACATAGACTCCCAGTGGACTGTGTTACTTGGTGCGTTACCGAGTTGATAGCTTTATTGGCGTCTGCAAACTCCTGATTGTTTCTGATTGCGTATTAAGAGGACAGTTCGTTACAACCACATTATCTTGGAGACTGCCATCCATGTAATAAAAGAAAGATGCTACAATCATGGTAGGATCTAGATATTGCAGAAGAAGTTAATCACGTAACAATACGTCAAGGAAACACTTTCCCAAACAGAACAAATTAACAGTTCCTCAGTCAAACTGGAGGCGGAAATATAATATCAATAGAGAATGTAAGTTAATGTCAACGACATGCGTTTTGGGACCTCAATTTGGAAGCCTGAGCACAATCTTGAAATTCTCTCAGTCGAGTCTCTCTCTACTCACTGCAGCTAAAAATAGAGTTGAAAATGTCGTAACTGTAAAAGGAACTAATTTAAGTAATTTGAAATGTAATTAATCAGCAACATTTGATACGAGTGCGCCTGCGCTGGTAGAATTCGATTTAACAAAAAAATATGTCTGTCACTCGAGTGTTGCGCTCTCGGTGTAATCTAACTGCGATGGTTTCACATTTGTGCCGACTCCGAGATTATCTTTGTCGGGCAGAAGATTTTTTTATGACGGTGTTTTGAAATGCTTCTATCGTCATCATTATCTACTTATTCTTTATAACTCTCTGCCTGTTTTACAGAAAATAAATTAACTATATTTATTTTGTAAATACTTAGGTTAAAATTAACCGTTTTACACATCTATCTTTTATTCAGTGTCAGGCCGGTGTTACTTAGCTGACTATACTAAGAAGACGCACCGAAACCAACTCAGAGGTCAAACTCCCAAAAAAATTTGTCATTTGATATGAGAACCATGCATTTTTTAATTATCGTGTGGCTCAAATAGAACTTTAAGAAGCTCAATGGTCTAGCAAACTGAAACAAATGTTTATCTTATAAACCAACTTATTAAAACATTTCCTTCCCTCTGATATAAGATACGGCCCGTTCTAATTTGTGTGCCCCTGCGTTCGCTGCGTGGCAGGCACTCGAGAATTTCGCGTGACCAAACTTGCATAGTCCTTGCGTCTGTCATACCTCGTTCTGTTTTGTCTTAAGGTGGAAGCGCCAGGGTAGCCCGCGAAATTCAAATATTTTGATGTTTTTTGCAATTAGCCGGTCAGTGTAAAGCTGTATGTTAAATAAAATACGATTCGCGGCCGTAACGCATATTTATCTAAGGAATTATACCCATTTTAATTATCAATATAACCCTCTAAGTTCATACAACTCGATTGAATGACTTTTTCACGAAATTACATTCAAACGAGTTATATGTACTTAGAGGGTTATATTTATGATTCAAATGGTTATAATCCTTTAGATAAATGCTCTTTACGATCGCGAATTGTATTTTGTTCAACATGCAACTTCACAATGACCTGCAAATTGCAAAAAACATAAAAATATTTGAATTTCGCGGGCTACCCTGGAGCATCCACCTTAAGGCTCTCTATCTACATGGGTCTAACAATCTATCTAACTAAGGCATAATAGGTATAATAAGAAACTTTGCCGTACATACTTATTAAGATTGCGGAATTTGTTCGAAAGAGTCATCCCAGGAACGCAACGGGCATTAGGATGAATAATTGAATAAGGATGGGTTTTAGTCTGTAAGACACGACACAGAAGGAGTCGTTTAACGATTTTCATAACCTCATGTCCTTCATATTGCCCTCAGGCACTGTACCTACACTTTTTCCTGTAAACTTTAGTCACTACCGGATTTGTGGAATGTTTTTTTATTTATTATAAATCTTCTCTTCTTTTCGACCCCGTTACCCTGGACTTCAAGCTAGCTATCGAGAAATAGAATGATGTAAAGTTCGTTTGAGTATGGCAGTCCTGATAGGCACAGAATAGATAAAGGTATCTCAAGTTTTGCTGACAAGATAATAAAATAAAGAACAATTCCTCAAGAAAATGTTCTAAATTTACATGGTAAGGAATAATTGGGTCTCTTACAAATTCTTGAGTCAGTATTTCTGAAACAATTATTAATACGTGTATCTGTCTTCAGTGTCACAGAAACAGTAGAACTGTGTTCCTACTACTAGAACATTAATGTTTTGCTGTTATACAGCCATTATTTACTCTTTTACCTGTTTAAACACTGTCACTAAGCCGGAGTGAGGGCAAGTCCTGCTATATGGATATTATGACCTACTGTGCAGGCCAATCATACCCTCTGGTTCCATGTCATCCTTCACACAATTCATCTGTATTTTCTTTATCATTTCACATTCGTCAGTATTGCAGTCTTGCGTTTCATTTCTCCTCGTCATATTTCAAGACAAATGATTTCTTTTAAATTTACATCACTAGCGCTATTCTTGGCACAGTTAATGGACTGTCTTTTTGATCTTCTAGAGTGTTTGCTTCTAGGGTCAGCAAAAACAGTTTCAAATCAATATAATCTATAATATAAAAATAAGTCGGGTTTTCTTTCCTGACGCTATAACTCCAGAACGCACGAACCGATTTCCACGGTTTTGCATTCGTTGGAAAGGTCTCGGGCTCCGTGAGGTTTGTAGCAAACGAAATTCAGGGAAAATGTGACGCAGACGAAGTTGCGTGGGTCAGATAGGACCGTCTGAGTGACTGACAGACAACGCACAGCCGAAACTACTGTTCGTAGAAAGATGAAATTTGGCTTGTAGGTACATAGGTTCCCAAGAAACGGAGCGGAGGTTAGGGGAGCACTAAGATTTGGCATGTAGGTACATAGGTTCCCAAGAAACGGAGCGGAGGTTAGGGGAGCACTAAGATTTGGCATGTAGGTACATAGGTTCCCAAGAAACGGAGCGGAGGTTAGGGGAGCACTAAGATTTGGCATGTAGGTACATAGGTTCCCAAGAAACGGAGCGGAGGTTAGGGGAGCACTAAGATTTGGCATGTAGGTACATAGGTTCCCAAGAAACGGAGCGGAGGTTAGGGGAGCACTAAGATTTCCCGAAATTCCTACAAGAACGGGAACAACGGGGTATGCGCCAGTTCAATCATAAATCAATAGTTATTGAGACATGACAATAAATGGTTGCTTTTTACGTCATTTTAATGTCCAAGAAGGTGCGTATACGATAATAGCCTCTGGGGTTACACAATTTTAGGCACGAAACTCACAAATACCTGTGTACAATCATCGAAAGATTCTAAATTAAATATAAGAAATAGGAATATAAATTATATGTTTGTTTATATTTATGTTAAAGCTAACTCCAAAAGTACAGAATCTGTGGAATTTGTTCTCACTCAGCCGAGATCACACGTTTTAGCTCCCTGATGTTTTGCGAAGGTGGTTGGACAGATCGTACTCGCCTCTTTATCCCAGACGTGCTCAATGAAGTTTAGGTTGGGGTTCCGTGCTGTCCAATCCATACGACAAACACCGACATCTTTTGCAAATATGCATATCCGTCGCCAGAACATTTACATGGACGATAATACTCGGGGTATTATTGTCCATGTAAATGACATCTTCACCAATTATAGTCAGAACGGGTTGGATGATGCGCATTTAGTGAGCCGTTTTCGATAAATACCATCTCGGTACGATAGCTGGAAGTATATGGAGTATACAAGGGGTGATTTCTCCAAAACACATGTCGCGACAGCGTTCTCCTGGTCTTTGTAACCACTGTCGACGTCGGTCCTCACCCTGCAGACAAATTCGAGCCTCATCGGAGAAAAGTACGTTACCTAGCGTCCAAAATAGGCAATCAAACATAAACAGCCAAAGTTACAATGATCCAAATTACATAGTCGGGGATCGTTCATACCTGTATTAGGGACATACACAGATAATCTTTTAGGTTTTATAAATTACCGTACGTTCAACCAATTCTACAATTTTTTTAAACAACATTCTCATTCGCATATCAGTAGCAAATTGTCAAAAAAGCCTTATTTTCATAAATTTTGGACAGTTTGCGATTGAGATGCGAATGCGAAAGTTACTTAAAAATTTGTAGAATTGGCACTTTGGGAGCTTCTGAATCCCAAGTACACTATGGAGCACAAGTACACTATGGAGCACAAGTACACTATGGAGCACAAGTACACTATGGAGCACAAGTACACTATGGAGCACAAGTACACTATGGAGCACAAGTACACTATGGAGCACAAGGACAAAATCCTCGTAGTAAAGGCTAGTCATAGCATTAATATCCTTGATATATTCTGTTATATTAGACACGGAGCTGTAACAATGCTCAGTGCTCCGCGGACCGCCGCCTGCTCTTGCGCCGCCACCAAATTAATATTCAAAGTCAAGCTTAAATTTAGAAACATTTAAAATAACACTGTCGATCTTGTGTCGTGGCGCTGTGTTGACATCTTGATTTCGATATATTTCTTAATTTTTAACGAATACTTTTTTCTGAGTTGTTTGACGTTTTGTTGATCCTGCTATGAGGGAATTAAATGGTGAGCTTTTATTTGATTCTTTTTTTTTTAAATTCTATCTTAATTTATATGTTTTACTTAAATTGTCTCAGAATAAGGGTGAATATTAGTTAATAAGTTGCAACGCGTTGTGTAAATGACTGTTCCAGGTTAAAAAATATAACTGAAAATGGGTAGTTTCAGTTAAGTTTTCTAACCTGGACCGGTTTCAGAAAAAAATCAGCCCACAGGGTTGTGGGCTGAAATTTTAATTTCTCTGATTGCCTAATCATAAAATATCTGCTATGCCCCATAGATACGACACTGTGACATGATTCCTACCGCCGTGAAATGAACCAAAATAGTTTTTTTGCTTAATCTCCTTTTGTATGGAGGTACACCAAAATAACTTATAAGTAAGTAATACAGTGATAACGAATTGAACCGCAAACCTTTGGGTAGGTATCCGAACTACCTTGCTGCCAAAAATTTAATTTTGGTTCAATAGTGGCTGATAAGAACAGCTGATTTTATACAATCGATCTCACTTACTAATATCAATATTATCGTGTAAGACCAGCACATTATTGTGTCAAAAATTCTATGGATTCCAGTAAAAAAAGCACAGATTCTAACACAGACAGAACCGATTTGATCCGAATAAAATAGTAGGTAATATTAGTTCGACGTCGACGGACGCCATAAGAAGCCATATTTACTTATTTATCACCGGTGCGTCCGCTCCACTGCGCGTTGTTGGTAAGCGTGCCAAGCATCACAATCAGATGACAGGGGATTTTTGCCATTCTTAACCGATTTAAAAAAAGGAGGAGGTTGTCAGTGCTGATGTCTATATATATTGTTCTTAGAATAATAACGCATAGAAACCTAGTACGAGTGCAAAAAGTGAGGCAACTAAAACTTAGCCTAATCCGTCAAACTTAGCCGTCAGGCCGTCAGTACTCAATGTCACGTTCCGTCGAACACAGCTCGCGAGTAAATAATTGAAAATGATAGTTTGTTGCGTGAAAGGATGTTATAGCACATCAGGAAAACAAAAAAATGTGATAAAATAACATTTCACAAATAAGTACTCACATTCTATGCACTATTTTTACGTAAATCGATAAATAAAACAAAATTCTAATAACCTAACTTGTCATAACACAGTGTTGCTATTTGTGAGGAAAAAATACCCACATTGCTTTCATTCATGTTTTTCATTTTTGTAATTTTAAAATACAATACTTACTGTTAATTCATATCAAACCCGATGTTTTAACATTGTTTATAATTGTAACCCATCAAGCATTCTAAACGCATTGAACAATATCTCATTCTTTATGCGATTTATTTCCTTTTATTTTGAAATAAATTGAATTATACCTTCCGAAAAAATATTTCATATTACATGAAAAATCATGTTTACCTTTTCCAGTTCCCAACAACATAAAATACTTGCCTTGATAGCAAAATAGTAATGCGTCTCCCCATATTTTGTGGGTAACGGCTTAGTAATGGTATCACTGAAAGCTATATCTGTGTGCGTTAGAGGAACGTAGACACATTCAGCTCACGCACACAAAGAAAATGAAATGGACTCACGATTTTGCTCGGGTTTTGTTCGAGACGCGGCTTCTATGCGTTATTATTCTAAGATATTGTTGGTATTTTCGGGTATAGCTCCATCAAATATAGACGGATTTGTAAAATTCCGAAATGGTCCCAAATTTCGCAAAGATCTGACGAAGAACTTCGGAGATAGATAATCAATTAAATATTGAGGGTACCAGCACTAAAAAGTGAAAAATACAAACTTAACCGACTTTCAGATAAAAAACACTACAGAGTACCTATAAAGTATCTTAATTTTGGAAGTCAGTGTCAATAAATGAAGAAACCACACAAGAAAAACCGACTTCCAAAATAAACGTTATTTTTGCTATTGATAGATAAGCTGGAGTATGAATACCTAGTTACCTAGTTTCCACTGAGTGAGTAAGTAATTATGCTTTATTTCTACTTCTGCTTAATGAATGTGACGGAGTATTCTTTTGACAAACTATTATTACTATAACAATATATGATTAGTTCTTTACGTAGAAGATGTTGTTTGTTTTTGGCAAAGTTTGAACAACATAACATCGGCTGGACTCTACTATTTATATGTCTGTGGCTGGACTATGTCTGTGGCTGGACTACGAATTTTAAATTCAATTCAGTTTTTTGGTCATTCCTTTTTCGAAATCAATATTTTTTTGTTTCTATGGATTTTGATTTTTTCTATAATGTTGCAGTGTTTCTAAGACGATATAATAAAAAATGCATTTGCGTTACAGGAATTGTGCATTACTGGTTCAATTGCTTTCGTTTGAGAAATTATACTCATTGACCCGGAGAAGTAGTTTGATTTCTGAGGTAAAAAACAAACGAATAGAAACCAATAAATGACTGATTTTAGAAAAAGATTAACTTGACATAAATACAAAGATTACTTGAATTAAACATACCAAGGACAACCACCAGCTATTCGTAGTTCAAAGTGAACCGAAAACAACTGACTACCTCTGGCGTAGAGATCCAATATGAACATTTAATTATTCTGCATAATATTATGTAAGATTTCGTACATTTTTCTCGTCTTAGTAGTAAATAATTATTATGACGCAACGGAATAAGGTCTTGTTGCGCCATAGAGACCATAAATTGGGCTAAAACGGAAACGCTTACGTATGATATTCATGAACTTGATTTATGGTTGTAAATCCACTAAAAATGGCAGTGGTGTAGGTCGTGGAGTCAGTAAGGACTCTTCCTGGGTTGGTCCTACACCAAATGCCACTATGGTAGAAAAGAAATTACAGTAAGTATTTATTTAAGATTTGCTTATTTTTTTTTAATAACCTTATATAAGTAAATCAAGCAATCCTATTCTATAAAAATGGTGAATAACCAATAAACTATACATAAATAAATAAATAAATAAATTTAATAAAACACGAAAAAATATTTTCAATTATAATTCACTGGTCTAATGTGTGTACCTTAAATCTAGGTAGGTGAGTGCGGCTTTAATCTAGTAGGTACCTACCAACGATGGTTATAATTTAACACCTAACCAATGTAAATAAACCAACAGATAATATTATCTACTATTAGCTGAGCCGACCTGTCCTGTGTTTACAAAAGTCCCATAGAAAGAAACAGTTTAATTATTATGCGGACTTTCAATTTTCCGGCTATTTTTCTAATAAGAAAACTTGAAAAATAGTCGGAAAACCCTTATAGAAAGAACCGTACGCGGACTACAACGAACATCAATAAACAAAACAAATCGACCAAATTGATCTAGCATGAACAAAATAACTTAATGTAAAAACTTGTTATACAATTGACGATTCTTAATGATAATTCACTAAATAATTGAATTACTATTCCTCTAATTGACATACCTAATTATTATGATCGTCTTCTGTCCTTTTATTTTTATTTTTTATTGAATATGTAATCATGCTGCCATTTTTTATTATTGATGTAATCAAACTGACATTTTATAAATTTATACCTGAATTTGTAAACCTTTGCATACCCATGTAACGGTAAAATATGGAGAACTTCATTATTATAAAAACAACTATGTATGTACCATACCCATGTTTGCAAAGCAATAAAATGATTATGATTATTAAACATGACGAGACTCACTTGCATAAATATAATATAAATATGTACTCCACTACATTTTATAAAACAAAGTCCTCCGCCACGTCTGTCTGTCTGTTCATGATAAACTCAAAATCTATTGCACCGATTTCCATATTATTTTCACCAATGGATAGAGGCATGAGCTAGTGACATTTTATACCCATGTAACGGTAAAATATGGAGAACTTCATTATTATAAAAACAACTATGTATGTACCATACCCATGTTTGCAAAGCAATAAAATGATTATGATTATTAAACATGACGAGACTCACTTGCATAAATATAATATAAATATGTACTCCACTACATTTTATAAAACAAAGTCCTCCGCCACGTCTGTCTGTCTGTTCATGATAAACTCAAAATCTATTGCACCGATTTCCATATTATTTTCACCAATGGATAGAGGCATGAGCTAGTGACATTATAAATGATAAATGGTGCATAGTAAAGGATACAACGTACTAGTGTTCTAAAAAGAAAATAGTTTCGAAGATAATACTAGCATTAGACTCTCGATATGTGTATATAAGTTTCATTAAATCATTTCCATTCCTCTTCTTCCTCTCCTTAGGCCATTTCTTGTTGTGGAGTCTACTCACCTCCCTGCTCCTAGTCAAGCGATCTTGGTTTGTCGTTTCGAGGAATAGGGAATATGCATGCGATTTTTTTAATAAGCAAAATGAAATGCTTATTTGCTCAAGTAAACAATCATGAAATTATTTTTTAAATACCTTCATCAGCGATGAAGTTATAAAGCTTCAAAGATTACAATTAGAAAGAAAGTCCAAAATGGACTTTGATCCTATACAGCTGCCTTAAAAAACAGCGTTTTCGTGAGAGGGACAGATATATTTGTTTAAAATAGTTTTATCTCGTTTATTTTTCGAGCAATTTTGATTCTATTTTCACTGTTAGTACTATGATTTTGTTTATTTTTAGATAAATTGTATAGATAACAAATATTTTTTTCATGCATATTCCCTATTGTTTTGTTTTCTTCTGTAGGTAGTGTTCCCGCTGAATGGGTATTTCAGATATTCAGTTTAGCTCCTACTCACTCTTAGGCCGTACTTTTCTAGAACGTTCGTTCACATATTTAAAAGTTCCTGCAGTTAACTCGCGGTATTGGCAGCCAGAGCTATAGCATCTGCATATAGCATAGTCCAGGGCCGCGGAGAAGGAATATCCCTAGCTAGTGAAGTAGTCCATAACGATTTTGAACAAAAGTGGGCTGAGTACCGATCCTTGATGGACGCCTACTTTGACCTCGAAAGCCTCACTAACACCTGCTAGGCTTCGGACTCTTGTACTGACGTTGTTGTACATGTCTTGAACTAGTTCGACGTAGTATTCAGGTACAAGTTGAGCACGAAGAGCCTCCCATACTAGTTTATGGAGTACTCGATCGAAGGCTTTTTCGAGGTCAATAAACATAAGGTATAGGTGCGGTCTTTGCTGTTAATTCTATATTTTTGCATCATAATCTTGATCGTCTATATTGCGTTTATAGTTGACCTGACACGGTCTCTTTGATACGCTAGAGTTATAGGATATCAAAAGGAATAACATAAACAGTTTGAATTTGTTTACAATTTGCCAAAATTGTGACTGTCATTGACACATTGACATATAACCTAAATTAAACCTCAGATTATTTATGTGAGACATCACTGAAGGTTGTTAACTACGACATCGTATAATATAATGATTTAAAAACAGTAATTAACGAGTATTTTGTAAATAATCGCCTGTCATCATTTTCCTAAACACAGGGACATGAGTTTTTTTCCGTAACGTCGACCGATGACCTTGACAATGAGATAAATATAGATCCAAGTACTATGTACCTACTCATTTAAATAACATAAAACATCAAATTAGCACGCCTCTACGTCATATTCGACTTATTAAGGCAAAAATGTGTGAATTTCAATATTGATATTGTTTTTTTTTTAATGTAGGTAGAATGGAGTCTTGTCACTCGCTCTAGAACGGCAATCCTAAGGGGCTGTTCAAATATTACCTACGTAAGCACCAATGGGGGGTGGGGGGTATTTACAATACTTACTTATGACGGACGGGGGTTTAAATGGTAAAAGCGCTTTAATAATATTTTTCAATTTACAGAGTTTGAATTCTTTTAGATCCTAATAGCTTTTGCCCGCGACTTCGTTCGCGAATTTCCCGTTTCTCCTACTCCCCGTAGGAATTTCGCGAAATCCCCTCTTAGTGCTCCCCTACAGAGTGTAGGAAAGCTACATGCCTTTCACGACCAGTACTTTCAACTGTGCGTGGCCTGTCAGTCACTCAGTAAAAGGATTAAGTATTTTAAATTACCATCCATCCATGTAAACTATTTATGTAGCATATGTAGTCTATCTATTAATACATTATTTAGATTTAATTATATGTAATACTAGCTGACCCGCGCAGCTTCGTTTGCGTCACGTTTTAATGCTTCGTTCCTATTGTTCGTGGCGTGATGTTATATAGCCTATAGTAAACTTAGGCTTCCTCGATAACCATTTATCGAGGAAGGCTAAAATATTTTTTCAATTTGGACCACTAGTTCATGAGATTATCTCGATATTAATTTAGATAAATGCTCCGCTCCCGTGGGTTATAGCGCGAGATCATAAGTCTTCCTTTATGAACAAGCTCACTAACGCAGCTATATTTTTTAAAATTAGATTTTTAGTTCGTGAGATGGGGCTGATAAAAGTGTTATTGTTAACAAACCTTTCCCGCAATGAGATTCCGCCGATCTATTCTGTCGACATCTCACCGTGATCATATCACATAGGTGGAGTGAACGACAAGTGAACTGTCAAACCATATAAAAGTATGGAATGACAGCTCATCTTGTCGTTCAATCCTTGAGATGTCGACAGAAGCGACCGGCAGAATCGCACTACTGATTCTACCGTCTGATATTAAATTTTTTTGGTGTCTATAACTGCCAATGCGACCAATATTATATGAGTCATGTACATGTGGTAGAATCCTATATATGTGGTAGCTATTAATATATAGGTATGTATGGTAGAATATAATTATAATGTCAATGCGACTACTATTAAGTTTTAAGGTTTAAACTAGTTTTATGTCGCTCCCGCTGCCTTGCTTGTGTCTGTCTGCTCTTGCGATTTGATGTTTTTATAACACCTAATTTGTTTGGGTAGGCATGGAATAGAATGGAAATATACTATTCTTTATTAAGCATCAACATCATATCATTATGTTCTATAAAAGCTAGATGGAGAAAACATTACATAGGGTGACACAATCGGCGGCCTTCTTCCTAAACTAGCTATTTAGTAGTAGTGGGGCTAGAGAGAGATTTTTTACGTGACTTTTTGAAAAACTGTCATCAATTACACAGGTAGTGTTTGGTTTATGAAATTGCCTTCCTCGTGTTTGCACTGAAAGAACGCAATGTGTCCAAAGCCTCAGCTTCTGTTTTAATTTCATTTTTATGTAATCTTCTCGGACAGCGATGTTGTCGGAAACCGTTTTCTGCTACCTACATGTATATATGAATATATATATCCTATACGGTACATACACCAAAATGTGGATGGATGGAGAGGGAGAGGAAGGCCAAAGAAAAGATGGATGGATTGTGTGAGACGCGATATGAGAGAAAAAGGAGTTAGTGAAAGTTTGACGGCTGATAGGGCAGAGTGGAAGAAAAAAATGTGTTGCGCCGACCCCGAGTAACATGGGATAAGGGCAGGAAGATGACATAGGTACACCAAAATAACATTTTTTACAATTTTTGTCTGTCTGTCTGTCTGTTTGTTCCGGCTAATCTCTGAAATGGCTGGACCGATTTTGACGGGACTTTTATTGGCAGGTAGCTGATGTAAAAAGGAGTAAGTTGATAGGCTATGTTTTTTTTTTAATTGTATTATTTTATTGATATATATATACCTAGGTACCTAAAGAAATATTTCTCTGCGTGGACGAAGTCGCGGGCACAGCTAGTTTTTTAATAAAATTACCTTAGATACATTCAGTTTATATGTACCAACCTAATCGATTCAGAGCACGGCACCTACATAGGTACCTATTATGCTAGAGGCAAACAATAACGAATTGAAGGATCCCTGTAAGTGTCTATTCTAGGTAATATTTCGATATTCTTTAAATGTTATTATATCTTTAAATGTTATGGAGACATTTTTAAGCTGATACTTATGGATAAACATGACGGGACTTAAACTGTTTTATTTATTGCATGCTCTTTTAGGTAGGTAAACCAAACTTATCTTATCTTACGGACCGAATTTCAAAATCCTTGTCAATTTCTAGTATCTACCTAAGTAGAATTAAACAAACATGCAAAGATATTCTATAAAAACTACCAACTAATGTTTAAAAATAAAAGCTAAGACGCAAACAATGAAAAACTATACTTAATGTAGAAAAAAAAAATTCTTCGGCCACGCTAATTACTGGTAGGTACCTACATAATACATAGATTTATCCTGTTAGGTACGCATCCACCTTGTTTTTTCCGAGGGAATGAGCAATAAACACCATCCTGAAGTCACATATTAAGTACCTACCTACCTACCTACCACTGGGTAGGTAGGTACGATTTTGTAAACTTGTGAAAGTGAACACCTAAGGCGGAGTGAACGACAAGTGAGCTGTCAAACCATACAAACAAGATCGAATGACAGCTCACTTGCCGTTCACTCCACCTAAGTTACACGCGGGTGAGATTTCGACTAGACTGGCTGTAAACCTCTCAACACGCAACGTGAAGTGAGCTTAGAATCTATACTTAGTAATATTATAAAGCAGAAGAGTTTGTTTGTTTGGTTGAACGCGCTAATCTCAGGAACAACTGGCCCGATTTGAAAAATCTTTCAGTATTAGACATCCCATTTATCGAGGAAGGCTATAGGTTATATCATGACGCTAAGACTAATAGGAGCGGAGCAGTAATGAAAAATGTTACGCAGACGACGTTGCACGGGTCAGCTAGTAATTAATAACGGGATTGCTACCTTGCTTTTCTATTCTAATGTTAATGACCATGAAAGTTTTAAAACAATATATGAAGTGAGCTGTCAATATATAGGTACCATAATCAATAACCATTATATCGAAAAGATGTTTTATCGTGTGATAAAACAATAATATGAATAGAAAATTAATAGTAGGTAGTTGTCAATTAATTTATTAGGTAGGTATACCTACGCAAAACAGCGAAACAGTGAGAATTCATAGTATAAAAAAATAGAGGAAGTGCAGCATAACATTTGGAATATCAGTTTGTTTTTTGAGTAAAAGTAGAAGTGGAAACGAGTTAACTCAATAAAAAATGCGGGATTATATGTACATATTATTGAAAAAAGAATAAACTTTAATAACACAAACTATCTTTGGAAAAAAAATCTAGGAACCTTCTTAAAATTGATATAAAAAAATACTCCAAAAATGTGATTTTACTTAGGAGCAGGTAATTTGAAATACAAATTATACCTATTATAATCATAGGATTATTCAAGCGGTGTCAGTCTTTAGTGGAAAAATGAAAAACACTCAGCTGCAGTTGGTATTTGGCTTTATATTTTGATCACAAAATATCAGCAAAGTACAGGATTAATTTATAATATATAAATATTTCAATATTAGGTACGATAGGGCTTACACACAGAGTCATAGACAGAGAGAGAGAGCGAACCAAAAAGTCATAAAAAGAATGACAGTGACAGTTACGTTCTAAAACTAACATGCAAAAACATACAATCCGACACCTATTTAATTCACCTTTCTTTTTAACAAAATACTAATATCGACTTTGTGTTATTGACCTACCTTTGCTTAATTTCACAGGCTGTGGTCAGTTAACTCAGTCATTACAGGATAATCTTAATTTATGTTCATTTAAACTATTCCAAATCAACTACATGACGTCATATCCTTAAAATTCCATGACATTTTTTAGTTCTAGCAATATTTGCAAAATCAAAGTAAGTATTTACTTTGATTTTGCAATAAATAAAAATTAATAAACTAACTACTTAGCTTAATAAAACAAATTACAATTAAAATTATGCGTATCTTAGTAAATAATGATCAAGGACTACTTTCTTATGTACCGAATAGGTACGTTCCGTGCTTGTGGGGTTGTCAGCAGAAATAATTGGCAGAAATGTCAACATAGCGTCTGGTTTTTTGTGCTTACCAACTTCGTACTATGTCAACTGACATTGTGTTTACCTACGGTAGAAAAACACAGATGGCAGTTACACTAATTTAATATCATTAACTGCAATATTTCAATAAATTATTATGCTACACTTCCTGTATATGAAGCATCACGAATTATTCTCTAGTATGTTGTAGCCCAGGAAATTTTCGCAGTCAAATTATAACTCAATCACCACAAAAATGTTGAACCCCTGGATCGACAGATGGCGTTGGGATCGAATTGAATCGCGGTATGGTTTCGTTACAACGCGAGAATAAGGTCTACGAAGCGAAATTACACCTACATATTAGTACCTAGTAGCTATCTCGGTTTCGGTGAAGTGAAATCGAGGTAGGTAATATTTTTGGATAAAGTCGAGCGGTATTGTCGCTCGGCTTTTATAATTCTTTAATGAAATTGATATTCTGAATTTAGAGTGATGAGCTCCGACTTACCATACTTTAATGGAATAGCTTGTCAGGATTTCAGGCTATTATCTGTTAACTTTGACCAAAAGATACTAAAATATTTGCAATTAGTAGGTAATACGTAGCCCGTAGGTATGTAAAATATAAACGCAAGGTAGGTAGGTAAGTATCGTTTAAATAATCCATGCACTAAGCCAAACGGGTCGATCCTCAAGGTTAAGCAACGCTTGCCTAGGTTTGTCCGCGGATCGATACCCAAACATTACCCAGGTAACTAAGCCGGACAAATGCCCATAAGTAGCGGAAAATTAAGGGGCGGGGTGCGATTACACGATGTCCTCAATTTTACCTGTAAGATTGAGAAATCATATAAAAATTACCATGGCTAATTTTTCCTGATGTTTTGAGATGTTAAGAAATAAAAGAAGACAAAACATGCTTCAGTTTCACCATAAGTCTTGTCTGTAAGTTTAATAGATGTCAAGATTCAGCACTTCAAACATCGTTTTTTTTCCAAATAAGTAGTTTATTAAAGTGTAGTTTTCAGCACTTCTTCTTTTAGCCTTGGCTTGCTAAATTCTTGAGCTTTCTTGCATCAGTCATCAAAGTTACTAAAAATCGCCCGAGATTCTGGGGAGCTACGAAAACCTGGGCCTTCTGAGTCTGACTATGACTGGCCTAAAATTCCACTTTTGATCATGCACACCGCAACGACATTGCGTGTCGCATCTTAGGCTGGGGGCCAGGTCCTCCCTGAAAACAACTCCCTGAAACGCCAATGCGTAGTAGACTAACGTATGTGAAACGCCAATGCGTAGTAGACTAACGTATGTGAATATTATGCAATTAAACAATATCACATATAGGTACATATGTCATCCATTCTTTGGAATAGCAAGCTCATTACTTATGTAGTATGGTTAGTGTAAAGGGCGGCGAATATAATTTTTGCCTAGAGCTGCTAAATAGCTAGATCGAGCCCTGAAAAAAGACTTTTTTATCTCGATAAGCACGTTGAGCTGTTGGCCCTGGCTCACCTGGCTGTCATGACAATCGTTACAGACAGAACCCATAAAGTCTGACGGCTGTCTAAGGGGTATTGTGTCACCCAGATCTTGGGTTGTGCAGTCAGATAAGCTGGTATTCAGCTGAGTACCTACAGCCGAAAGATAGTTGAGGAATATTGGTTTTTTAGTTAAACTCATTCCGCCAACTTCAGTACCTACTTAAGTAAAATAAGGAAGTGCCTATACCTACATAATAATTATATCTCTTTACGAAACGCTAGTCTCGTGATAGGGAAATAAAAATAGAAAATAATTCAACGCATTCACCTACCCAGTTTCGTAAATCCCATACCACCACAGAAATATAAAAATATACCTATCTATGCATACCACGTTAGCTTTGTTTTGAACTTTTGAAGTAAAACATTTTTCAAATGATATCTACTTAATGTACACAATCATGCGGTTTTACTGGAGTAGTGACTTCCACTTCGCTGTGTGTTCTTCCAACTCGTCCAGCTGAGGTCATGTGCAATGTCTTGCAGAGTTGCCATCATCTCATCATCATAATCTCTGGAATAACTACTCAAAGCTGCGATTGTCTTTAACCTGCCAAACAAAATGTGCGACGCGGTGGCAGGTCTTTCCTGGATGAACCCCTTCCCTAAGAGTGGTGACACTATGAGCAGCAGCACCTGTTTGCTTGTTGTACGTAAGAGATGCTCTTCAACCGGTAAATCAGGTTATGATTTGCATCTAATGCTGATGGTAGGGGAGACGGTGGAACATCGACCTTCACCCGCGTAACTAACTAGTAAATAAATTGCAATTTAATGAATCAAAATGCTACGTGATGTCTTTCGGCCGCATGCGGCACCCGGTCAATTTTCTATACAAACTGAATGGAGACACAATTACAAGAACTGATTCCATGAAAGATCTGGGAGTCATATTCGACCGTAAGCTCACTTTTCATGACCACATCTCATCCACTGCTAAGGAGTCCTTCAGGCGCCTTGGCTTCGTTTTAAGGAACTGTCGTGACTTCCACAACCCTCACGTTATCAGGCTTGTGTTTGGGGCATTGGTCCGTAGCAAGCTACAGTCTAGTGCGTGCGTATGGAATCCCTTTGAGAAGCAGTATGCGTTGGTTCTAGAGAAAGTACAAAAAGCATTCCTCCGATATCTTTACAAGCACATGTACGGGTTTTATCCCTACTTGTATCCCACTAAATTCCTGTTGGGTTGCTTAAGTTTCAACTCTCTAGAAGTAAGACGGTCGCGTGATCAGATGGCTGTAATATTTAAAATTCTTAGGGGGATTATCGATGATCCTGATTTGCATAATGAAGTCTGCAATCTATTTGTCCCAGGCAATTACTGTCGTGGTAGAAAGTAGGAGTGATGCGTATTTATCGAAACAGTTAAAAAAAACAGGTATTTCAAAGTAACAACATGAAACAGGTATCTCAGAACCGAAATAACAGCTCCCACCTATTTCGCCTGTTCCTCAAACAACCGTAGTAGCCGTAACACGAAATACAAAACGAAACAACCTGGAACAGCTATGTGAAACAGTTTCAAATGGAACATGCTCCATTCTCTTCTGACTTATTATAATAGAAAGAGACAACATCTGTTCTTTGGAACAAGCTCTTTGCTCTTCTGGTTCATTGTAATAGAAAGAGATAGAACCTGTTCCATGCCTGTCACTGTTTCTGACCTTTTCAGTAGCAGGATTATCTATGGTAGCAGGTACTGTTTCTGTATCTGTTGCAATCAATGAGTCTTTAGTTCCAGTGGAACAGGCTGTTTTTTTGGAACAGGTTTTTGGAACTGTTTTCTTTTTGGAACTGAAACAGGTGAAACAGGTTTCTAATTTTATCTGTTCCAACCCACTCCTAGTAGAAAGCACCGCTTACTGGCTGTTCCAACTAGCCGTACTATTGCACACTCCAAGTCACCTATTCCTCGGACTGTAGCCTCTATTAACGCTCTCCTGGACCCAGGAACAGGTCTTCATATGTTTGCGGATGAATGGAAGATGATAATGTCAGAATGTTTGAATTTTTGTGAGAAGAAGCATGATTGAGTGAAATCTATTTTAATCATGTTAAATAGTGTAATTGGTTTCGGCCGTACTATTTAAAAAATTAAATAAACAAATAAATAAATAACCTGATGAGACCTATTTAAATTTATCAAATTTTTTTGATTTATAAACACGGCTATGTAGCCATGAACCATTTTCGACTGACAAGCTATCATAGGCATGTTTCTAAGTTAACAAAAACTGATTATAATAAATGTTTCTTCTGGTTATCATGTGGTTGAAGGTCGATGTTCCTCCGTCTCCCCTACCATGACAAGACAATTTAATTTTAGATCTGGTAATCTTTGATACCATCAATAATGAAATCCAGCAGGTTTTATAGTTAATAATTCGTTCTCAGTAATTGTGTTCCGGGGTTTTCATACCACAGGCGCTAAAGAGGCACTCCACTAATAGGTACCTACTTATAACGGCCTGTCTTTTCTGCCTTCATCTCACCGTGTAGGTACACTTGGGCGGAGAGAACGACAAAGTGAGCTGTCATTCCATCTTGTTTGTATAGTTTGACAGCTCACTTGTCGTTCACTCCGCCTAAGTATTCACTTCGACATGTTTACAGAATCGCGCTGCTGGTTCCCAAAATCCCGACAACGTCGCGCGAGTCGGCTCTCTAAATACCTTCTTATAAAGTAAATACTATAGTTTACGCCAGATAAACGTGGAATAAAGTACATTGACCCACATACATTTATTGACATTGTTAAGATCAAAATCAGAAATAATGACATAAAGCTGTCCTGAATCGACTTCTATCGTGATCCTTTACGTTCTCTAGTAATGAAAAACAGTTTTTAATTTATTGTTCTAGTATCTACGAAGAGATATTAGGGAAAGGTCAATGTACTTTATTCCACGTTTATCTGGCTTAAACTATAGTAAAGTTACTATGATACAAATATCCAAATAAATCATAAGAATACTGACACTACCTATGTTAACAAAATGAATTTATCATATAACTTTTCTACTACTGCAAACAAAGCAACAATATTGTGTACCTACTTATATTATACCGCGTGTATCTGACATCGACGCACAAACGATTTCCATGGGTCCAGGGCATGATTCTGGACACCCCAGTGTTGGAATTTTTCGTCGGTTCTTTTCTCATTTCTTTCAAGAGTACCACAAAGTATCAGCTCAGCTGTGTTGATATCTATTGTGGTTTTATTCAGATTGCTCTTTTTAGTGAAATTAGTTAATTAATTATTTTTTTATTAAGAATCTCATTGGGTTAGGTCAGAATAACGATTATGAGCAGTCTAAAGTAAAAAAACCCTTGAAAAAAATGAAAAAATGAGAAAAAAAGCCGACGAAAAATTCCAACACTGGGGCGTCCAGAATCATGCCCCGGACCCATGGAAATCGTTTGTGCGTCGATGTCAGATACACGCGGTATAATTACTATGAGATTGTTCACAGATTAGGATACATATATCATTACAGTTAACTAGTTCAACTTATAATTAATACTAGACCATTATTTCTGGATGGCGGTGAAATGTGGAACTACCGCGAAATGTACTAAGTTTAGACGTCACCTTATAGCGAGCAGCGCACTCTCAAACGTTCAAGATATGCTGGGCTTTGCGCGCTGTGATAATGGCGGCCTTGTAATAGACATTTTTATGTGACACTGTCGGTTGACCGAGACCTTCCATTTTAATTTTGTTACATGCAGATAAATTATAGAGACTAGCTCTTGTCCTCGACTTCGTAAGCGCATAGGTATCCGTTTTTTTTCTATTCCCGTAGGATTTTCGGAAAAATATTTGAGAATCAACAAATCGACATATTGTAGATATCCTCGCTACCTCTGTTAGCTACCACAATCAAGAGTTTCTTACAGGATACTTATTTTTGGGCGCCTCATCAAAATGAATGAATCAAGTGCAAAAATGTACCAGGTATCCTGGACTATTAACACAGTACGGCTACTACCCACATAACCATATTAAGCACACAAATTTTCGTGGACCTCTCCGCTTCTTCAGTCAGTGAAATATTTATCAGAACCCTGGGAGGTACGCTAAGGACTAAGTACTAACAGTTTGTGTCTACCGTAAGTGGTTACACTGGCATGCACGTCGGCTTCAACATTATATCAACCAGGAGACACTGTCTACTGCTGGACACAGGCCTCCCCTAAGTGTCACCACAACCATTGGTCCTGTGACCCTCGACCCTCACCAGGTCATCGGGAGCAAAGTGGCCAGATCACACTAGTTACATGACCACTGAAATGCGACCGAACCATTCCAATTTCCTCCCATCTATCACGACCAGTCCTGGCCTGACCTTGCCACCTGTCACGAGTAGCTCGGCGTACTGACAGCACGTTCTTCTTTCCAGGGGTTTCGTGTGAGAAGCCGCTGGGCAGGCGCGCCGCCGTGCCCGTCATCTTCGTGCAGGGAAACCACTACGACGTGGGATTCGATGTGGTAAGTCACAGCTCGTATATAATTATGTCAGCCTTTAGGTGACCTGGATCTGTGGATTTTTATGTCATAAACGATCAGAGACTTTGGGAGGTATTTTTCGGGTTAATATATAGCCATTAGCCTATTTATAATAGTATGTAGTAGGATGACACTCCTATTTATAATAGTATGTAGTAGGATGACACTCACAAATAACGTGGCTTTCTATAGGTAAAACAATTTTCAAGATCGGTTCAGCAGATCCAGAGGTAACCCCCTACAACCTCACAAACTTTACCTCTTTAAAATATTAGTATAGGAATAGTTTTTGTCCGCGGCTGCGTACGCGCATATCCCGTTTTTCCCGTTCCTGTAGGAATTTCGGGAAATCCTCTCGTAAAGCTCCTTTTAACTCCCCAAGGAACCAACACGCCAAGGTTCAGGTTTCTACGACCAGTAGTTTCGGCTATGCGTTGTCTGTCATTCCTTCAGTAGGTAACTGAAGAATTTTATATATTAAGAATATCCATAGGTGTCTCAGTACAGATCGCACCCCAATGATAACACAACCAGGTTCCACAACGTTCCTTTATTTCTATTCACAATCCGCACTACGATTCGCCAACTCACAGATCAAGTGTTACCAAAGATGAGGGGCCCACGGTGAAAGGAACGCACACGGGGCTAATCGCAGACAATTTTTACCAAACCCACACCTTGTCACCCCCAGGGCCGCACGTTCTCCTCCGTGATCAAGAGCTTCATAGCTTCGTACGAGAACCTGCGCGACTTCGAGAAGGAGTACAAGACGGACACTGGCCGCCTTGCCTACGACAAAACGCTCGCCAACATGAAGAGGAAGTTCCCCTATTACGTCAAGGAGATACAGGGAGTCGCAGACGGTGCCGGCGTGCCCTTCTACCAGGTAAGCAAGCTGGTAGGACCCCATGGGCGCTAAGAACTAGGTCCTTCCTTACAATCACGACTTTGATTTCCCTAGCAGTAAGTACCTACTTATTGTTTAAAAAATCAGAATTATGAACACGAATGGTTAACAAGTAATCAAAGTTATTTTTACCCACAAAGCAACTGAAACCACATTACTTATATTAAAATACACGTAACTTAATTTTTGCAAAATCGCAGAAGCGTTGTTTCGTCAGTCCAGTTTGAAGCAGCCTAGACTATCAAACCTCGAATAAAGAACGCACGCATTCAACCCTAGTCTCTTCAAAGTTGGAGTGAACAGGCTCCTCTGGGTAAGCTCACTCCATCGCGATCGTCGATTTTGTCTCTGTCACCTCTGACCTAGACTACTTAGAGTCAAAAGCAAATCCAGATCAAGCAAAAAAGACGCCACAAGATCGTGGCTGGTTAGATGACGGAGTAGAACTCTAAAAAACATTGATCCAATATTAGTGTTACTGACCAATATTAGTGGCCGAAAATGTTTGTATTTGTTAAGTACCTAAATAATTAGCGGTCCCCCGACGCGATGAGTCTTGGCCAAAAGAATCGTACCTGTATTAAATTAAAAGAATCAATACACATTATTTTATTATTTTTTAAAGTTTGTCTTTTACGAAATAAATAAATTTTAATTTAATTTTTGTTTCATGCGTTTTAAACTTAATTTACCTAATAGGTACTTCTATGATCTACACTCACCTAAACGGCACTATATCGTACCTATATCAAAATATAATATCAGTAGAACTAGTGAAAGTATCTTAGTATCTCATCATTAGACCCTGACCACAATCTATTTATAACCTATTTGCGACTATTTAAATGAATACGAAAACGGAAGTTCTACTGTAAGTAAAGAGTTGATTATCCTGCACATTTCAGGACATGCTTCAGCACCAGGCTAAGTTTACCTACTGATCTAAATATAATCTGTTCACTGAAATCATTCCCGTGAGTTAAAACCCGATACCTCTGCTATAATTTAGTGAGGAGTTGGATATTCTGCAGCATCAGGTCAATATTACCATGTTCTTACATTGTTCATTAGCATATCATTGAAGTAAAATAATACCAAATTTCGCATCGATCAGACCCGTAAAGGCTGGCTTAATGCCTTCATCAATTAGAAAAGAGCTGATGATCTTCAAACGGCTCAACCGATTTTGATAAAACTTTAAAACCTGTTTTCAAATAAAAAAAACCGCATCCAAATCGATTCACCCGTTTAAGAGCTACGGTGCCACAGACAGACACACATGGCGGTCAAACTTATAACACCCTTTTTGGTCTAGGGTTAAAAAATATTGACGTGTAAAAGCGTCACATGTGACCTATTGCAAAATAAATACGATGTTTTATGATTTACTAATCATTGTTCATTCGACAGCTGTTCCTGCTGCAGATGGACGACCTGATCGGCAACGTGAACGACAACCACATACCGCGCAACGACACCGGCGGGTGCAGCTCTATCGCCATCAAGAACCAGCAAACTGTAAGATGTTAATTTTTCTCTATATTATTAACTTTTTATTGACTGTAGTCATACCTTATGAAAGAAAGAAAAGAAAGAAAGAAAGAAAAAGAGTTTATTTGCGGACAATATGACGCATATCAAAAGTACACAAAAAGAAAAAAATACAATTACGGCGGTCGTGAAATGGTTTATAGAACTTTGAACCCATTTTACTTCAGTCAAAATGTTAATTGACGTTACTAACCACGACAGACTCTTGTTAACTAAATTAAGTCAGTAAACCATTGTTCAAAATCAATTTGCCCAGTGTCAATATAATATGATCGTTTCAATAACGCTGTAATAATTGTGCAATTACACGAAGGTATTTAAAAAAAACTACGTTTTCAGACATTACTGGGCCACACTGAGGACGCGTTCCACGAGACTCTGAACCACTTCTACATCATGTCTGCACACATCATACCTACTCCTGAAGATCGAGAGGCTGGAGTGAGTATAAAAACTACCACCACTTTAACCTGTCTTGCCGTATGTAGTGACAGTAATTACCTCTGTCCCGAAAATCTAAGAATTCTTTTTCACGTCTCCTTAATCACGTCCTGCCAGACACATTTTATAATCACCTTACTACACCTATTCCCCAATAAATTGTGACCGGCGCAGCAAATTCTCTTTCCATAAGTACATCTCTAACAGCAATTTCAATCTCAAAAGCCAATGTCTATATTTTTTTGCTCTCCCACTCTTAAGTCATTCATTTAGCCCTGAAACTTTCCTCAGAACCTCACCATCGCTTTTTCCCCACCTCACTGTCGTCAAAGCTATGCCCTCACCTTATACTCATGGATAAATCACCTAACCCGTCCGACCACCTCCCCAGGCTGTGGAGGAGAGGTTCGCGTCCTTGTGCTACGCGGGTCACATGCCCGGCTACACCATGGGCTACAACGAGAACGGCCTGGTGTTCTCCATCAACACCCTGAGCCCCTTGATCCTGAAGCATGGCAACACGCGTGAGTTATCATGACAGCTTTGAATATAGTAACTTGTATCTATATGTGGTTCTCTCAGACCGCTGTTATGACAGCAAAAAAATATGATTAAGAATTAACCTACTCAGTATAAAATATTTAAGGGTCACCATTGACTCGAAAAGAAGAGAACATGTAAATTAAATAAAAACTGGAACAAAACAGTGTATTTACAAATCTGTAGTACTGATATTACTAAGCTGAAGAGTTTGTTTGTTTGGTTAACTTTCTCAAATAAATTAAGAGTAGTTGCAGAGACAACGAGGCTCTCTTATGCAGCTTACACAACGCATACTGTTATCAAACAAAGCATTTTTAAATCAGTTAAGACTACGACCATCTCAAAAAACGGTTGTCAATAACTCTGCTAAATTGTCTTCTAGCGCGAACCTTCATTACGCGAGCGATGCTAGCCGCCAAGAACTTCAGCGAGGCGGAGCAGATTCTGCGCGACGAGGGTCTGGGTATTGGAAACGGCTTCTCCGTCAACATGATCTGGACCAACAGCTGGGGCGACCGCCAGATCTACAACGTGGAGGTGTCACCCGACCTCAAGGGGGATCGCTCGACCCTCAACATACAGAAGTACGACAAGGAGCCACTGGTACACTGCAATAAGTAAGTGTTTCTGCTGTTGTTGTACTTTACGTGACTGATGTAGGTAAGAGCCGAGCCGAGAAGGGACGCATTAGAATAGGCTTGTGTCCTGAAAAAATCGAATTAGTCCGTCACAGTTAGATTATCAAAAAATATTTGACCCGTGTTTTTTCTTTTGTTACGGGAACCAACATTGACGAAGGTACGACGCTTTTAAAATTTTCAATATGTCACACCTTCGCATAATTTTTAGTGAGTCGTGACGTCACGACCCCCACTCCAGAGTTTTGATGCGTTTTATCTTTGTCAATATTCATTGATTTACAAAAACAATAAATACGTGTCCATTCTTTTTTAATACTCTAACTGACGGACTGAATAGTTTTGCAATTTGTGGATGATGGCATTAGTGACGAGTTCTTCAAAAAAGATGCCTCTCAGCCATCACGTAGCCCTTATGTTTAAGAGTTAATTCCTCCACTTTAGAAGTAATACGGAGACAAAGCTAAACGCGAATGTCCGTTGCAAGTAGCGTTATGTACTTTTAGGTTACCTCCTTGGAAAACAGGGGTGAGTTAAATCACCCATGACAGAAATGGCCAGAGATTTCAGAACCTTTTGAAACTCTCAGAGCTTTATCTATACTATTATTATAAAGATGTAACATTTGTTTGTAAGTTTGTATGAAGGGGGTCTCAGGAACTACTGGTCCGATTTGAAAATTATTTCAGTATTAGATAGCCCATTTATCGAGGAAGGCTATATGCTACATATCATCACGCTAAGACTAAAAGGAGCCGAGAATAATGGAAAATGTGACGCAGACGAAGTTGCGTGGGTCAGCTAGTTAAATATGAAGTTACAAGAAGTCATGAAGAAGTGCCGTGTGACCCCAATATCGTAGGGAAAAGGCTAGGCAAGATGATGATGTTACAAGGAAGGCATGGAATCTCAGACATCCGTGGTCCACAGATACCAGCGCACCAACGTGACGGAGGCGACGGGCCGCATCATCGACAGCAGCGTGGCGCGCCTCAAGGTCATCCACGGGTACCCCAAGCCGCGCAACCGCGCCGACGTGGCCGAGATCCTGTCCGACACCAGCGACAAGGAGTTCCGTCTGTTCCAGGACCATTCCGATGATATCATCATGACCATCGCTGCAGGTAAGAGCCAGCCAATGGAACCCCCAGTGGTAACCCAATCTTTATGTACTTAGTGTGAATCTTTATGTAACGGTGAAGGAAGACATCATCGTCAGGATACCCCAGGTCTAGAACCTCCTTTTTTTGTGGGAGCGGGCATAGCCAACCACAGCCATTTTGTTTTTTCAAAATTGTGGCGCATTATCTAATATGGGTAAAGGACACCTATACACTCACGTTTCCGAGATATTTGAATTTAAATTAGCTCTTTAAAGATATAAATATAACATTCATCAAATATTGACGCTGCGTTGTGGATCATGACCCCTCTCCCTCTTAAATAAGCGAAGACATCCGTGTCTTACTTTACTAAATGGCAACCGACTCAACCTATCGCAGTTTAATATTAGAAATAGTTTCTAGAATTTGCCACAACCCGATTCAGTAGACAGTTATTTTTACAGCGACACAATATCATTCACCACTTGTCCTACAACCAACAAAAGCTCAATTTAAATTTAAACTATGAATTTGAATAAAGAACACTAATCACACACCGTTGTTTCAGGAATATTCGACCTGGACAAGCGCACTTGGAGCATTTACATCAACAAGCCTAAGATATCCGAGCCGGTGGCAGTGCTGCCCATCGCGTTCTCTTCTCTAGACTATTAGCACCACCCAGCCTGGAGCATTACTATCTAGGAATATTTAAGAGTTAACCTAAATAGACAAAAAAATGTGTGTTTAACTTAGTTTTGTTTGCTGCAAAAAAAGAGAGTCATTAACAGTCGTTTTGGATTGACAGCAGCCAGAAAATCTGCCACCAGTTTTCTCAAGTGCTACCGCATTACCCAGTTAATGGGTTGTAGAGGTCTTAACGGCAGTCAATACTGGTACTCAGCTACTTTCGGTTAGAATAGAATCCGACCTCCAACATAGTTTGGAATAGGCTAGACGGATGGATCGGTTGCAGCAAGTACTGACAGCTGCAAAACTGCTTACCCCAATGTTTTGCGGCAGTTTATGTGTGTGATACATAACTTATAGTATGTATCTCACTACGACCAGACATTTAGTAGATTATTAGCAAATAAACTGATATTTCAAGCTGTGATTAATAGTACTATATTTTCATTGTATTTCGAATTTTCCTCACCTTCGTTATGTTAGAATATCCTCAGCGTTTTATTATAATAATACGCTAAAGTTAGACCAATTTAGTTATACGTCAGCAACTGTGTAATACAATAGGAATTAAATTCCCAGATTATAATATATGTATGTATTTACATTACTATTTCATTGCTTACAAGGAAAATCCATGCCAGACTGTATTTTACCAATATGATGTAGCTAGCATATTACATGTTTTGTGTGTAGGTAGACATATTTATAATTATAGTTACAATGTCCGTCCAACCATACTATTATAATAGTCCATCATAAGTAGCTTATTGGTTTGGTGTGTGTACTTATATAAAACTATAAACCGTTTGGAGTGTATACTTTATCATTAAGATAGGAAATTTTGACGTGATTTTGCTTAGTTTTTTGATCTTGTAGGAAAGAGTTAAGTTTTATACTTGATACATTTTCATCTGTGTAAAGGTTATGGCACACTATAACAGCATCGCAACGGCACCGCTCCAGCCCAGCAATTATCTTGTCATTCAAATTAGTTCTTAATTCGTGTGTCGTATAATATATTTTATAATGTCAATGTCAAAAAGCCAACGGCAGGCAGTTAGCGTGTGAACCGCTTCAATACAACTTGACTCGCAGCCTGCGTGCTTACAGCGCGCCGTCCGCGTGTTTACTGCGCGCCAATTCCGATTCGCCAGTCCTAGGCGTGTTCAATGACAAATGCCATGTAAAATTGTGTTTGCGGTGACAGCAAGCTTGCACCTCGCGGCTGGTGCGCGGACTGCGAGCGGACGACGTGTAGCCGGGTAGCCGTAGCCTAAATACGAGGCGACGCCGCGACGCCGTACTGCAGCTGTGAAGTTGCCGTGCCGGTATAATATGCCATGACCTTTAGTTTAATATTTTATGAAGAGGCCATTATGTAACAGCGCCATTGTAGTATATAAGAGTTTTGTATGTTTTCATGATTCCACACACAAGGCTGTACCCGAACTGTGTGTACATGAAAATAGTAAAACTTGTATACTTATTTTTTTTAACGTACCTACACCAATTGTAATTGCCATGAACATAGGATTTACTAGAGTAATAAAATACGTATATAAAATTAGTTCATATTATTTATTTAGATTCAAAACATCCATTTGACGTTATTAAAGATAGATTTATCTGATAATAAACTTATTGATAATTGTTACTGTGTTTTAATTTACAACATTTGTTTACGTGCGATCTTTGATAAAATAAATGGAAATGCAAGGGTAAGTCTACAGAATTGTTTGATTGTTATTAGGTATACATCAACATGTACCAAGGGGGCAGTTAGTGGTACTAACATCGAAATCCCATCTGAATAAGTTGTTTTTTTTTTCATATTACACTGCAACAACGAACAGCAATAGTTACTAACGGAATAATTAAGTAATTCTGATTAATAATAAAGCTAATTAATATGATAAGGAAACAAAGAAACTGGAATATTTATTGATAATTCGATACGCTTCGAGTGTTGTGAGCGGGCGACACGCTTAGAGACGCGGTATGAACCAAGAGTAACCAACATAGAGTCATATATATATTATATAAATTTAAGGAAGGAAAATTACAGTTTTCTTTATGACTATATATTTAAGGCTAAAACTTTGGTAGTAAATTATCTTTTGAAGTTTTTAAGATCATGTCTGCAGTCGTAATGCCTTTTCTTCTTAATTGTTAGCTTCTAATAGTCTGTCTTTCATAAATCAGATCAATATAAATTTAGATCCTTACATGCATTTTGTTCGTGCGTCCCGCTCACTCAGTACACTGATTTTTCACGAAGGATGGGTCTCAGGACACTTAGGACGAAGAGGTCGCGATGTAACAGAGTCCACAAGTCTACTAATACATATAATAGTATATGACAGGGCGATAACACATCTGAAAGAGTTTTGTTGCTGGGGAGTGTGGTACGCCACTTCTTCGAAGCTAAAACACTAGGAATTGGTCACGGGCGAGCGTGTTCGAACACTGTGTTATGTGATTTCATCGTTTAAATTCAGCCTCATTTGACCAATGGATTTTGATAATGATTAGAAAGTGGTGATGTTAGCAAGCTAATAGGGAACTAAAAGACTGGGGTGGATTGAACAGGGTTAGATAACACTTAATGAGGAGATATTAATGCAATACTTCTATAATGTATCCGATACACCCGGCTGATTAGTTTTTTAAATTCAATTGCCATTCAATGCTAGTAATATTTTGAAATCTAAGACTCATCCTTCATGAAAAATCCATTATTTTTGTAACCCTAGGATCTATATTACTGAGTACAGTTAAGTTTACTTGGCGAGACATGGCACGTTCCTCCTTATCCGCAGCCGCAGCCCCCCATCGGCGGCGGCGAGGGACCGGAGCCCGACGGACCGAAGCCTCCGAACTTCCTCGATGGCGGCTTTGGTGGGCTGGAAATAGATACATGCAGATTACAGACTGATTTTTTTTTATTTTTTTTTCAGCCTGATTTAAAAAAAAAAATAACCATAAGTTATGCTTTGTTTAAATACTGATTAGCTGATTCTGAATTCTCTAACTAATTATTATAAGCATAAATTGGATATGTGGTGACTATGATGATGACTATCTTGATCGAATGAATTTAAATTACAACAACTATTATTAAGTTTCGGAACCCATGAGAGAAAGTAGCCCGCACGAAGCGCCTTTGGCAGTGTCCAAGCCATTGAGCATTACAGTTAACTCATGGACATTAACGAGCCACGAAAATAGGCATAGATATAATGACTCCTACTAGGGGAAACTAGAGAGTATACATTGATGATAAAAATGCTTGGGATAATGCTGGTCCGCTTCACTGCGACTAACGCGCCCAAACTTTGATTCAGATTTGAAAACATTGTTTTACCCGCTGAAGACTGTAAGACCACATTTGCATGGTTTAGACTCAATACAACTCGACTCGCAGCCTGCACATAGTAAGCGAGCCGATCACGTGCTTACAGCGCGTCGACGCCATCTTTTTTGCATGTTATAATTTCACGCATTATTTTTTTTTAAACGAATATCCAATGACTTCTCCCGCTCTGGGCGGAGCGGGAGGGAGTGTCAGACTTCTACTGACTAAAACCCATCCATGTTCCCTCATGTGCCCTTTGTGTTCCGGAGCCGCGGTATCTCTTTCGAATAGCCCCGCAACTCCGGCAGGAGTCGGCCCTTTCGGGCCCCTCTGTGTGTTGACTCTCTTTGAGGCGCGCGTGGAACACTAACGCGCCGTCGACACGGCCGGTCGTCATGAGACGGACGGACGGCGAGCCACCCATAGCTCACCGTCCACAGGCCCGCGCCTATGGTGGCCGGAGGTCAATAGGTGACCTCCGACGCCCGCGGCGTCTACCACGGCGGCCGGGACGAGAGGTTCTCTCCCTGCCCCACTCCGCCACCTCCTTCGCTATCATGACTGCTTCGCAGAAGGAGGTGGCGGCGTCCCATTCCGTCTCGCTCCGGACCATGGCTTGGACCAGGGCCGGACGCGAGAGGTCGCCGCCGATCGCCGCTTCGAGGTCTCGGCAGTGCTCCGCCCAAGCGGGGCACACCTTTAGTATGCTCCACCGTGTCCTCCGGTCGATCCTCGCAGTGTCCATGGAGTATCTTGCACGTTCTTCTCCATAGGCTCTATTATTTGGAACGTATGCGAATCCGCGCTGGAGATAAGGTCGGTGAGATTGCTATGTTGCAGAACATCTTGCTGCTCTTGTCGCTAGCGCGGCAGAATTAACTTTATGTTTTTGGTTGACAGACCTTATCAATTTAGAAGTGCCTGTAACTACCCTATTTGTAATAAAGGATTTTGTATTTGTATAAATGGCAGCCGAAATATATTCTCAGGACACATAAATTGTTATAGCGTCTCTAGAGGCAGATAGCGACTCAGGAGCTCTGATTTAAATCAACAGCACCAAAATGCAAAATCCTATCTTCTTTCCTTCAAAATACTTAAGTCGTTGTGGACCAGCAATGAGCCAAGCATTTTAATCGTCAATGTACTCCCCTAGTTTATAATATGCTTGTTTGCATAGAGTGCAATTATATACAATTTTCAAAGTTCGTCTCATTCTGTTATAATACATGTGGCGGTAATTTGTTATTACACTTTAAACAGTATCCCATGAAAGATGATTCTACTTTAGCAAGTCTGAAAGCTGGTTGAATTGAACCACACATGAACATATACTCGTGAACATATCCAGTCGGCTTCCTATCATATGGTAGCTGTTCCACATCCTACACATCAGGGAAGCGCATATTTTTTGCTCATTGTTGCGACTTGCGGTGAAACAATCGAATACGCCCGAAGCACTGTAGAAGCTGGACAGCCCCAGACAGCGTGACAGTGAAATACGGTGTGAAGCTGTGTGGTCTGAGGGGTCCGATCAGCTGTGCGCGGGCACATACACATTCGCGTCCTTTGCACTCTTGCACACATTGCCTGTTTGTGACAATTTGAGCTCTGCTAGCACTTTCACTTTTACAATAATCAATTTCTTTGCCACTTCCAGTAAAAAGACACGCCTGTGTTTTGGTGACTTTTTACCGCAAAAAGGAGTCGGAGTGCATCTGTTCCAGTGACTGATTGGCTCGAGCTCCTAGACATGGAGTTAACATTCAATCTCAACTTTGGCGTCACCCTTGAGTACAAAGACCAAACTGCGGCCAAAAAGCAGGGCTCCTAAATAGGGTGAAGCAATACTTCAGATCTGGACAGTTACTGCTACTTTAACATTTTACGAAACACAAGTCTGATCTCGCATGGAGTATTGCAGTCACCTTTGTTAATGGCTCAGCTAAGTATCAACTTGCCGCGCTTGACTCGGTAGAAAGCAGAGCTAAGAGGCGCATCGGCGGCGTAAAACTGGTGTATACCAAGCTACAAAGCTTGGCTCATCGCCGCAAGGTTGCCTGCTTGTCGGTCTTCTATAGATTGTACTTCAGTGAGTGTGCCCAAGAATTCCACGACCGCATCCCACCGGCCCCCTTCTACCATCGGACATCCAGACGCACTGCAACTTACCATCCCTACCTTATTGGTATGTAAGTGTTTCCAAACGTCTTTTATAATGCGCACAGCAAAGAGGTGGAACTCTCTTCCTGCGTGTGTGTTTCCAAATGCTTAGAACCCTAATCTCTTCAAAGTTAGAGTGAACAGGCTCCTTCTGGGTAAACTCGCTCCATCGCAGAGTTTATCTCTGTCATCTCTGACCAAGACTAAGGTCAAGAGCAAACCCATCACAAATAAAAAAACAAAACTTACACAATAGCATCAACTTGAGCGTACCTATGTTGTCTTTTTTGTGACAAAAAATTTTCTAAGTATATATATCGTTGCAGTACCTAAGATAATGAACTTTTTCGTATAGTAGACCGATCTCGGCCACGGCAACCAATCTCAACGGAGAGCAGCCATCGGCGCGGAACATATTACAGTGAACAAGTGTGTGTGCAGACACAGATGTACTCCCTTTTCCATCACTCTCATATTTCGAAGGGACAGCACCCCGACACAACTGGAGGGAGCTCTGGCGCAGAACCCACGACGACACGTGCGCAACGAGGCACGGGGTAAGTATCACACCACCAACTTCGAAACTCAGGGCAATCACAGAGAAATTCGTAACGGAAAAACCCAGTACCACATTTATCCCGACCTGGCCCGGGAATCGAACTGGACTCCACGCTCGGCTGTCGCGGTTGCAGCCACGAGACTAACGGAATAGTTTTCATATACGAATAATATATAAGATTATAAATAAAATAAAAAATATTTTGTCAAAAACCCGACCGCTAAAAACGACTTAAAAGTTCCAAACAAATCGCTTTTCAAGCAGTCTGCTGCAGTTGGTGGCTTCAGTTATGTGATTGAACTGCGACTTGTTTGGAACTCATAAGTCGTTTTTAGAGGTCGGGTTTTTTGATAAAGTAGTTTTTTTTTTATTTCCTACATTTTAGTGAGTTACATTTTTGGAATCGTCTCTGCAAGCCCTTTATTTGGAAAACTTTAACAACGACACTAACGACTTGACGAATCTATTGACACCACTCACATAAAAATACGACAAGCCGTTTAGACTCTAGGGCGTGCCAAAGAAATATACATACTCCATTATGATGACTTCATGGATCTATCTATGTATGTATGTATATAACAAAATTATGACCATAACCTCATATCATGGTTATGGTCTACGACCACGACTAGGGGTCTACTCTGTAAACCCGAAGTCCGTAGACTCGACCTTAATCGCTCGTGCATATCCTTCTCCGTATCGTATCACCGAAACTATGGACTGCGGACTTAGAGAGTACACCCCCTGCTCTGCCAAGAGCGAACCGACGCCGATCGGTGATTAGAATTAAAATTCTCGATAGCATGACATAAGGAGACTCACCCGCTGCCGGGCGGCCGGAAGTCACGCGAGTACTTGTCGCCGTGCTTGCTGAAGTTCGGGTTGATCAGCGTCTGTCCCCTGGAACGTGATAGAACCATACTTTAGCACTTTATATTGACTTAACAAAACCAAAAGACTTTTAGTCAGCACTTATAAAAAGTCAAAGTTTTACACAAAGACAGGGGCCCGAGTCTGCTATTTTTATAAATTTGTCATTCCGACACGATCCCATTGTCATGCCATTGTCATTTTGCTAAAAGTTCCTAATCTGCTAAATTCATAATCGCACGGTCATTGGCACGTCAGTGGCCGGTCACTGGGACGTCAGTGGTCTCGTAATAGAATTGCGGTAGGAATGCCGTATTGCCATTATTATAAAACCGAGCTAAATTTGAGCATTTATACATGTCACATTTTATTTATATTTAGTTTTACATATTATTTATTAGTGCTAAAAGCAATCTGAAGTAGTGAGAAGTTCGCAAATACTAAATCTGTCATTATGTACGAGATTACCATTCATACGGCTTTCTTTCAATGGCGTGTCAGTGGTTGATCATTGGAATGTCATAATGACGCCATTATGATACCATTATGTTAGTAGATTACCAAACTTGTCAAAATCAACCATTTTGAAATCAGTGATCGACCATTTTGACACTATTGTAATAGCAGACTCGGGCCCCAGGTCCCACAAAACGCCCACCCGTCACCACTTCCTAGTGTTTTAGCTGGGAAGAAGAAGTGGCCTCCCGAGCAAAACATCTATCTATAAAGTTACAAGAACAATTTATACAATAGATATTGCAACACCTCAATCGATAGTAAATTGAACTATTATCCTGTAACATAGAATTAGAACCAGAGGGTGGAGGAGCATCTGAGAAATGTGAGCATCTGACAAGTGTGTGACAACTTCAGATGGCTTAATTTTTAATGTAGAGCGTCTCTTATTAAACTATCATACCACTGATATAACTGTCATCGTGCCTTTATTGATTTTATATACTTACATTTGTTTCAAAGTCAAAGCGTTTATTTTAAGTACACCATTTAAAGGTACTTTTGAATTGTCAAGCTGCTTTCAGACTACGCTATAATATAATAGCATATAGTATATAGCTCATAGCACAACAATATCGCCTACCACACATTGTGAATAATATATAGTACAGTACAGTGTGAACGTGTCCATAACAATATATGGTGCGCGATTTTGGTGTGCTGAGCTTTATAGCTATTATACTACGTGAAAGCAGCTTTAAGGTCGGTTAGTCCAGCGAGTCTAAAAAAGCCACTAAATAGTAGAATCAGAAGCAGACCGCGTCACCCGTTACTGTCAAATTTTCCCAATCAACCTTGAACCTAATACGTTAGCAATAAAGATGAAAATGAAATTTGACAGATTGTTGAGATAGAACTATGAGTCTTATACGATTCTACTAAAGTGACTCCTGATTGGCTGGCAAAGGCAAGTAATAAAGAGAGCTGGAAAACTATGGATTATGCCTCTGTCCATTGTGTCTATTTTATTTGTAAAAAAGTTTTTTTTTATTTTTCACTTTTTAGTGCTGATACCCCCGAAAAACTTAAACTTAATAGTAAGCAAATATTGTGATAGGGTACCTTAAATTATATCATCCAAGTAAGCAAAAATTATTTTAAAATAAAAACGAATGAGCCATACTGAAAAGAATCATAGAAATTGGATCATAACTTGCAGTAGAACATATCATTGTTGAAATTCTAACACCATGGATGTCAAAAACAGCAACTTTTCAGGAGAGAGAAAAATTGCAAGTAGATGCGTGGTGTAATGTATAAATGCATTTTCTTGATTTCACGATATTCTGTTGACCGATCCGTGTTTCTGATTGACTAAAACGATTCGTCTTCCGATTCTCTAGCAAATGCCATCAAAATGTTAAAATACCCAAAAAGTGACTTACGGGGTGTTCGAAATTCAAAGAAGATACCTATACAACTATAAACCGCTGAACTTACTTACTTACTTACTTGAAGACTGCTATTTGTATTGTAAGGTTTTTGAAATATCACACAAAACGCATTATGTTATTCACAATTAATTGTTTTATCGCTAACATAAAAATCCAAGGTCATTGCAAACAAGCTTTACATGTGATATGAATTCTACAACATGTGTTACTATTCATTTTAAATTCAAAACAACCTCCTTAGACAATGTAATAATGTTACTGCTAATTAAAACAAATAATGGCCTGTACCTAGAGCTGCACAAAAAAACAAAGTATTATTAACCTGCCTGGTGCAATACAGGATTGGAGACTGCGCAATTTATAATATAATCAACATCTTACGACCCCATACCATGCTGGCATGGCCCATGTCACCTTGTTTTGATATCAGATGCCTTGGCACCCAAACCTGTGACCGGATACAAACGCAAGGTTTGGTGTCTGGGTATGGGGACTATCACTAATACAATATATACACTCTTTATTTCACACTGTGCACTGCTCACAGGACAAACTACCAAAAGATAATAAAGTGCAGAGCATGTGTGGAGGCAGAGAAATTTTCGAGCATGTGCTTGTGTGGACAAGTGTCACCAAAATACAGTAACAAACCATAATATATTATCATCAAAGTAGCTTTCGCCCGCGAATGTTTTTTCTTTATCTCGTTACAACTATCAGTACAGGCTTTAACCTAATGCGCATATCCCGCTTTTTCCCGTTCTCGCAAGAATTTCGGGAAATCCTCTCTTAGTGCACTCCTACGAAATGTAAGTAAGCTACATGCCAAATTTTAGCTTTCTACGACCTATTGACAGTTGGCAATTTGCAATATTGACAATTTGGAAAGAATGCCGATACTTACAATAGGTAGAAAAAGTTCACAATGCCCCAGAACCACCCAAACACGCTGAATGGGCTCTGTTCCACAACGGTTCCATCTGAAGAACAATATAATTAAGAAGTTTAATACTAGACAGTTACTAAGTCACTGTTTAATGTGAAGGTATCTTGTCATTCAGCGATAGCATATCCATTAGTCACTACACCTGCTCAAGGTGGGATGGCAGTACTTACTCTCTAGTAAGTAACAAATCAGTGTGGACCCCTTCTCTCCCGTGTAAACCACAGACAGTTGCTGGCCTAGCTTAACTGGGTGTAAATAGAATAAGAGTTGTGGATGTCCAGAGAGTAGTTACATACATATGAAAAGTCACATTCTCCATGCCTCAATCTCAACTTTGAGGAGTGAGGCATTAATGACTCAGCCAATATAAAAGTACTATGAGCAATAGGCTAGATTCCATCATCCACAAATTGCAAAACTATTTAGTCCGTCAGTTATATAAAAGTACTATGAGCAATAGGCTAGATTCCATCATCCACAAATTGCAAAACTATTTAGTCCGTCAGTTAGAGTATTGAAAAATATTGGACACATATTTTTTGTTTTTGTAAATCAATAAATATTTACAAAGATAAAACGCATCAAAACTCGGGAGTGGGGGCTCGTGACGTCACAACTCACTAAAAATTATGCGAAGGTGTGACGTATTGCGAATTTTAAAGCAAAAGTGAGTTTGCTTGTTAAGCTTTGAAGCCTAATTACAGACCTAATTTTGTTAAATTTTAGTATAGAGCTAGATGATGATAATTTTATATCCTACATTAAAGGGAGCAAAGCTGATGGCAACCGCATTAGGTGATGAAAAAACTAGAGTTTATGTATCAGTACAGTGCATTAAGTTCAAATGTATAAATAATAAAACTTGAAATGCTTTTCTAAGCATATTGCGCGCAAAGAAGACTCTGGGTTTTGGCCTACTTAAAGTTAGCATGAAGAAGCAGTGCACAAAGCAAAAAAAACTAGTTATAGTGGACGGAACTTTAAAAATAATGATTTTTTTCATCATAATAAAAACAATGTTGACTCTTCCTAAATATTCAATTCAACCAGTCCTTCCATTGACCTAACTCAATTGATATCGCTGAATGAGGACACTAGATTAATCGAGAACCCAATTTCCTGAAGATATTGCTCAACAATTATATTTATTTACATTTACTGACGTGGCCTACATTCAAGGCCCAACAACCATATGAAATTACATATTTATGGAGTTAAAAGAAACACAAAGCAATTTCAATACGTACCTCCTTTAACATATACCATGGTTCTAAGATAACAATCACAGTTTTAGGGTTTTTTGGTATGATTTACAGTGACACCAAGTGATCCAACCACCGGAGCTCACTTTCAACAGATGCTGATGAACAGAGTCGAATGAATTTCTGTCTCACTTCTCTGTCTCAAGTACAACTCTTTGGTCCATAGACTATTTATTATATGTCTATGCTTTGGTCTGATTCTGATTCCGATTCCGAGATGTTGACATTGACAGCTATCGCACTCTCACAGAACCAGAATAGTTTTTTTGTTGATTGATGCGGGCGCAAGACGCAAGACAGCAACAAGGATGGGGTGGGGTGGGTAATTTATGCCAAACATAAACTTGCATTTAAAACTAGGTCATGTGCCCAAAAATTCTCCCATAACAAATATCCTGAAACAAAAGGTGGTAAACACTACATGGACATGGAGCATAGCAGTATTTATTACACATGTATTTATTGTTTTTCTGATATTTTCTATTCTGATTCATACATCCAATCTATAATGCCATCCAAATTTCATACAGTGAGTACAACACCTATTATTTAATATGGACTATCTAATCTATGGATTCCGTCGTCCATAATTTGTCATTTGTCAGAATTGTCAGTTTGTTTTGGTTGTCTTGTCCACGTCTTGTCAAAGATTCTGGATTTTGTAAACATGTAGAAATAATAACAGAATAGAATAATATTACAATGTTTTTTTTACTTAAACGCTATTGAAAATTTATTTGACGTTATATCAACTCACCTATAATATAACCTGAGTGTTGTGATAAGTGAAGGCACAAAATGAGTTTCTGTTTATCAAAGATCAAGTTAGTAACATTCGATGTTACAAATACTCTCCTTAAGTTCAAGGTGCCTGTATGGCAGTATTACGCCATGGTGGCTCAAGATTATGGGTTTAATGGCACTCAAGAAGACGTCAAGACTAAGTTCAAAACAAGTTTCAGTCACATGTGGGAACAGCATCCTAATTTTGGAAAGAAATCGATAAAATGGGAGAACTGGTGGTGCCAAGTAGTCACTATGACTTTGAAGGACAATCTCCCGAGCACTGCAAACTTGGACGTCATAGCTCACAAGCTTATAGATGAATTTAAAACTGACAAATGTTGGGAATGCGCTGTTGGAGGACACAAACTGATAGACCATTTCAAGAGTCTTGGCATAGCTGTTGGAGTTATATCAAACTCTGATCCTCGCCTTAATGACATACTTCAAAATGTCAGTTTACACAAACATTTTGATTTCATTGTTACATCATATGAGACAGGATATAGCAAGCCTGATGAAAGGATATTTAAGAGTGCCATTGACAAGTGCACACCACCAGTATCACCATCAGAGGCTCTCCACATAGGAGATGATGTGGTGAAAGACTATGAAGGTGCCAAAATGGCAGGTTGGCATGCTCTGCTGGTGAACCCCAAGACCAGCCAACAGTCCAAGGCATCACAGAAGCATATATTCAGGAGTTTGGATGAGCTGAGCACAGCGGTTCAGCAGAAAACCTTGGAATTGTGATTGAACTAACATGAAAACCCATACAAAGTGCTGCTAATCATATGACTATGATCCACTCACTTTATGATGATGGGAACTAGAATAGGGAATATGCATTAAATAAATATTAATTTTTTAAACAGTTTATCCATAAATATACAAAAATATAATACTAAATGTGAAAATAAGATCAAAATACTCAAAAAACTAACAAGATAAAATTATTTAAAACAATCAGACTTCTCTTTCTAATTGTAATCTGTTAAACTTTATCGCTGATGAAATTTACTATTTAAAAACTAATTTCATGATTGATTTCATTTTGCAAATAATAAAATTGCATGCATATTCCCTATTGCCCAAAAAAATATTGTTCGAGAATGTGTTGCGGTACTGATGCTGCCTATTTCTCACTACTGTATACGAAGTTCTAATAAATAGGATTGGGAAGCTCTTATCAAAAGTGATGTGAAACTTGGTAAAAGGAATAATTTTGTAAATTACCAAACACTTATGTGTCAGTTGTGTTTTCTTGACTAGATCAGTTCAAAACTTTTTTATAACAACTAGCATTTGCCTGCAACTTTATATGCATATATAAATTATACATACTAACCTTTCACTTGAATCACTTTGTCCCATCATTGATGAAACAGCATTAAAATCCATTGCATAGTTTAAAATCTATAAGCGTACAGATGGAAAAAGCGTTATAAATTAAATGATGTAAAGATTCATGTTTCAGCCAAGAAATCATGTTTATGAGGGTAAATCTCTTCAAATACTTTCATGTTGTTGCTACAATAACATGTTCTGAATAATTATGGTGATTAGAATTGTTGTTTATTGAGAGATATCAGATAGAAATCAAATAAAAGTAGTCTAAAATATATGTTTGTGATGTTAGCTTGTTAGGAACAATATTTATTTAGGTAGCCATACAAAATAAATAATGTAATTAATCCTCATCTTTTTTTTATTTTATAAACTGTTGATTACTGGCACACTATTACCAACCAAATGGTTGGTACTTAAATTGGCTGTACTCACCACAGAACACAATAACCTAGCGGGTACTCACATGTCCATCCCCCAGGCGATATACTACTTATATCCCTACTTAGAGTTAGAACTTCAAAATTATAAACTGCTGAGGGTTTACCGGCACCCTTATTTGATACTTTAACAATAAAAGTAAATATTTATCACTAAAAAAGTAGTAGAAAGTTCTGAAGTGGAACGATGACCTGGCGAGTGTCGCGGGTAGCCGATGGATGGGTGGCGACACTTGGGGGGGCCTTTCGGCTGAGATGGTGATGATGATCAAAGAAGTAGTAAAATGGTAATGTTGCGATAAGGACTTCTTGTGTTGATTTGACTCAAACTTGGTCCGACCATCATGTTACCACCTGGATATTTCTGTTGCTGCTTCTCTAAAGTCTAGGAAGGGAGAAGGGTTGTGCATGCTGAGGAGGAAAGGAGTTGATATAATATCCTGTGAAGGGGCTTCACACTGACACTATTGAATCTTACATATACACAACCTAGTGTCAGAGTTTCTGAACCGCCTCAAGGGCCTCTGACATGGTTTATTTGGCGGCTGGTGCTGTTCTCCGATCTTCTAATAATCTATCTGACCTTTCGGTCCCGGTTGCCCTATTATATGGAGTTTAACAAAGTGTGCATGAGCAGTTCAAACGATACCATCACGAGTGAGTGTGCAAACACAAGTAGGCTCTCTGTTCACAGGAACTCAAGTACCTACGATGGGATGGGACCGCAATCCGACTCGTCAGGGACCTCGTTTCATTTTTGCCATATTTCCGAAGCACAGGGGTGGCACACCACTGAATTTCCAAATCCCAGCTACCAAATGGGGCAGCAGTTGCGCTTGCACCACGAGGCGGTCACGTGTGTAAAGATGTGATAATCAGAAGGCCTAACACGAATATTTTTGACGTATAGTAACGTTACGTAAAATATATAAAAGTACTCTGTGTGCTAGGCCCTCAGGTAGGTAAGGTACAGAAGTAATACATGCGATATGGTAAGAACTATTTAAATACGATCTAAAGGTCGTTGTTCTTACCACATCATTCTTCTAATGGTACAAGAATGTTTTGAAATGATAAGTACATGTACTTAGTAGGATTGGTACGGGAGAGGGGGGAACGTTGTGATATTTTGGCACCTGTTAGAATGTTTTTATCAAGGGCGCGTGGATGGCCATATCCGGAACTGATAGTTTTAATTTTCCTTAAAAATTCCTTTCGGTGTTTTTCTAAAACACTGAAAAGAACTGTGAAAGCCATAGTGATGAGGGTCATAGTTTCGGATGTGGTCATCCCCGCGCACTTGATAAAGCCATCCTGCACATGTAGATAGTTATGTTTGATAAGGGCGTTGATTTCATGTGTGTAATAGGTAGGTACGTACCGCAGTTTGATGAGCTGGTCACCAATTTTGATGAATAATAAAAACACGATTTTATTTTGGCTACGATGCATGTAATCGAAAAATTCACAACACTTATCTACTATAAATTAATTTAGACACCGACGAAATTAACAATCCAAAGCTAAACCACTACCACAGAACAGAATTCTACTATCTAAGTCTTAAATCTAAAGTCAAAGGGCTCCAGACCCTGCAGCATATAAGGGCGGTGCCTTGACAAGCTGTTCCGTTGTGTCGACCTTCCCATTGGGACAATTTTCCCCATCGTTATCTAGTCTAGAACCCTTTTATTGTTGTCGCCGATATTTTGCTGACACCGGCCTCTCTTACCTGGAGGTCGGAGCAGTGCTGAGGGTGGACAGTAGCACTTCAATTACCCGGATGACCATAGTCTCACGGGACCCACCAGACAGGTTGTGCCGGGACTGTAAAGGCACCGAACGTGTCGGTGTAGCCTTACGAGCCTGGGGTGGCAGTCCGGACTGCCCGAGACCTTCTCCTGGGTGCTCGATCAGCACATCCAAGGACTCCATACTAAAACTACATTCCAAAATATCTGCGACAACCTAGCCCGGGTTTCAGGGAACTCTCTCCCATGTTAGAAAACCATAAACCAAAAAGAAAACGGTCCCTCTTCCCGCCCTCACACAATCAAACCTACGCTGAGGTAAGCGAAGAAGTAAAGTTTTAGTCAGATGTAAATTAAATAGCCCGTATGTTGACCTCGATGCTTCTGCCGACGAGATGGTTCCAAAAAAGCAGTCGACGGCCGGCGCTTCGGGCGCGCTTCCGAGGCGGCGGCGGGCGCTCGCAGGCCAGCCGTGTACGTACGACGGCTGAACTCCGGTCACCGGTCTCGAGGTCAGAGTGCCCGCGTGCTGAAGATCTTAATCCAGAAACATGAAGAAGCGAAGAAGTAGTCGAAATAATAGAAGATCCAGTAGACTAGGTTTGACTGTGCTACCCTATCGTTGAGAATTTAATTAATTCTCAACGACCACGAACGGAGGTCTCGACACCGTGTAGAAGAACTGGGCGGTCTTGCCATTCTCCTTCTGCTTCTTCTTGTTCAGCCTCTTCTTGCGGCGCTTGGCGGCCGCCTTGCTCGTGGCTGGAACCAAACAAAACACAAGTTATAGTCTTGGAATAGTGTTACTTTATTACTACCTAGGCTCAGAGATTTTAGCAAAGCATGGGGCGGCGGAGGGTGGTCGGCACCTCCACTAACTCGCGCATACCTGACTAACGCTAAATTAATCATAGTTGGTACTTTTCAATATGACCACGCACTTCTGCAAAACCCTATATAAGCAACGGCCACTTTTTATATTTTTAACCGACTTCCCAACAAGGAGGAGGTTATCAATTCGGTTGTATGTTTTTTTTTTTTTTTTTTTTTTTATGTTTGTTACCTCATAATTCCGACAATTATGAACCGATTTGAAAAATTCTTGTTTTATCTGAAAGGATATACTTACAGATTGGTCCCATTTACTTAAATCATATCAAAATCGGTTACGAACTTTGGATTTTAAATCGAAATTCCTGGAATTTGACTATTTAGATGATTCTTTGATAATCGAAATTGCGTATTTTGCTTTTCTGCGATTTTGCAGTGGTGTTCTTAGGTGTGGGACACCACTAAAAAGTGAAAAAAAAAACTTTTTACAAAAAAGTACAACCGACTTCCAAAAAAAAAACACTACAAAGTAAAAAATAACTTTAATTTCGGAAGTCGGTGTCAAAATACGAAGAAAGTAACAAAAACACCGACTTCCGAAATTAAAGTTATTTTTTACTATGTAGTGTTTTTTTTTTGGAAGTCGGTTGTACTTTTTTGTAAAAAGTTTTTGTTGAAATAACACAACCTAAACCTCAAAGGTGGTTTGAAATTCGCTTATAGGTAGGTACATATTGGCAAGGAAATATTATTAAGACGAGGAGGTGGGGGGAGGTAGATATGGACCGATGTGCAACACCCCCCTCCCCCAAACGCCGCCGCTAGCCGCACCCTGCAACGCGCGCAGCTGCCTCACCCATGCATCCTGGAAATGGCTTGAGTCTATAAATAGACCCTAAGAAACTTACAGGAAGTCTTAAACTGCTTCGAAAAGATAAAATTCAGCTGAAAAACTACATCACCGCCTCAGCCTGACCTAATAACCTGATAAAGGGCAAAAACTTCACACACACAAGACGCCTTCTAAGACTTCTTTACCTGGCTCTTGGAGTTCCTTTGTGTTCTATAAATACGACGTAGCTAGCGCGATCGATATCTACTCTCTAAACCTACACCGCCTATCGTAGACGATTAGGAAAAAAACTCGCAATCGTTTTAAACACATAAATAACACAATCCTGCAGGTAAATAACAGCCGAGAAGATAACGCACAGAGTCTCAGTCGCCGTGATGCACTGGATCGATAAGCGGGGTGGAGGGGGGGTAGGTACTTCCTACGAATCTTCCAAAAAGGAAGCTAAGTAGGTCATCATCTGCCTAGCCTTTTCCCAACTATATTGGGGTCGGCTTCCAGTCAAAACGGATTCAGCTGAATACCAGTATTTTACATGGAGCGGCTGCCTACCAGACCTCCACAACCCATTAACTGGGTAACGCGGTACTCCTTGGCAAGACTGGTGTCAGATTTTCTGGCTTCTGACTATCCGTAACGACTGCCAAAGATCTCCAAATGACAGCCGGGACCAACAGCTTAACGCGAGGCACGGAGGAAACTCGGTATGTTGAGATGGTCACCCATCCACAGACCAACCTCGGCAAGCGTTGCTTAACCTTAAAGATCGACCTGTGCGGCTGTTATTATTTAGCCACGAGCTAAGTAGGTAATCTTGCTAAAATCTGTTGCACTTGTATCACTGTTGTTACTGACCTGGTGGCGCCTTGCTCGCTGGGGGCACAGCAGTCATGGTAGCTTTAACTCGGAGTCCTCGGATACAAGGAGGTCGATGCACACAACTGTCTGCCAGCAGCGTCCAGGACCAAATGGACCGATCAAGAGGAACGTCGCGTGGGCGGGAGGGCAGGCAAGGACAACCTTTGGCGCGGCTTCGACGTGTGTCAAAGGTCAAAGTTCAACATTTATTTCTGAAGGAAATAGAAAGAGGAGGTGGGGGGAGGTAGATATGGATCGATGTGCAACACCCCCCTCCCCCAAACGCCGCCGCTAGCCGCACCCTGCAACGCGCGCAGCTGCCTCACCCATGCATCCTGGAAATGGCTTGAGTCTATAAATAGACCCTAAGAAACTTACAGGAAGTCCTAAACTGCTTCTCAACGATAAGATTCTGCTGAAAATCTACATCACCGCCTCAGCCAGACTTAGTAACCTGCAGTGCGATTCTGTATCACAACGTGAGCTGTCAATCCATGTAATCACGATGGAATGTCAGCTCACTTCGTGATCACTTCACCCAAGCCTTCACGTCGACATGTTTACAGAATCGACCGACTGCTAAAGGACAAAAAGTTCGCACACACAAGTCGCCTTAACAACACTAAACAAGTCGCCTTCTAAGACTTCTTAACCTGGCACCTGGAGTTCCTTTGTGTTCTATAAATACGACGTAGCTTACGCGATCGATATCTACTCTCTCAACCACCTACGCCGCCAATCGTAGACTATAACGAAAAAAACTCGCATTTTTTTTTTAAAAACACATTCTTGCAGTTAAATAACAGCCTTGAAGATAACGCACAGAGGTTCAGTCGCCGTGATGCACTGGATCGATAAGCGGGGGGGGGGGGGTACTTCCTACGAATCTTCCAAAAAGGAAGTAGGTAATCTTGCTAAAATCCGTTGCACTTGTGACACTGTTGTTACTGACCTGGCGGCGCCTTGCTCGCTGGGGGCACAGCAGTCATGGTAGCTTTAACTCGGAGTCTTCGGATTCAAGGAGGTCGATGCACACAACTGTCTGCCAGCAGCGTCCAGGACCAAATGGACCGATCAAGAGCGGCCGAGGGAAATCGCGCGGGCGGGAGGGCAGGGAACGACAACCTTTGGCGCGGCTTCGACGTGTGTCAAAGGTCAAAGTTCAACATTTATTTTTGAAGGAAAGTTTATTTTGCAGGCAACTTCTAAATTAAAAACACGTAAGTAAGTCTTCTTATCTATCATCCTTGTATACTGCGAAGGTGCTGCGTTCTGAGATCTGATCACAGATTAAGACTCCCGTCTGTTTCGGAGAAATTCCTGTTGGGAAATTCCAATCAGTCTGTGTACATACATATATTATGTAACTTCTGTCAAAGACGGATCACATTCAGAAGTACCCTTCTAGTATTCCTGTGAATAGATAACGGAGATAGAAGAAAATTCTGAAGAACCTGAGTACCTGTAGGTATCTCATGTACCTACTCAAATTCATAATTAGATTATCCACGAATAGCTAAGTATCACTAGCGAGTCCTAAACTCATAACAATACTAATGATTGAACTATGAAAATCGTACAACCTACCAGCTCAATAAAGGCAGCTTTAGAACTGCAGCTGTGCAACTTTCAAGCAGTTTATTTCCTGAATTTTAAACGAGGAGCAAAATAAAATGAAAAGATCAAATCAAACTCACAGTTCCCGGGCTCCGAAGATTCTGAACTCAACATAAGTATGTAGAACGAATTAGCAGGAAACGTAGGCTTCTTCAAAACGTAAGTACATTTCGACACTCTCAAGGGAATCAAAATGTAGGTAGGGTATTTCCCGTTGACCTAGAACTATTAAATTTGGCAAGTAATATCGTCTTATAATACAAGTATAGTGAAAAATCTGAAAACTATATATTTATTTGTTATAAAAACATATAAGTAGTCTTTATTTAAAGTAATATGTACCTACAAATTAGGTACTACGAAACCCTCGGTGGGCGAGTCCGACTCACACTTGGCTGGTTCTTTTTTTTTTACAACGACAGCAAGTCGGTTGTAATTCTGTTGTAAAAATTCATTTGCTATCATTTATTGGAGAGTTCCATTGCCTATTCTCGAAGTTCTTCATCAGCTAGTCTATTCTGTAAATAACCATTTCGATATCGACTTCACCTGAGTGACTAAGCTTACAAAGCGAACTTTATTTCATACACCATAAGGTCTTATATTTATACGAATTTGAAACTCACCTCTGATTCCGCTGTCGAGACACGAAAATGTTGTTACAGAATAGCACTGCAGATCTTCACCACATTGAAATGGGACCACTTCGAGAAAATAGTCTTCCAAAAAATACCCGAATCGCTGCGAGTGTACCTACCTATCCAATTTGATCCTATCCAATTTTCTTCTATTTCTCAAGGATCCAATTTTATATTGGACACATTTTTTTACAGAAATCAGTGAAAAATATGATTGAATGGAACGACAAAATGTTGCGCGCCCCTTCGCTAGCAGCTACATATTATCTAGGTACGCGCGGGGAGGATCGATACTCAGATTTTCGCAAAGCCTAGCTGGGGCTTGGCGCGATGTCAGCCGGGGACACACTGGGCGCGCTCCACGGAAATTAACGAGAAACAGTTTTCTTTGAAGCCATTTGGCTGTTTTTATTGTTTAACTTAATTAGGTACTTATGGTTTTTAATTGACTTATACCTATGATGAAGGAAAAACCGTAAAGAGACGTTTTTTTAGGGTTCCGTACTCAACAGGTAACTACTACTACGTACTAAACGTCCACTGTCCGTCCGTTCGTCTCTCTGTCTGTCTGCGAGCTGTAATAGCTCCCAAGTAGCAAAATTCTCCTAAAGCAATTAACTTATAAGATTACACGTCTTATAGAAATCTAGTAGACGCATTAACTCAGGCCACTGCTCCTGCCAAAGCATCTTCTAAGAAGATTTGCACTACAAGTACTTTCGACCCTATCATTTAGTTTTATAAACGTTAATAGGATTATTTTACACGAATCTTTGACTTTGACTTTGACGACTCTTTATAAGTGCAAGTTATAAAAGTAATTAGCAAAGTGTGACTTTTGATCCGATAATCGCATTAATAAGATCGTTCTATCTTGTTAACGTCTTGTTTCATTCTTCTATAAGACATGCACTTCCTATATATGCCACAGATATAGCTGCTAGAGGTAAAGTTATTAAAGAACTTTATCTTAGTCGTGACCCTTAAGAGTCCTATTACGAATCGTAAATGCTCATTTGCAATAGACGAAGTTACGTTGGTCTGCGTTGGGGGTACCTACATCTACATGATGTATAGTCCGCGAAAAAATTTTGATACTTACTAGTCTGAATAGGATTATAGTTTATTTGGGCGCTCGCGCGAGACTGAGGAGCGCGCGCGCTGAATTGACGCAGAATATATAGTACTTTAATTTTATTTATTGTAATTTTGATTTATTATATTGACAAACGAAAACTAATGAAACGTATTCATTGTAGATTGAAATTTTATATTATATTAATTTATTTGATAAAATTGTTTTTATTTGGAATATAATGGACGCTGAATCAAGACATTTCTGGCTTAAATTAAGCTTTCTTTACGTTTTTTTCCGTGAAAACTCAAGGACTTTAAATAAATTCTAGAACTCCAATAAACGAGTAAAACATTCAACTTACCTATTAGTAATTTCAGCTTTTAAAAGAATTGATAGTAACAATGTGAATTTGACCGTCAAAGTTCCATCGCAGACATGTTTTCTTGCAAACTGCGTTCGTAAAATATTTATAGTAAATTACACGAAAAGAAAAATGAAAATGTGTAACTCTAACTTACAAGAAAGAGACTGGCACTATCGTTATTCAGGATCAAACAATTAAAATATCTTACTGCTGCTGAAAACTACAGCGTCAAAAATCATGAATTTCCGTAAAAAATGTAATAGGACTCTTAACGGATTTTTAGCACCAAGCTAGCATAGCCTCTGATTTTTATAAGAAAGATTCTACTTAAATATGTTCTACATTTGCTATTATTAGAGTAATCGGCCATCTTGTGATTTGTTAGAGAAAGATGGAACAATATAAATATGAATTTAAATATATGGAGACAATTTAGCGTAGTGGCGGTTATCGAAGAAGAGTTTCGAAAAAGTACTTTGAAATGAAGTCGGTATCGGATTTCGGGTCAAGCGGATCAAAAGAAAAGTTCTTAAATAAAAAGAGCCTGGTGAATTTGGTGAAGGTTCCGTACACGGTAAAATGGAAATTAATAGACTTAGACAGCTAGGAGGCTAATTTTACAGAGAGTTGTAATTATCAAGAAAATACGAAAAATAATAGCGGATGAATTTAATTATGGTGATCATACGGAGTTTGTAAAAAAATTTAATTTACTAATGGATAAAACAGTGGGCTATTAGGAATCACATTCAGCTTTAAATTAACTTTCTGCAATTTTAAATAAAAGGATAATATATGCTTTACCTAGGGATGCCCGTACTATCCTTAAAACTAACAATGAAACAAGAACAGTTAAGAAAGGTTTAAGCAATTGTAGATCAAATTCCAAACGCTTAATATAAATATCGACGGTCTACATAATATACAACAGTTCGAGACAACAATTCTGGCCAATACTATGTAGTATTTTAGAAATACCAAAGTTATCACCTCTGATAATTGGTATGTAAATTTTTGTAAACACAGAAACACACAACTTACTTTTCTAACTTTATTACCAGTATGCTGTATGTTTAAGGTATTTATGCGGGGACCAGTAAACCATCAAATTTAAAAAGCAGCAAAGAAAATAAACAACATTCGAAAATTTACTTCTTTTTATTTCTCATCATTCTTCCATAAAAATATTATTAATGTATATAAACAATTTTTATACATTTCCATTATTGTAGTTATTATTTTTAACAATTCAATCTGATCTCTTAGTAAAAAAAATACAAAATAAAAGTCTCGGCATAACTTTAAGGAATGACTCAACGAATAGGTAATATTCTAGCATCTTCATAACATTACAACAAGCCTACACAAACACATCGTAACATAGCGAAATTTTAAGATAATTCATAATTAGGTTAGTATCGGTGACCTGTGGCGATGTTTGATGTAGGTAAGTATAAATATTTGCAACAACTTACAAGATTTGCACATTACCGTATGGTTTAACTCACATTACCCACAGAACCCTAAAACTTAAATATGGTGGCGTAGGTATGTCATGTAAGCGTCTTAACTTTGATTAAAATGTAATTTAAAGGTTCTGATAAATGCAATGTAATGGCACGTGTTTCGACCCTATGTCGGATAGGTATTTATTAATTTACTAGCTTCTGCCAGCGGCTTCGCCCGCGTGATCCCTAGGGAACATGTTCCCGGGATTAAAAGTAGCTTATGTGCTATTCCAGACTATAATCTATCTTTGCTCTAAATTTCATTAAGATCCGTTAAGCCGTTCTGGCGTGATTGAGTAACAAACAACCAAACTTTCACATTATCTTTTTTTTTTTTCATTTTTTCTGTTGACTGAAGCGTGATGAAAAGTATACTATAACCAGCTCAGGAGTATGAAGAATAATTGTACCTAGTTTCGTTAAAATCCGTCGAGTAGTTTTTGTTTCTATAACGGTTATACAGACAGACAGACAGACAGACAAAAATTTTACTGATTGTATTTTTGGCATCAGTATCGATCCCTAATCACCCCCTGATAGTTAATTTGGAAATATATTTCATGTACAGAATTGACCTCTCTACAGATTTATTATAAGTAAGTAATATAGATTACTGAATTAATAAATAATAAAAAAATAAAAAAATGTTAAATTTTAAAAGCGCAAGAAGATATGTTTACTAACATCTAAAACTTCATCAATAAAATGATTTTCACAAGTTGAGTAGGCACTCTTTACAAAACAGTTACACGACAAAAGTTACATTATTATAATGAATATTTTTTTAAAGCACTTAATAAGGTAATTATAAAATGAAATAGTAATTTACCGGATTATAACAAAGCGACTATAGGGCGTAATAGTCCTATAAACTGCGCCCAAATGCGGCTCTATAAACGTTTACAGGATTTCTATAGGATTAAAAAAACGTGCTCCTAGGATAATTTTATTACAGGGCTACATTTTGCTACTTGGGTGGGCAATTAAATCTTGTTGTAAGTACCCATAGAATAATATAATAATTATAATTTGACCTTATGTATAGTTGTTATTTTGTATTGTTACCTTGTCCATTTTTGTTTTTTAATTAATTCAATCTATTGACATTTTGATTATTGACTTGTATTTTAATGATGTATAATGTACCTATGGATTATTCCGAAATAAATGAATTAATAATAATAATAACGACGGACAGACAGACAGACAGACATGACAAATCCATAAGGGTTCCGTTTTTTGCCATTTGGCTACGGAACCCTAAAAAAAGGTTAAGTGTAAGTCGAGTACCTATGTTTTCTTGAAATGTTTCTTTGAAACCTTGGAAAGACAAAGATTTTCCTGTAATTTACTAAGTAAAGAACTTTTACCTGTTTCTTTTTCTATTTGAGCCTCAGAAGTTTCGGAAATAAAGATGGAAAGAAGTTAATAAAATTGACCATCCAATTAGGATCTTAATCGACGATATTATACTTTCGCATCGCTGTGGCTGTGAAGATGTCATGCAGTTGAATTGAAGTGCATGTCGCATAGCGCGACACGCGAACATCAACGACTTCATCTGACCTGCTGCATGACTTGATACGCAACGACGGCAAAAGACCGAACGGTAAGTCTTTATTGCCATGGGTAGACCTTCAGTGTGGAACACTACTTGTGTCGATACTCTTGCGCTATCCCATCTTCCTGAGTGCTGCTGCTGCAGCTGCTGAGAATCTCAAGCGTTGGAAATATTATAACCTAGCTGCCATTTAAATTTTCGAGTCGTTTGGGGTTGAGCGTCTTCACCGGGTCCGAGTGCTTATGGACTATTTGAAATGTCTAGTTGTCATACTTTGACAGAGGAGAAGCAATCGTACCTACAGTTTACGCCGCCTGTTAGGCACAGTTCCACTCCAACTGCGAGGCGGAGGAAAATTTGACGCCATATATCAGCGTTTACTTAGTAACGTTAGTGAAGATATTTTTTTAAGTATTTGAACATAATAACCTGTAGATATATTTTTTTATCTTGATTGATTAAAAAAACTTATCAGACTGTTACGATGAGTATCATCATTAATTTGATTTGTCACGCGCTACGGTTAGTTTTTTTTTTAAATATATTTTCGCTGTCGAAACTGACCACCCATTCAAATAAAAAATGCTTAAGACTCTATGTTTGAGTTGCAAACGTTGCAATTGCTACTGCAATTAACTGCGGGAATGAAGGTCGCCATCGACATGACATAATTAGTAGATGCTGAAAAGTTCTGGAACATTAATTATCTTTCAAATCTCAGAAAACTGTGAGCCAAATAATGTTGCATTAAATAAACTCGCCCGATATGCAACTGTCCTATCGTGCACTTTGGGACGGGCGGGCTTCTGGTCGTTGACGTCACGTGACCGAAAGAGGCTTGTGCGTTGCCCGCATGCGCCCGGCCCGGGCTGTAGAAGCTTCTAGCTCCGAAGCCTCTAAGCTTGCGGGTGGGGAAGGTGGGGCTCGGGTGGAGGGTGCAGCTCCGAGCGGTACCCTCCTCCCGGACCATACCTCACCCCGGCCGCGCAGCCGCCTAGGTAGCCACGCTTGGGCCGTGGGCGGGCTCCACTTCACCTACTTTCCCTGTTGAACGCGTCGCGTCCTGTTTACAAACATAAAGTGCAGTCGCAATTAGCCATTTCTTTTTATTTTATTCTATTTGCGCTGTTTTCAGCGTGTATGTTCGTAATGACTCGGTAAGATTGTGATAAACAAAGTGCAGCCAGCATGCAAGTCTCCAGATACAGGTGCGTTTGTATGAGTTTTTCTGCTACTTCTAGCTCACAACTGATACAAGTTTTCTCGTGGTTCTTAGGGTATCTTCGCAATTAGTATTCAGCATTACTGATATTTTTGTTTGTAAGGGCGTTCTCTAGAGATGACCTTTAACGTCCTTCCGATGACCTAATTGCCTCGTTCGGAAATACTTAAACCTTGAATGAGTCGAGGTGCAGTCTCTACTGCTAGAATTCATAAAAAGGTAGTACTTATAGTGCATCGACTACTGATAATTTATTTCCGCCTAGCTGTGCATCAGTCGTGCAGCTGCCGACCGCCGCGCATGGGCAGCTCTCATGCAGCCTCCGTGCAGCCATCGCGCAGCCACCGCGCAGCCGCCATGCTGCCGCCGTGCAGCCGCCGTGCAGGCCGCCATGAAGCCGCCGTGCAGCGCCGTGCATGTGCCTTGCAGCCTCCATGCTACAACAGTGCTGCTTGCAATATCTGCCATCCGTAAGGCAAGTAGTAGGTACTAGCTTCGATGTACCCACAGCTAAGCAATCCACATTTACCCCTGTCAGGTTAGACCTGGGGATGGTCCCATAATCAGGACATAGGTAAGTATTAGCTTTTACTGCAAGTACGATCTGGTGACAGTACTTGTAAGAAAACCTAAAACTAACTTAAATTGAAATAGGGTCGCACTTCGTAGTACCATCTCCAAGGAAGGCAATCAATCTGCGTAGTTCATTCCCAGCTATATTGGTTTGAACTTGCTGTACCTATTTAAATCACTGCGGAAATTATATTAATATGGATCAACTTACCTACAACGCAGTAATTTCATCTGCCATCGTTTACAGTTCATACCAATTTGAGTTCAGCAACAGCAGTTCAGCAACATTGGAGAGGTCGTGCGGAGTGCCTTCGACTTCAGAGGCAACGGCTGGCGGTGAAGGAAACGGATGTTCATGTAACAAGACTTCGTGTTATACAAAGTCTTTTTACATAAATGCCTGTTTCCACAATCTAGATACAGAAGAAGAGGAACTTGCTGTGTGAAGTAGAAGAACCAAAGACGAAATATGTTTACTGTGTTTTAGAGGTAATTATGACTTCTTCTTCATAGCACATAGGAAAATATTTATTTTATTTGTACGTGTGTACCTATACGTGCTGGGGTCCGCCTTTTCTTAATGTGACATCATGTGAAACAATGACTAAACCTAGAAAGTTGCATTGTTCTGTTCTGAAATGGTGTGTGGTGTAGTGTGTGGTATTGGTTTTTAAAAATGACTTGCCAAATTTCATAGTTCTAAAGTTAACGGGAAATACCCTATAATTTTGATTCTTTTGAGAGTATCTTTTCTACAGTAGGTAACTTAGAAGTTTGTTTTTTTCGTAATTTTAAGGAAGTTTAGACTTGAGTATATTGTTTTATGTAATTTCAACTCATTACGTCCGACAAATGTCTTGACCGACAGACGAACGTACAACAAATTGATTCTTTAAGGGTTCCGTTTTTCCTTTTCAGCTACGGAACCCTAAAAAAGAAATACACCAAGTTACTGTATGTAAATATAACCAACATTTTCTGTTCTGTTTCTTATCTGAAATTAAAATCTTTACTTTGTTTGTGATTTCTTGAACTTTTTGAATGCTATAACTGTGACATTTAGTAAGTTTGTGTTAATGTTTTTGTACTGGACGCAGTAATGAGGCCGTTGCTTAACTTTACATGTCTACACGTTGACGGAAGCACTGCTGCGTTGAGTCAGCCGTGCTGGGTGTCGTCGTAAGAAGATGCGTCATGCATCCCTGACAACAGTGACATCCGTCCCTGACTGTTATCGGATTTTATAACGCGTGTCTTTTTCAAAAAACCTAGGATAGCGCGTGACCCTCAGGTGCCTTGTTCTTCAATGTGGACGGAATTAGGTACTAGAGAAGTTTAACTTTGACTGCTGTCTTCTCAGCAACGTTCAGTCAGCACTGCTTCTACCTCGTCAGCAGCAAGTAATAAGAACATTGGGACATTACTGAAGAGGTCGCGCGGCACATCCAAGCAACGGCTGGCGGTGAAGGAAACGGATGTTCATGTAACAAGACTTCGTGTTATACAAAGTCTTGTTACATAAATGCCTGTTTCAACAATCTACAGAACAAGAATTTGCTGTGTGAAGTAGAAGAACCGAAAAGGAAATATTTTTACTGTGTCTTCATGATTTCTTGCCTCACTTATAATATACCTAAGTAGACTAAGAAAATATTTATTTTGTTTGAACGTGTGTGTGACTGTTGGCCCCACCTTTAATAAGTGTAACTTTTAGTGAAGCAAGGACTAAATTAAGGGAGGGGTGGGAGTACCGTCGTTCTTGATTATCTGTGTCATCCGATTTTTTTTTTTACATTTTTACTGTATCTAAATCTTACCAGCATTTTCGATTCTGATCCTAAAATGTTTAAAAACTTGTTATTTCTTAAACTTTACACGTGATGTGACATGTTTTATTGATGTTGTGAAAATTTAACTGTAATATTTTTTTTATTTGTACGTGTATGTGCGTGGTGAGTCCATCTTTTCTAAGTGGGACATTTTGTGAAGCAATGCTAACCTAGAAAAGGCCGAGCTGTTGCATCGGGTTTAACTTTAAATGCGTATGTGGGGCGTCTGATATTAATTTTTAATAATTGCTTGCCGAACATAGTTCTAGGTCAACGGGAAATACCCTATACATTTTGATATCCTTGAGAGTACTTATCTTTTTTACCGTCCGTTCCGTTCCGTTTTTACTTTTCAGGTACGGAACCCTAAAAAAAGAAAAAGAAGTATACTCAGTTACTGTATGTATATCTAATTACAAACCTTTTTGGTTCTGTCTCTTACCTCAAATTTGTGTTTTGTTTGCGATTTCTTTAACTTTCAGCGTGCTGTGACATTTTGTATGTTTGTCTTAATTTAATTGTACTGGACTCAGTAATAAAACCATTTTTTTAACTCTTTACATGTCTACACGTGGATGGGAGCGGTGCTGCGTTGAGTTGGGCGGCTGCTGCGATCAGTTGGTCGTGCTGGATGCCGTCTACACGTGGACGGGATCGCTGTTGCGTTGGGTCGGCCGTGCAGAATGTCGTTCACAAAGGAGACGCGTCATGCGTCGCTGACAACATTCTCCTTAACTAACATAAATGCAGGTATGTGGATATCATAACGCGTGTCTTTTTCAAAAAACTTAGGATAGCGCGTGACTCTAAGGCACCTTGTTCTTCAATGTGGACGGAATTACTAGACAAGTTCAACTTTGACTGCTGTCTTCTCAGCAACGTTCAGTCAGCACTGCTTCTACCTCGTCAGCGGCAAGTAAGAACATTGAGACATTACTGAAGAGGTCGCGTGGCACATCAAAGCAACGGCTGGCGGTGAAGGAAACGGATGTTCATGTAACAAGACTTCGTGTTATACAAAGTCTTGTTACATAAATGCCTGTTTCCACAATCTACGGAACAAGAATTTGCTGTGTGAAGTAGAAGAAGCAAAACGGAAATATTTTTACTGTGTCTTCATGACTTCTTGCCTCACTTATATGTAGCACTGAGAAAATATTTATTTTGTTTGAACGTGTGTATGACTGCTGGCCCCACCCTTAAATAAGTGTAACTTTTAGTGAAGCAAGGACTAAATTAAGGGAGGGCTGGGAGTACCATCGTTCTTGAATATCTGTGTCGTCCGAAATTAGTTTTTTTTTTTTAATATTTTTATTCTCTTGTTATTTCTTAATCTTTAGGTAGGTACGTGTATGTGCGTGGTGGGTCCACCTTTTCTAAGTGGGTGGGACATCTTGTGAAGCTATGGTAACCTAGAAAAGGCCGAGCTGTTGCATCGGGTTGAAATGCGTACCTATGTTGGGCGTCTGATATTAATTTTTAATAATAACTTGCCGAACATAGTTCTAGGTCAGCGGGAAATACCCTATACATTTTGATATCTTTGAGAGTATCTTTTTAACCGAATTTCCAAAAAGGAGGAGGTTCTCAATTCGGATGTTTGTATTTTTTTTTTACCGTCCGTTCCGTTCCGTTTTTACTTTTCAGGCACAGAACCCTAAGAAAAGAAAAAGAAATATACTGAGTTACTGTATTGTATATCCAATTACAAAAATTCTTTAATTAAATTTCTGAGTGCTGTTATGTTGCAGCAAGTAACGTGTGTGTCAATTAAATTGTATAGGATGCGATATTGACGCCTTTCTATAACTTTACATGTCTACACGTGGACGGGAGTGCTGCTGTGTTTGATCGACCGTGACGGGTGTCTTCTACAAAGAAGATGCATCATGTGTCCCTGGACATCAATCAACCAACATTTATGTAGGTGTGTGTTGGTTTTATAACGCGTGTCTTTTGTCAGTTAAATATGCGTGGTGTGACATTTTGTAAGTTTTATTAATTTAATTACACTGGACGCAGTAATGAGGCCATTCTTTAACTTTCCATGTCTACATTTGGACGAGAGTGGTACTGCGTTGGGTCGGCCGTGCAAGATGTCGTCCACAAAGATGCGTCATAATATGTCGCTGGACAACAATCTGCTTAACCAACATTTATGCAGGTGTTTGCTGGTTTTATGACTGTCTTTTGTCTAACAACCCTATCCTAGGTTGTTTAACAAAAGTGTAACTCTTAATAGCCTTGTTCTTCAATGTGGACGGAATCATTAGACAAGTTAGAGACTGCCGTCTTCCCAACAACGTTCAGCCAGCACAGCTTCTACAGCGCGGTACCATCGAGTGCCTCCACATCGGAACGGCTGGCGGTGAAGGAAACGGATGTTCATGTAACAAGACTTCGTGTTATACAAAGTCTTGTTACATAAATGCCTGTTTCCACAATCTACAGAAGAAGAGGAACTTGCTGTGTGAAGTGGAAGAATCGAAGAGGATATGTTTTTACTGTGATTTAGAATTTTATGACTTCATGATTTCTTAACTTGACGCTTATCTTTATATTAGTATTAAAATACTTGTGACATCTTGAAAATTCTGCGTGCTGTTATAGGTTGCAGTAAGTGTACGTCAATTCAATTGTATTTATTGCGATATTGACGCCTTTCTTTAACTTCACATGTCTTCACGTGGACGGGAGCGAGCGCTGCTGTGTTCGGTTGGCCGTGCCGGGTGTCTCCAACAAAGAAGATGCGTCATGTGTCCCTGGACAACAATCTGCTGAACCAACATTTATTTATGCAGGTGGGTGTGGCACCTATAACGCGTGTATTTTGTGTGTCAAATATGATCTGTCTCTAACCTGAAATAAAAATACTTAGTTACTTGTGATTTATTGAACTGTCTGTGTGGTGTGACATTTTGTAAGTTTTATTAATTTAATTATACTGGATGCAGTAATGAGGCCATTCTTTAACTTTACATGTCTACATTTGGACGAGAGTGGTGCTACGGTCGTCCACAAAGATGCGTCATATGTCGCTGGACAACATCAGTTTGTGCTTAACCAACATTTATGCAGGTGTGTGCTGGTTTTATAACAAGTGTCTTTTGTCAAACAACCCTATTCTAGATTGTTTGACAAAAGTGTGCCAATAACACCTATCTGACAAAGTCAAAAGTTTACACAAACTAAAAAAAAACGTTTCATGTTTGATAAGGTAATAATTAGTTATTACCTATATTTATGAATTTACGTTAAATTCTCAAATTTAAATATTATACGACATTTGTATATTTTGTGATAGTGTTGTATTTACTCTATTAAAAAGCAAGTAAGTAATACCATAAAATAGACAGGTTGGGTTAGTAAGGAGGCATTTTCACATTTTAAATTTAATGCTGTTGCAACTAAAAATACACTAGGTGATTTTATTAAAACATGCGAATGACGCCTTTAAATTCAAAACGATAAAAAAGTTAATTTCTCGAAAATGTATAGTTAGAAGGTATTGGCACTTCGCCGTCGAAAAGCGCCTTGTTTTTCAATGTAGACGGAGTCATAAGACAAGTTAGAGACTGCCGCCTTCACAACACCGTTCAGTCAACACGGCTTCTACAGCGCGGAACCATCGAGTGCCTCCACTTCGGAGCAACGGCTGGAGGTGAAGGAAACGGATGTTCATGTAACAAGACTTCGTGTTATACAAAGTCTTTTTACATAAATGCCTGTTTCCACAATCTACAGAAGACGAGGAGCTGGCTGTGTGGAGTAGAAGAACCGAAGACTAAATATTTTTACTGTTTAAGTGTGACGTTTTGTAAAGGCTGAAAAGGGCTGAGCGGTTGCTTCGTTCTGGATTAACTGTGTGGGGAATCCGTTATTGGTTTTAATAAAAATAAAAAAATAATATACATAAACCAAAATAAATCTACAGTATCTATATTATGTACAAACGCGTATAAATACAAAACTATCATTGGGCATCAAAAAAATAATCCACATCGCTGTCAATGGCAAAAGTGTCCAGAATACTGGCAGCATTGCCATGTTGAATGGCAATGCTAATTTTTTGGCCGAAGGAAAGCCCAGCCCTCTGGTCACGTGAACCTTCGACAAGTTGTTTGCTGATGTCCCGAAATACTCTATGTGCACTCGGACCCCATGGGCCTAGTGTGTCAACGCCGAAAGACTCAAAAATAAAACTCTCAATTAGGTTATTATATTTGCACCTTTTGAGGTTTTCTGCGCCTGCAGCAGCCGCCCCAGCACAGCCCGCCGTGTTTAGAAGATGGGATGACGCAAGGGTGTCGACACATTTTGCATCCCACACCAAAGGCCTACCCACATTCCAAGGTATTATGGTCATCCCATCTGGCCTCTTCCCATCGTCACGTGCCAAGCCGTTGGGTTCTAAAACAGCACCCCGGCGGGGACAAGAGCCCGATGATGTCATTAATGCTGGCGTGCCGTGCTAGCCGACCAGCGCTCCTACTGCAGGACAGGTCATGGTGTCCGAGGCGGTCGAATGATTCACCGCATTGACACCGGTGTGGAGCTCCACCAGGAGCACCCAGACGCAGACACATAGCGATCCGGAAAGTAGTTACTATATGTAAATCTTACAAAAAGTTTCTGGTCTGTTTCTTACCTGAAATTAAATTACATACCTACTTAGTTTGTTATGTCTAGTTTGTTATTTTTTTAATTTTCTGCGTGCTGTGACATTTTGTAAGTTTATGTGACTTTAATTGTAATGGACGCAGTAACGAGGCCATTCTTTAATTTCACATGTCTACACTTGGATGGGAGCTTGGATGGGAGGGTCAGTCATGCAGAATGTCGTTCACAAAGAAGATGCGTCGTTGACAACAGTCTGCTTAACTAACATTTATGCAGGTTTGTGGATTTTATAACGCGTGTATTTTGTCAAACAACCTAGGATAGCGCGTGACCCTAAGGCGCCTTGTTCTTCAATGTAGACGGAATTACTAGACAAGTCAAGTCTGCCGTCTTCACAATATCTAAGTTTTACTTGTACTTACAAGTATAACTTATTTTTTAAGTTACTGACATTAGGCAATACCTGTCCCTTAGGTAACCTTTAGATATCTTAGTCTTATCTTGGTAAATGTAACATTGCAGGCGGAGACATGAAAGGCTTCCAGTGCACCTCAGGAGTGGGTGACTGCACAAAACACGCCGTCGCCTTCGCGCCGCCAAAACTGGTGCTGTCGCTGCCGCTGCTGAGTTTTATTTACCATCCTTTTAAACTACTTCAAATAAAATAAACGAGTTCCCAGTTCAATTATTTTGTTACCTCAGTTACGTTTGTTACCTCAGAACTCTGACATTTATAAAAAGACTAGCACTTAAAAACACGTAAAGGAAATCAATCCGTCTACATAGAGCATCTTGTACACTCACCAGCATATATCAAGCTACCCGAACTGTCAAATTTTCCCATTAAACTTTGATCCATAAAGCTTTAGAAATAAAGTTGAAAATCCATTGAAGAAATTTGACAGATTGATGTAGCTTGACGTGCTGTCGTCTGTACATAGCTACATGATCAAGAAAGAAAAGAAAAGAAAGAAAAAGAGTTTATTTGCGGTCAATATGACGCATACCAAAAATACATAAAAATTACAATGATCACGCAATGGGTTCAATGGGTTGATCTTGCGAAGTGAAATTATAGGTAGTTAAAAAATTCAAGAAATAGGTACGACTCAGGTACTTCTCAAAGAGATAAATGAAACTCATGTGTCCTCTAAATATTTAATCTTATATTACTTATTTGACACGAGCCCACGAGCAATACAATGTCGTGGGCTGTTTTAAGTCGAACCTATATTAGGTTTTATCATAAATAGTTTGAGTACAGTTAGACCACAGTCAGTCTATAGACTAATTAAGAATACTTAAACATTATACATTTAAAACTGCATTATAGGTACACATTTAGTGAGCAAAATACGAACTATTCGCTCCGTTAATATCAACTATACGAAATTATAATTAAACGATAATCATCACGAAAAAACCTGTAGTCAGACACTTGTAGCTGAGTACTGGATGGTGAATAGTCCCGTGAAATCCCGGTATTCAAATTACCGGAAAATTGCCCCGTTTTTGGATCCGGGTTTTTTTATAACCAATTCCCGGTACTTTCGGGAAAAGTTACTTCGCTTTCTCTTTATGTAAAAACTATTGTATTTATCTTAAAGTGACACTTTATCACTCACTCACTCATATCACACATTATATCACTGACAGTGTATGTAATCGCCTGAGCCAGTATTCATATGCGCTACGCAATCTCGCAAAATAGGTACACCAAAAAGTTTTAGTGACAGCGTATCATGCTTATGTTACGTCTACGTTACGCTATGGCATCATATATTGGGGGAACTCCACGAACATGGAGACGGTGTTCAGAGCGCAAAAAAGGTGTATTTTCATTTGTTTACATTAATCTATTCATATAAGTATTGAATTAATGTAAGTACCTACTCTGACATTAGTTATGGATTATTTTTTTTATTTATTTTTTTATTATTTTTTTTTACTTTCTCGGGTCCCTGGAGACCCGGTCCTTTGGTAGGCGTACGAGGGGCCGAAACCAACTCGCCGAGGCAAAAACCAACTCGCCGCGAGGCTTATTTTTTTTATTATTATGACATTCCATTCTCTGACATTATTTTTTTATCTCAACATATGACATACATACAACATTATACATATTCATTTTATTTTATGACATGCATGACTTTAGTACCTAATTGATTACATTTTTTTAATTTGAATCATTGGATATTGATGGAATTGTAAGAATATTAATTTAAAACCTGTTATGATTTCTTATTATGTAATTTAGTGACATTTTATAATGTAAAACTATAGTAATTTTGCATGCCTATATTGGTAAAATACAGTGAACTGCGCATTCACCCAACAGCTAGAATGTATAATTATGTACTGTATTTAGCAATAAAGATTGAAATTGAAATTAAAAATAAATAATAAATCCAGCCATTTAAATAAAATACCTAATCGAGAATACTACTTTATAACAATCTAGCACTTCGCCCGTGACTACGTCCGCGCGGGTTTAGTTTTGCAATTTTCGTTGGCATCTCTATTTTTTTCTTTTTAATAAATCCTTTGACACTCACAAGTTACGTGCGTTTCTATTGGTAATAATTGGTTCAAGAGATCCAGAGATTACCCCTACAGCCTCACAAACTTTATAATATAGTTAATTAATATTATGGTATAGAAATACTTTTTCTACCTGTAAAACATCACCGCTTGTTATGACTAGGTCTCTTTGATGTTGCAAATTTTAACTGCATTACAGTTACGCTCTAATATTTAATTCGCTTAAACGACTATCCCTGTCCCTGCATTCGCACAGCCGGGTAAATATTTTTTTATTTTATTTAATAACACAACGAACTTATTAATAACTTTTTAAACAAAAAATGTATTTAAACAAGGGACGGTTATTTAAATTAGGTAACTATAACACGCTAAGCGGGCGATTTAACAAATGAGCGTTTTACGATTCATTTTATTTTCATAATCATCATAAATATCGGGTATGAAATCAAAGTCTACAGGGTCTATCAGCAGACTTTAACGAAATCTAAAACAGAGGGGATGACAGAATTTTTGTTTCCTCAGTCATGCCCCGACATCCCTTTCGAACTCATTTTATTTATTTTTAAATACTTACATGTAAAGGACTTTCTAAATGCTTAGTTAAAGCTTCGCGCCTGCCTTTTATCTCTGACAGAGGTTATTAATACCATACAATGTTGCCATGCTGTCAGTCTTTTGCTTACTTCCAGACGACGGAGATGCAGACGTATTTTTTAACGCCATGTTTTAGTTAGTAGTTTTTTAAAGTGTTCGTTTCTAATTTGTTATGGTAAATTAATTGATGATTTTAAAATTAATTAATAAATAAATAGTTTTGTTTAGTGGTCGCCTATCTACATATTTTATAGTTTTCGTTTCACCCGCTTCAGAATTCAATTCGTTGACTTAGAATTAAACTAAATTAGTTAAATTAAGTATTAATAATTTCTACTTTTAAAGCAACATTAAATGCGGATCGGTTTAGTATTACAGTGTCAAAAGACCAGTCACGAATAAATTCGGCTGTTATTATTCCTTAGATCAGTCAAATTTTCATACAAATATCGCTAGCCTAGACGAACAGGCAATTTATAAAAAAATAATAATCTTTGAACATGGTTTGTTTTTTTTTACTCTTCAGGGGGCCGAGTCTGCTATTTTTATAAAGGACATGGTAAAAAGTGGCCTATGAATCAACACATGCGAAACCTTTACCATTATTCCTAGTTTTTTTTTTAAATTACATTTTAATGATTAGAATAGAACGGACACTTTTTAATTACGAAACCATTTTAAAAAGTATCTCACTTGGGTTTTATAAGTCGGCGCCATTATTTTAAAATGAAACAAAGCAGTCTCAGCGCTGTAAGATTTTAGTTACCTACAAAAAGAATAAAGCGATTAAAGCGCTGTATGACACGAACGCTATTGACACTGACAGTCGATGAAATGACAGTTGACACTTTGATGTAATGTATTTTGCACCTGATATCAGGGAATCGGCCGTCGACCTAAGTTACCACGCTTTCGTATGTTAGAAGTAACACTACTCTACACCATTTTTTGGTGAGATAAAAAGTCTGGCAACTCTGGAATCTTAGACCATTAATTGGTATGTTTATATTGTTTGGTATGTTTTATAACCTCAAAATCCGAAATCATTTTGGATATTTTACAATTCTGAGAAGTGTCCGTGATTTTAATTTAGTTTCAGTCGAACATATGCATTATTTAAAACACAGATAGTAAATTCACGTCTCTGTTGGTTCTTAGGCGAACGATGTATGGGCACTGAACAATGTCCTTTGTCATTCCGACACGATGTCATTGTCATGCCATTGTCATTTTGCTAAAAGTTCGTAATCTGCTAAATTCATAATGTCACGGTCACTGGCACGTCAGTGGCCGGTCACTGGCACGTCAATGGTCTCGTAATAGAATTGCGGTAGGAATGCCGTATTGCCATTATTATAAAACCGAGCTAAGTTTGAGCATTTATTAATGCCAGATTTTATTTATATTTAGTTTTACATATTATTTATTAGTGTTTTAAGCAATCTGAAGTAGTGAGAAGTTCGTAAATACTAAATCTGTCATTATGTACGAGATTACCATTCATATGGCTTTCTTTCAATGGCGTGTCAGTGGTTGATCATTGGAGTGTCATAATGACGCCATTATGATGCCATTATGTTAGTAAATTACCAAACTTGTGAAAATCAACCATTTTGAAATCAGCGATCGACCATTCTGACACTATTGTAATAGCAGACTCGGGCCCCAGGACAACAATTTTAAGACTTTAATTGAGCAGTTCCTTAAACCAAGGAACTTAAGAATAAATGTAAGACAAAAAAAAAAGAAACAAAAAGAAGAAGAAACAAAGATTAAAGTACTTATTACTTATAGTAAGTAGTTGCGATAACCTTGCCTGTATATTTTTTTTAACATACTTCCTTGGCTAAGTTTTCGTAATGATTTTATTTTCAGTACGACAGTTTATTACGTTAAAATCAATATTGAGAGAGCCTATTCATCGAAACCAGAAATGTAATCACCTAAAATATTTTTTAAATACTTATTATATTTTACAAAAAATACCCCGCCGCGCCGAGCCACCCATGCTTCGCACGGGTCCAACCTATAAGTACTTAGATATGTCAAAATCAATATACGAGTAAAAAATATCGAGTCTTTGCCGCGTTTGACACGGAAAATATTATATAATGGAGGGAAGTCCGGGAAGCAATTTATAAATTCGCAGTTCGAAGGCCGCCATATTGTAGAGGTAAAGTAATATCTTTGGGATACAGCATTTGAGTAATTAACCAAGAACAAGGTGGCATGATAATTTATTACATGCATTGACGAACATAAAGATGCAGAAAATTTACCGAACCACTACCTATGGACAAATCCAAGAATAGCACGGCAATATAACATTCGTCAGCAAATAGGCCTTCGACCTGCGAATTTATAGGTACATTGCTTCCCGGACTTTGCTAGCTAGTTAGGTTAGTTATACAAAAGAGGTAATTTCTTACTAGCTTCACACACGTAGACAGGCGACGCAAAGGTAGGCCAATTTCCAAAAAAATCTTATAATGATTTTGTAATTCGAAAACTCTACCAATTTTACGTCGTCGTGCATACAGTGTAGTGTTTCTTATTCAAAGCTAATCTTAGGTTGAATTATTGACCTTCGTCACTGAGATCGTCCGTAGACAAAAAGACGAGAGTTTTCCCGAGGGGAAGCTAAAATTGTAAAAAAATATTAACAGTTACAAAGTACAAAATAATTCACAGTATAAGTACATAGTAGCCGCCACGAATCGTAAGCACAAATGATTGCAACGATCTTGCAAATTAATGTACGGTGGCTGAACGAAACTGTCAATAGTCGATGAGCATTGAATAACAATTACTATTGGTTAATAACGTTAAGCGACAGAGCTGTCGTAGTCAAACTGACCAATGGGGAGGTGCTCACGACTCGTGTCGGTTTTTATAAGCACTGCCACAAATTTTTAATCAAGAATGGCTCACCGTGTAAACTAAGGCGCGAGAATTAAGGTGAGCTGTCAATCGGCCAAGTAAAGGTGGAATGACATTTCACTTCAAGCTCACTCCACCAAGTTTTCTTGTTGACAAGTTTACAGAATTGGCTTGTGTCCTGAAAAAATCTAATTAGTCCGTCTGTTAGATTATCAAAAAATATTTGACCCGTATTTTATCTTTTGTTACGGGAACCAAAATTTACGAAGTTACGACGCTTTTAAAATTCTCAATACGTCACACCCTGGCATAATTTTTAGCGGGTCGTGACGTCACCAGACCGCACTCCCGAGTTTTGATGCGTTTTATTTTTGTCGATATTCATTGATTTACAAAAACAAAAAATACGTGTCCATTATTTTTTAATACTCTGACGGACTAAATAGTTTTGCAATTTGTGGATGGTTGGAACTGGCCTATCACAGATGGTCGAAGTTGATGTTGTCTAATTTTGGTCGTAGGGGCAGAAGAAGCCTCGGCGGCGCCTGAGCCGCCGGTTAGGAAGCCTCTGCCTCGACCTAACATTCACGTTAAGATTATTACTCGTCGAAGAAGTCCTCTGTAAAAAAAAAAATATGTTACACTACCAGCTGTTGCCCGTTACTTCTTCTGCGTTTGAGAAAATTTTATGGGTTATGTTTTTAAGATCCCAAGTTAGGGTAATGGCTCCAGTGAATGAACACTTCAGCAGTTTGCGAATTTCAAACATAAATTACTGTAGGTATTGCTTTTGATGCTTAGGTACGGCCCGGCCCTTAGATAGTTTTTAGTGTAAAAATCATTCAAAAACGCTTTTAGATATTTTTAATTACTTATATGATACTTGGTTTTTTAGATATAACAACACAACACACACACAACATTTCCTAATCCTATGTTTAATGCATGCCGTGGCAGCTTATAATTAAGGCTACACTATACAATATATAGATACGCGTACTTAAACATGTATTTTGGTGTATGCTTTGTTGGTTGTCCTTAAATAAATAAATCGAAAAACACCCCAAAACCGAAGTGAATGCTTGGAATTTTCTAGTTGCAAACACTTGTGTTCATTCACTGGTTATTATTGTGTTCATTACACAATAATAACCAGTGAATGAACACAATGTTTGTATATTACACGAATCTTATACCTTTTTTAGGTGCCCATAATCCTAATGGATGCTAAGGTAAAGAACTCTACTGACTAAAACCAATATGATACGGCGTAGAACTCTGTGGAGAAGAACGTGCAAGAAACTCCACGGACACTCTTTTAAATCATGTTATGTTTTACAAAAATATTAGTTACATACGTACCTACTTTTTTCTTCTGCATGTGAGGACAATGCAAAATCTATACATCTATACATATAAATAAGTGTCTGTTTGTAATATTGAAATAACGGTTTTTTACTACATGTAAACGAATATATACGGTACATACACCAAAATATTTTTTTTTACAATTTTTGTCTGTCTGCCTGTCTGTTTGTTCCGGCTAATCTCTGAAATGGCTGGACCGATTTTGACGGGACTTTTATTGGCGGCAGGTAGCTGATGTAATAAGAAGTAATTTAGGCTACGTTTATCTTCTATACATATAAATAAAATTGGAGTATCTGTTTGTAATATTGAAATAACGGTTTTTTACTACATGTAAACGAATATATACGGTACATACACCAAAATAACATTTTTTACAATTGTTGTCTGCCTGCCTGTCTGTTTGTTCCGGCTAATCTCTGAAACGGCGGGACCGATTTTGACGGGACTTTTATTGGCATGTAGCTGATGTAATAAGGAGTAACTTAGGCTACGTTTATTTTAGAAAAAAACTAGAAAATTAAAGAATCGACTGTTAGGCGGAACGAAGTTCTCCGGGTCAGCTATAGTCACATTATTATATATTATGTAACTCCATGGTACTCACATTTAAATTTAAAAAAAAAAAAAAATATGCTTATTAACCGACTTCCCAAAAAGGAGGAGGTTCAATTCGGTTGTTTTTTTATGTTTAGTACCTCATAACTCCGACAATTATGAACCGATTTGAAAAAATCTTGTTTTATCTGAAAGGATATACTTGCAGATTGGTCCCATTTAAATTTTATCAAAATCGTTTACGAACTTTGGATTTTAAATTGAAATAGCTGGAATTCGTCTACTTGGATGATGGTTTTATGTCATCCAGGTAATCGAAAGTGCGTATTTTGCTTTTCTGCGATTTTGCAGTGGTGTTGTTAGGTGTGGGGTAACTAAAAAGTGAAAAATAAAAAAGTCGGTGTCAAAATACGAAGAAACTAACACAACAACAAGACACAAGTCGGTTGTATTATTTTGTAAAAAGTTTACTTTACATTTAAAACTGTGGTTGTCAATGACCAAGTAATGAAATACCAACCATTTTAATTCTCAATACAAGACAGTACGAGAGTAGAATAACAAAAAATAAAAATACAAAACAAAAAAAGAGGGTGAGCATCTCTTCCACACATGAAAACCTAACTAGTGGATTCCCGCGGCTGTGACTGTGGAGCAGGACCGACATTTAGCCAAGCATTTTAATGATATAATCTTCCAGTTTATAATATTCTCTACTACATAGTAGTCCGGTCAATCTAGACCAAAAAATGAGAGTGAAGGTACATAAAGTCCCAACAAGCTGAAAATCAGTAAAATTGTTCAAAACGTAATTATAAATAATATTTAAAATTTCCCCATCATTCCCGTGTATGGATTTTTTTTTATTCAAAGTCAAAGGTCAAGAAAATGAGTCTCTCGCGATTTTCAGCAAAACGGTAAGTTTTATCATAAACGTACCTTAGACAAAAACTGTAGATAATAAAGTTATCTATAAAAAAATGTTTCAGTACTCTCTTCTTACGAGCCACCGTTTCTGAGATATAACGATTCAAAAAGTTATAAAAGTTGTTTTCGTCATAATATGCTCACGTTTCCACGCCTCCTATGAAGTTCAAGTGTGGCTTGGTTATCAGCTAGACCCTACAGACTGGGTTTAGAAGTTGGTCAACAATACATTAGAGCCAGTTCAAACTTTACACCCACTGTAAAACTGCTGAACACAATTTTTTGCAACTGCAAAAAGGATGCACTGCTAAACGTATTTTTTTGTAAAAGTTTTTTATTCATTTCACTTTTAACATTCGGGTAAGGCAAATTTGATGCATTTAGTTTTTTGTTTTTTCATTTAATACTAAATTATTAGCAGTAAACCAATTTTGGAACTGCTGTAGGGCGTTATTGATGTCGTCAACATTTAAAGAACGCCTATCTATTTTAAAAATCAAACATTTTAGGTTGATTTTTCAAAAGATGGGTAACCCCATTTTGATTTTTGAGCCCCGTGAATTGACACCATTTACTTGAACTTGCTGCTGTCTGTCATTTAAGTAAGATTTAATCATACTGAGTGCAAGTTCACCTAGTCCGTAATGTCCTAGTTTTAGGAGCAGGGTTTCGTGATTTACGCAATCAAATGCCTTGGAGAGGTCACAAAAGATTCCTATGGCATCTCGCGCCTCTTCCCACACTGTATATATGTGTTTTAACAACGTAGCACCAGCGTCAGTCGTACAACGACCTTTGGTAAAACCATATTTTATTGATGTTTCAAACACTTTGCTAAAAACTGGCAATACAGGTACAGGTCGATAATTATTGGTGCCTTTGCTGTCGCCAGATTTAAATAACCTTACCGTGTTTCATTATAATCTGGAAAGATATAATGAAATACAGTACCATACATAAATTAAATATTAAAGCCAAGTATGGTGCTATGGTCTCAATAATGGACGTACACACTTTTATAGACATTCCCCATAATGTCTTCGGTCAATTTGATTTTGATTTACCGGAAAGCTTTTATGACTGTCATAGGGTTAATATGTTTGAATTGAAATTCAACCGTACAGCCTGGAACCTTTGCTCTTAATAAATGATATGAGACCTCGGGTGAAGAATTTAAAGCTTCCGTAGTTTTAGTAGGTATATTGATGAAAAAATTTACAATCCCTTGAACTACTGCTAAATTAGAGCTTTTGGCACCATGTGCCACTAAAAAAGCGGTGTATCGTTCTTTATTTCTATTGGTTTAATTATTTATGGGTGATTCTTTGAATATGTGCATATCACGCGGCCCTCCCCAAATAACTACTTAGTAAGATTCTGATATAAAGTTATGTTTTTTTATTTCACGCAAAACATAGTTCCAGCTCTATGTACAGATGTACATAATATATATTCCTATTGCAATAAACAACTAAGTTATGTTCATAAACGTTCCTCAAATCTCATCACCATTCGTGTCCCAATTTACAAATTTAAGTAGTTCATGCTCAAAAAGTTATAAATATACCTTAAAGATCGTTACTTTAAGTAGTAATTTAGATAGTACATGACATGATTTACCAATTAGCAAAACTATACACATTAAAGAACACTTTTATGTAATTTTTAACGACTTTGAAAATTGTCCCAACACATACTCACTACCATTTGTTCACACAGTCGCAGGGTTATTTTTTCGGGGTAGTGTGTTGCTATTGTAAGAGTTCTTCTCGTCGATCGCACTCATGTCGATGTCTCGACTCGTGCGGGTTACACGTCAAAAAGTGTTTTTGCGCCAACTCTAGTCTACCTTAATCGCCCAGAAATTGTGATTGGCAAACAAAAATCTCCTTACCGTTCGAGTTTCCCGTGGTAAGTCTATTATTTTTATTTATCATTTTTATGCATTATAATAGTCGACATAGGATACTTTTTATACTTTTTGCTTTGATTAAGTTCCTAAAGTATTAAATACTATAAAGACCGTATAATGTGAGAAAGTGTACAAATACCTCATTACCATTTTTCCCGTTCGTATTTTGGCGAACGGTAATGAGAAATTGAAAATGGTAATTAGGGCCAGTATAAGCAGGCCTCTTATTGTATTGAAACTCCTTACTCCGCTAGGTCAGGCCAAACCGAATTTTTACTACCAACGCGTGATCGATTGTTGATCGTTCGATGTGAACTGACCTTTCCGCAACAAAATAAACCTCAATACTGGCTAAGTACCCACTTACATCATGTTTTTTTTTAGAGTAACAAGCCTCATAAAAACAGCAATCGAAGGAGGAAACATTGGCCAAAAATATAAGTTTTATAGAAACAGAAAATCTTTTTTTTCTGTGTATCATTGCTGTGTGATGATTTTGCAGATCTATTTAAGACTGAAGTATATTATGATGAAGAACATAATCATTAATCTGTCATGAAAGAGAGAATCATTCGGATTTCAGTATAAATGTTTTTATAAGATTTCATCGAGTTTATGAAATATCTAAGATGGAACTTACATTTATCAATCAATCAATCATTTATTTATTGCAAACATGGGTATTTAGTACATTTATAGGTCTAAGTTTTATTTACACTGAGTTTTAAACTAGTGATTTAGTTGATTTTATTTGAATTATTCCTAAAGGTATGTAATGCAACTGATTAATAGGAAAACCGGTTGATTTTTGAGTTTTTTTTTTTTAATATTATCACTTCACTAAATGGCTAAGTTTGATTTCATTTATTATGACCTAAATAATTAATAAATATATGATTCAAGTATATTATTCATTTTATTTCTAATTACCAAATTACAAAGCATAATTACCATTTTCTTAATGCTAATTACCGTGTGTTTCAAATCTCATCACCGTTCGACGAAAATTTTCAACTTCAAATTCAGACCTTTATAGCAGTTTAAATACTGTGCGATTAATTTATATCGTTAATCTACACTATAAACTTTATCTTCAAATATTCACCCCTAAAAAGAACTCACGGAGCGATTTTCACCCGCGACCGCCGCGGTTGCGGGCCCGCAGCTTCTGTAGAGGCGCGGGCGTAAATCGCGTCGTGAGTTGTGCTTTAATTTTTAACATACATTACTGCTTTCTACAGAAGCTACGGGCCCGCAACCGCGGCGGTCGCGGGTGAAAATCGCTCCGTGAGTTCTTAGCCTAACTTTCCAAACTGTCTTTATTTTATTTTCTGCCGATTTGATTTTATTGCTAATGTATAGGGCTTTACCTACCTTACAAGTAAAGTAAAGTTTTCTAAAGTGTTCAGGGAACCGATTCTCGTTCCTCCAATTCCTAAATAGCCGGTCGTTGATCTTGACCTAGCTTCTACTTCCACCAGTGATACAACGATGCAAGGTTTTTTACGTCTAGGCTCATAGGAAATCGTTCAGTTTCCCCATATCGCCGGGACAGCCATCGCTCTTTGCAGTCTTCGCAATTATGCGAGGATTCGGGCAGTCAGGTTTCGAAATAACACAAAGAACGCTTAGAAATTGGGAAGCAGTAGCGAAAGAGCAGCCGCAACACGTGAAAACTTCGGACTTGGGTTACAGTGAACGATATTCAAAAGTAAAAATGCATCGCAACGCAACGCTTTGTGTTACTGAAACCGAGCCCCGTAGAACATCGCACGATGTTTTTCGCCCAGCAACCCAGGTAGATTATAGCTCTGTGATAGTGAGACAGTGTTTTTGGTTTATAGCCGGAATAGAGGGTATTGCGGCTATAAACCAAAAAAAAATGTCTGTCTCGGTCGCCTTAGGTGAGTCGTTGACTTCTCATCTCAAAACTTCGACGCCATTTATCTGCCAAGCGATGCAGGAGGACAAATCATTGGCGGAGGTGTGTTTTCCGTCCTTGAAGGAAACAGAGCGTAGACCACCTGATCGAGGAGTTCCGTGCGTTGTGGCAGGAGACTGGCAAGTAGGAGAGCCACGGGCGAAGTTCAGATTAACTTGCAACCTCACGGGAACCTTTCAGTTTAATACTGGCTTAAAACATGATGCCGTCATGAAGAAATCTAACACTTGGATTCATTTAGAAATGACTGTTCATTCATAAGATTTTATAAACCACTAATGAACACCTGTCCCAATACTGGCAAATAGATTAGAAATCTATACTAATATTATAAAGCAGAAGAGTTTGTTTGTTTGGTTGAACGCGCTAATCTCAGGAACTACTGGTCCGATTTGAAAAATTCTTTCAGTGTTAGATAGCCCATTTATCGAGGTATATATCATCACGCTAAGACAAATAAGAGCTGAGCAATAATGGAAAATGTGGCGCAGACGAAGTTGTGCGGGTCAGCTAGTCCATTAATAAAATAGCTCCCAAAACATGAACACTGATTGAACGACCGTTCATTCACTGGATTTTTAACAACTTTTAGTTCAATAATTTAATGTTACTAATAAAAATCGCAAGTAAATTGATTTGAAATACGTTAATAAACGATACTATTTGCTTGCCTAGATTACAATGACGTTTCAAAACTGATTCCTCATACTGGCTCGAACAACTAAAAGTTTCACTATAATCGATGACTTTGGACGCTCGCAATGTTGTGAGTGAACCACGAAAATGTGACGGATCTAGCTGACCAGTGCAACGTCGTCTGAGTCACATTTTTTAGTACTGCTCCGCTCCTATTGCTCTTAGCGTGATAATATACAGCCTATAGCCGTCCTCGATAAATGGGCTATCTAACACTGAAATAATTTTTCAGATCGGACCAGTAGTTCTTGAGATTAGCGCGTTCAATCAAACAAACAAACTCTTCTGCTTTATAATATTAGTATTGATGGGGCGAAATGCAATCGTAAAATGCCATTGATTATGGAAAAAATACTACGTCTGATAGAAAAGTCCCAATTCCTTATTTTTTGGATAAAACTGTGTTTTGTTCATTAATTGGAGCCATTGTTACTTAATAAGAAAAAGTAATTTGGTCGCACCATCAGTAAGTTGCCAGAGGGTGTCGTGTATTTCGTCATATATCTGGAACAAACAGACAGGGAGACTGATAAAAAATTGTTTTATTTGTGTAAGTATCATATGCATTTAGTAAAAAGCTATTTTGTTATAAGAAACAGTAGTGTGAAACAGCACTTCGTGATCGCTTCACCTAAGCCTTCACTTCGACATTTTTACAGAATCGACCGGCAGCAGTGCGATTCTGTAAACATGTCGAAGTGAAAACTAGGTGCAGTAAACGACAAGTGAGCTGTCAAACCATACAAACAAGATGGAATGACAGATCTCTCCTTGTTCACTCCACCTAAGTGTCACACGGTGAGATGTCGACAGCAGGGCTCGGAACCGGTTTGAAAAGAGCGGTTAATTTCGATTAAATACCGGTAAATATAATGTTCCTTCATTTACCGGTTAAACAAGTGAACGCTTTTTTTGTAACCGAAATTATAAAGATTACCGGTTACATAAGCACAAACGGTTCTGATACCCAAATTAACCGGTTAATTCCGGAGAATTTAAAAGTGCTAGTAGATTCATGTTTCGACTTTCTTAGTTGCGCGCCCCACAAGCGCAAGCGTCAAGAAAACCGACCTACGCCAGTCGCCACTCATTCCTGTTCTTTTCGGAGGACGTTTACGCGACACCATGCAGCGAAACACGATTTTGTGTATTTTAACTATCAACCTGATAGTTAATAAAATTATAATTATTCATCTTTTTAAACCTATTTATATATTTTTAATAGTTTTTAAATAATACAGATTAAGAAAAAAAACATTTAAAAATATAATAAACAGTAGCCAACCGGTATCGGGAACAGGGTCCAAGCAATGTGAACAATGTGAACCATGTCCAGAAGTACAACTTTCAAGCCCTTGATTCAGCTGCCTAACGAAAGCCTCCTGAGGTGTTGGTCGAAGTTCGTGGCTGTTAAGCCGTTGACTGTCACGACTGTCGACGAGTCCACTTCCCAAGTGTCGACAGCCTCGTGAGCCAAATCAACATACTTGGTTGACTGGTAGAGAATGCCTTGTTGCATTAAGTCCGCCCATGTACCACTATTGTGCATAAAGTCTAAATAAATAAATAAATAAATTTATTTATCTTGGCTTTCACGTGGTTCTCGTCATGCGGGACAGTTATGTCTCCAATCATTACATGCCTCACTATTCGGTCTATTGTATTATTGGCAAGAATAGTCCAGTCAGTGATAATTGACCGATCCCAGAACAATGTGATATTGCCCTTATCGAGAATTGGGTCGGGCGCATACCTGTAGTACGGCACCTCAGACTCAACAAGAGAGTATTTCAGAGTAAGTTGCTGGATAATCCTGGCTACAAGGTTGTGCCTATGCAAGTAATCTCCGTTAGCTAGACGAGAACAACCAGAGATAATGTGGCGAATTGATTCTTCCGGACAGTCACATGCCAACATCACATGCCCGAAATAATGTTGATTGTGCCGTCCTTTACAATAAATCTCCGGTAGTTAACGGTCAGTGAAACGCAGCCAGGCTACGGACGCTAGGTGATCTAGTTCTGGCCTATGTAGGGCCAGATTAAGCGTCCGTGAAGCTCCTTACTCTGCCCTGTGATTGCTAGTGTCAAGCACCGCAGGTTTGCGCCAGTTATCATTTGCCAAGGAGAGTGATCTCGATGCATAAGCACATCGGCAGTTAGGAAATATTCCCATTGCATGCATTTAAAAACCGATGACCGTGGGTGATGCATTCGATATTCAGTAAGCAGTGTGCGGACCCGCCTTATTAGGACGTCAAGTTCCGTTTGAGTCCATTTGAGTATCCCGAAAGAATACATCAATACCGGATGAATGACACAACTGTTGAAGGCGTGCACCTTGTTTCCTCCTGATAGAAGGCTACTGAATATCATCTTCAGGCGGTCAAAGAAGCACTCCTTCAACGATTGCTTCATGTCAGTAACATTGATACCTAACGCTTCCAAAATACCCAAATACTTGTAAGTTTCAATTAAAGACATATATAGGGATCTCAGGTTTATGGAATCCGAGTGTGGAGTGGCAACTCCACACTCGGATTCCATAAACCTGAGATCCATAATTTCTCCACGCTTTACATGCATGACCACTCTCTTCAACCGACCGCCTAGGCCTGAATTCTCTAGCGGTGTGCTAAGGGGATTCAAGGCCAGGAAAAACCGAAGCGCACTTAAATTATTGCCCTGGGATTTATCCCGCTCGATCCTTACAGGTTCGTTATTTCTCGGGATATTTCAAAATCATGGATAGCGAAGGTCTGTCTTCTATTGCCCCATACACGACATCAGAAAGGCGCGTATCATTGCATCATTTTTATACAATTCTAGCACCCTTCACTAACCCCTTTTCTTATCGCTCCTCACACATTCCATCCTACTTTTTATTTGGTTTTTCTCTCCCTATCTATCTATCCACATTTATATTCATACTCTTTTAGAAAAAAGCGTTTCTTCCCTCCTCTTAACATTACAATACCAAGACAAGCGATTCCTTTGTAACTCTTCCGTCACTGGCGCCACTTTTAAACTATGTTTAATGTAGTCATTTCTCACTTAATCCTTTCTCTTTACTCCACACATCTCAACATTCTTATCTCCGCTACATGCAATCTATTTTCATCCGTATTTTTCACATAAGTGCCTTTTCATCAAGAGCCAGAGAAGAACTTTCTGATCCATAGATTACGACAGGACCTATCACGGACGTACAGATTTTTTTTTGTAACAATTTGAGGGGAATCCGAGGGTCGTAAATGGTCCCAGTGACCTGTCGCCATTTTGTCCATTCTGAGTTGATCCGGTGCGTTACGTCTCGGTCTATATCGTCATCTGCCTGAACAAGCGACCCGAGGTACCGAAACTTGGAGCAAATTGGTATAGGCGTTACGGTGAGAGCTGCAGGTATGCCTATGTCTCTGAGGACTGGAGAGACCACCGAAATAGTAGGACAGGTATTCTGTTTTGGTTCTGCTCAATTTCAGACCAACACTCTAGTCTATGCCATCACATCTCTAATCTGCTTTGGCCTCTCGGCCATTTTCTGCAACCAGTACAATGTCGTTTAGAACCTTTTCAATAACCATGCATAGGATGGAGGTAATGGCGATCGGACGGTAATGAGCAGGGTCCGCGCGGTCTCCCTTTTGTAGTGTATATTTAACTGTCACTGAATTTGTCTCGGTCATCTCTTACCTAGACTAGAGTCAAGAGCAAACCCATTTCAAATTAGAAAATAAAGACTATCGCTTTAGGTTAAGAAATCTGTAATGATAACCCTAAGTTTATGATTTAAAAAAATATTCGGTTACCAAAGTAGGTTAGGTATGATTTTTAACTAAATAAAAATAAACAGCAATGAACAATTATTGATGGGCAAGCTTTCATCGGTGTGTTTATTTTGATAAAAATATGGAGATCGATGTTCCACCGTCCCCCTACCAACAGCTACTATCACTGCCTATAATGGGCCCTAACGGCTATCTATTTGGATATTTTGTTTTAGAACCTACCATTAGTTGGACAATGGAAATATCTACTTACGTCGGTATCTTCGACCAGTGCCGCCATCTCTTCATCCAAAAAGCCGTTTTCCTGTAAAATTAAAAATAATTTTTAAAAACTAAAACCGATTACGGAAAACCACAGAATTTTACAGGAAATTGTAAACTTAGCTTTGTTTAAAACGTAAGTTACGAAGAGCCTTCATACCTTCTTATATTTCTCTATTTCTCTGACCTGCTGCACGTCTTGTACCCTACATCTACCATCTAATCCTAACCTATGGTTGGTGTCAGATAAATGTGCAATAACACAGCGGACATTGACCCACAAACGATTATTGACTTTCTTAATATCAAAAATAGAAATAAAGACATAAAACTGTCATGAATCGACTTTTATCGTGATCAATTTTATTACAATTAAAAAAAACAGTATGTATGAATATTATGTAGGATATCCGAAAAACAATTACGAAACGTTTTTCATTAGAAAAACGGTATTTTAATTTATTTTTCAGGCATCTACAAAGGGATACTAGGAGTAGGTCAGACAAGTTTATCAGACGCCTACCATAAATATCATTGTATCCAATACTGCTACCACAGCTACTACTTAGCCCTTTTTTTCCACGAGCCACTCATATCCCTGTGATCAATGGGGGTACCCCTGGTTTCTGCCAGATCAATGACTGACTAATATACTAATTATAAGAAAATAGGTCGTAAGATTATTTATATTTCATGCTATAAGCTTATTCCACTAAAACCCAAAGCCATTACTCTCAAAACTCTACGGTCTATACTTTTCATTATTTTTTTCCATACTTCAATTCTACTTAATTAACCCCTAAACCGTTTTGGTAGAGTCATCAGCAAAATTGCAGTTTACTGTAAGAAAATCTTACGATTTCTAAAAATACAAGATCAGCAACAGAATAGTATTTCTTTACAGTAAACTTATTTTTCAAGTAGAATTTTATTTGTTAACAAAAATCGGAAAATGTTAATTTTCTTTTGACCCATTTTATTCGTCTACTATGGCATAGTTTTCAATTATATTTTTATAGTGAATATTTAATATACCAATTATTATATTTGCCCCACTCCCTTGTTTTATTTATGCACCCAGCAATTTTGCTATTAACTCTACCAAAATTGTTTTGAGGTTTATATTCTATAATAATTGGTATATTACAATTTTCGCTATAAAACAAATAATTAAAAAGTATGCCACACTCTGCGGTCCAATACATTCATTCCACCTTGAACCTCAAATTCATTCCACCTCAAACCACAACATTTTAGGTTTAAGGTGGAATGAATGTATGGACCGTAGGGTTTTGAGATCAATGGCTTTGGGGTTTAGTGAATAAAACTCGCTATAGTCTAGTCATTTATTGCTTAAAAAATTTTTAGAGAAAGAAATTTCTCTCTCTCTGTCTATAGACAAAAAAACCCCAAGACTTTGACGCAGGACTATCTGGGTTTTAATATGTAAAAAGTGTGGGCTACGTGAAAGGTCCCTGCTGTAGCCGACAGGCAGGGTCGTTTTTATTAAGTTTAGACTAGACCTACGAATAGTTGAGTAAGGAAACTACTTACATCTTCTTCAACTATCATCGGTTGTTCAGGATTTTGTCTGCCCTGTAAAATATAAAATAAATGGTTAGATGTTGATTTATTTTATTTATTTATTTAGGATCTCCAACAAAGGATATACACAACACCTGACACATAAATACACTTAAATAAGTACTTAGTAGGTGTGTACTCCTTCACTTACAGGAGACCAACAGCATGCACAGTAAGATAAACAACTAAGCTAACAAAGTTAAAAAATTTAATGTTGTTTTTCTAACCCACAGCAAGTCGAGTGCCGATCTTGAACCTTAATTCAAGCGCAAAAATACGCAACTGACCCATACTCTACGATCCCACCTTATGTCACAACACTAAACATTAATATGCAAAATGTTTAATTTTCTATGTTACTACGACCTATTCTCAGGTCTACCAAATAAATACAAGTTTCTTAAAAATTGGTCGAGCCGTTTCGGAGGAGATCAATGGCGCAGTAAGTGAGCGACGGTGCAGTGTTCTACCTAGTTGTTATATGCTACCTTTACGGATACGTTTAGAATATTGCCTATTATTAGTTAAACAACGAAAGCACTTACAGGTTCTGGTTCTGGCTGCGCGATATTCTGCAACCCTGAAGAGCCCTGTGAAATTTAATAATAAATTAATAGATACTGTTTTTCTGATCTATAGCTGGTCGAAGGCAAATCAAGAATGGATCAAGGGTCCATTCTCTACAATAATAAAGTTTTCGACACATTTGCTCATAAAATGCATTTACAAAGCCTGTATACATTGTTCGAAAGTTCAAAATTACGGACCATACAATGGAGCGTGCGGTAAAGTAGGTACTCTCACCTAAGTACCTACTTTACCGCATGCTCCGATGTATGGCGCCGTGCGTATTCTTTACGGTATTTTTTTAATGTCCATAAACAATATAATTATAAGAATTCAATTCGTCTGCATCCGTCAGCCAAAAATGCTTCCGTCTGCGTCCGTTCCGGAAGCGTTCCATTCCATACGCGTTTTTTTTTGCGAAGTACTTTTTGCTCAGAAGGTTTGTCGCACTTTAATATTAAAGAAAAAATGAGACAATAGATGTAGTTCTAATTACCCGACTGTTACACTTATGTTTTTTTCGAGTGTATATTTATGTATGATGTCATATTTCTTTGGCACACTGTAGCCTAACCCTGTGGCTTCATAGATTTTAGCTTGAAAGGTGTCGTTAGATTCTCTAAATTTATTTTTTTGATTTTTTGATTTGATTGGTCTAAATAGTGAGAATGATACTGGATAGGTATATAAAAATTAAAATATCTGAGCTTCGGTGCCATTGACTTCAGCTTTTTTAACCTATCGTGTGGGGTATCAATATAAAGTCTCGAGGAGACAATTTAAAAAATGTTTAATGTTTGTTTATTTTGTATTCAAAAAAATCCGATTGGTGCAATTTAAAATACAATTTACAATATAATATAATAATTCTACTAAAATGTTTCACGCAGACGCAAACGGAAGCGCGTTCTTATTTTAAAAACTCTACACACTATTCCAAACACACACTCCCCATTTGCAAATTCGCGCCATTTTCAATTAGAAACGTCAAACATAGTTGCGACTTTAATTATAATATTAATTAGAATATGTGTTCAAGCGAGGAATCAGATCTACTTATATATGGAATCTACTCCACCTGACATCTTGAATGAGGCGCCAATTGCAGAAAATCTCTTGCCGCCAAAATCGCGAGAACGCTATTTAATGATTAACAATAATTCTTAGTAGATTACGAAAAAGTTTGTTTAATTATATATTTATATAATGTGTCGAAAAACGTTGTATGACACACGAGCGGATATTAACTTACCGCTCTTGTATCATAAATAACTATTACTAGTAGGTAATTGTACCATTATGTTCAATTTAAAATGGAGAATTAACTTTTAAGATTTCGAAGTTAAGCACCAAGGAACCCTTGATCTTAGGCTCTAGATGTGTCATTCCAATTTTTAATGATTATTCTGTGCCGATAGCCGACACTGCCAAACCCGAATCTTCGGAACCCCGGTGCATTACACCATTTTGCACCGACTAGGGTGCAACGATACGCCACTGATGCACTGCCATGACCTAAACACATGGGTGGACCAAAGATAACTTTTTTTATGGTATTATTTATAATTATTATGTCCGTCGTGAACCCTTGATCTAAGATCTAATTCCAACCTATGTCATACATGTATACATTATTATCATCGGATATCTTATCTACTTATAATAATTTGATCCAATTCCCAATCTATGTAATGTTTTTATAGAAAATACTACTACCATCACTGCTACCTATAGGCCACCTTCAGGGAGACGTTTAGAATATTGCCTTTCATTAGTTAAATATTGGAAGTACTTACAGGCGCTGGATCTGGCTGTTGCACTTCATTTCGGGAGTCTGAAGAACCCTGTGAAATTAATTAAAAGGCAACATTAGTACGACCTCTCATTCCTGTAGTTTATGGCCTTAAGCAATTGCTTCATTGGCTTATGGTTAATCCACAACAACTTATGAATAGTTGAAAAACAAAATTACTTACTGGTTCATTTCGCTCTTCTTCCTCCCCTTCGTTTACTTCTGCGGGGGCCGCGGCGGTAGCCTGAAAAAAATAATTAGGTGCTATTTCCTTGACCTGTCGCCAGCCTATTCCCCACCTCTGTCATAATAATTACAATGATAACGATTTATCAGCAGGGCCGAACTGGGAAAAACCGTCCCGGTTTCTACCAGTAGAGGTGTTCGGCCCTCCTGCTCGGAGAGCCGATCACCAACAGTCAGGAAAATTACTCAGTGTCGTATTAAGCAAGTGCGGGGTCTGTGACGAATTTTACGAAAGGACTCACAAAACCTTAAACCTTTGTAAAATTAAAACGAAAATTTCAAGTTGAAACTACTTTTTTTTGTGGGCTTTTTCTTGATTTTTATATATATAATTAAAATAAACCATGGCAGCTGAGAAATAACCAGTCCCAACCGACGGCGCCCGTTCACGAACATGACGCCAGTTGACCATATCATACGCCACCATCAGCTATAGGCTTTTGAGTGAGCATGGCACTACCAACCGCCAGGGTACATTCAAGTTAAAAACAAACGTAAAACTGATAGCTATAGTTAAAGTTTAAGGTACACAGTTCTCACACATGTGCCGAATTATACAATGCTAAAATTGAGTCTTTAGAATGCACACATATTTACATATTTTACAAAGTCTCTTCCCGTTGTTTGTCTGTCTGTCTGTCCCTATGTATGCTTAGATCTTTAAAACTACGCAACGAATTGATGCGGTTTTTTATTAGATAATGATTGAAGATCAGATGTTTCAACGATGATTTCTTGGTTGTAAAGATGTTCTGCCTTAGTAAATCGCACTACTGGGGTGCTATTCTCTAAAAGACAATTTCGTGGCTGTAAGCTGCGACGAGCTCGTTGACGAGCCAGCCTTGAGATCGACCGAGCGTGTAGCGCTGATTCAAACTGTATTCACTAGCGTCGCTGTGCTTGTCGACGAACTTTAAGCTGTAGCCTCTCGTCGCTGTTTCGTAGACGAATTATTAGGGCCTTGAATCAAATTCTTTTAATCATAATCGATCAATCTCGACTGAGAATTTTCGGGGTTAAGAATTTAAATAAATGCCTATCTTTAAGTATTTTAAAGATAGGCATTTGTGAGAAACTGAGAAATAATAGTTAAGAAACAAGCATGTTAGAAGCTACTGGAGGCAGCCACTGGGAAAACGAACAAATGCTCAGCTGTCGGGACACGTGAGTGAGCGCGAGCTAGTGCCGCTCGCTCTGCTATGCTATTCCCTAAAGATTCAACCTTGCGAACAGCGCTGCCGCAGCGGTGAAACTCGTTGACGAGCACAGCCACGCTAGTGAATACAGTTTGAAACAGCGCTACACGCTCGGTCGATCTCAAGGCGGGCTCGTCGGCGAGCTCGTCGACGAGCCAGCCTTGAGATATAGCCTTGAGAACGAATTCTTTTAATCATAATCGAGCAATCTCGGCTGAGAATTTTAGGGGTTAAGAATTTAAAATAAATGCCTATCTTGAAGTATTGTAAAGAATTTACTGCTTATTAATTGTTACATTTGAAGGCTGAATGGCGATTCTTTTGCCTATTTCGAGCAACGCAACGCGACGACGAAAACGAACGTAAACAAAAAACAACAGACATGACTCGCTAACTAAACTAACTAGTGAGTTTTTAGTTTCAAAACTTTTATTTGTGTCAGTATCAGCAGATATTGTTTTGAAAGTTTTAGATAGTTCTGTGACCAATCGGATAAATAAATAACCCTACTGAAATGTGAGTAGGTATTACGAAAAGTATTTTCACTGTTTATGTATCAAATGTGGCTATTACATATAAGTTGGACAATTAATATTTTACGATACATGAGATATTAATAAAATTACGTTACTAGAGGTATTGTTTTATAATATAATGCTTGTTCTGACGGAACATTGTGTATTTTAAGCATACCAGTGCGTTCCCCTCCCGTGCACAAGGAGAGATATTAGGTTAGTTAGAAGAGAGTTTGGAGCGACAAATCGTCACATTTCTTAGCTTCTTCTAATAAATTAAGCTTTATAATCAATTGAGCTGCCATTTTCATATACTTATAAGGAAAAAAAAGTTAAAAATAAGAGTCGAACGCGCGATTTTTGTAGCTTTTGGATTTGACAGTTCGAAACGAGGCTGTGGGCGAGGCTGTAAGCGACTTCGTCGCTGTTTTTTCGTAGGGAATACCAAAATGTATGAAGAACTGTCAAAAGTGTCAATTTGCTCGTTCGTTGGGAAGTTTTAACTCACGGCCGTCACAGCCTTGAGCGCTAGTGTAGCTTTACGCGGCTTAGTGAATACAAAACCGAGTTTCACCGCTGCGGCAGCGCTGTGCGCAAGGCTGAATCTTTAGAGAATAGCATAGCAGTTTGAACCAGCGCTACACGCTCAGTCGATCTCAAGGCTGGCTCGTCGACGAGCTCGCCGCAGCTTACAGCCACGAAATTGACTTTTATAGAATAGCACTGCTGATAGTGTGTAGTGTAAACTCATCATCCCTCATCATCTGATGAGGCCTTTTGAAAATATGAGGAAACACTGTTTTGGGGAAGTATCCAAAAATACCATAATTTTGCATTAGCTTTGATTACTGTTTGCCAAATATGAAACTGATTAAACGAGACGACACTGAAGATATGTACTTAACACAATAGGGAATATGCACGCGTTTTTTTTTTTTGCAAAATAAAATACTTATTAGCTCTAGTAAACAATCATGAAATATTTTTTTAAATACCTTCATCATTTATGAAGTTATAAAGCTTCAAAGACTACAGATAGAAAGAGAAGTCCGATACGTAATGTGACGTCAAATTACACGACGACTATACAGCTGCCGTTCGAGTGCTGTTTTTCGAGTAATTTTGATTATATTTTCACTGTTAGTATTATATTTTTGTATTTTTTTAGATAGACTCTATAGATAGTAATTATTTTTTTCATGCATATTCCCTATTGCTCAAAATATAGAGGCTGATTTTTTTTTAAATGCTTAGGTAATACTATCCAAATCACTGAAAGGAGTCTCAAGCCCGATTTTGGTGAAAACTTTAACTGCATTATAGGTTTTTTGATGAAAACTAAAACTGCATTATAGAATTTTTGAAAAATCGTTATTCAGCCTATGAATGTTTTCAAGAAATCGAACCGGTTGATATTGAAAAATAATCACACAACTAGTTGTACCTATACAGCTTCTTCTAATATGAAAGTATCGCTTATAAGGATAAAATTCTGGGAGAAGAATATGCTTGAAAAAATATTTATCATCTACACAGCCGGTCGCTCGTGGCTAAATAATAACAGCCGCACGGGTCGATCTTTCAGGTTAACAACGCTTGCCAAGTTTGGTCTGTGGATGGATGACCAACTTAACATACCGAGTTTCCTCCGTGCCTCGGAAAGCACGTTAAGCCGTTGGTCCCGGCTGCCATTTATAGATCTTTGGCAGTCGTTACGGATTGTCAGAAGCCAGTAAATCTGACTCCAGTCTTACCAAGAAGTACCGTGTTACCCAGTTAATGGGTTCTGGAGGTCTGGTAGGGAGCCGCTCCACGTAAATCACTGGTATTCAGCTGAATCCGGTTTGACTGGAAGCCGACCCCAGTATAGTTGTAAAAAAGGCTAGGCAGATGATGATCTATGCACACAGCCGTTCGATTCTATCGACATCTCACCGTGATCACTTAGGCGAAGTGAACGACAAGTGAGCTGTCATGCCATCTTGTTTATATGGTTTGACAGCTCATTTTTCGTTCTCTTCACCTAAGATTTCACTTCGACATGTTTACAGAACCGCACAGCAGTTTATTTAAAAATTTACAAAAATACAATACTAACAGTAAAAATTGAATCAACATTGCTCAAAAAACAAACGAGATTTAATTTTTTTAACAAATAAATCTGCCCCTCTCGCGAAAAAGCGGTTCTATGGCAGCTGTATAGGCGTGTAATTGTACCTAATTTTTTAAGCTTTAAATAACTTCATCACTGTTGAAGGTACCTATTTAAAAAATCCCGACCGCTACAAACGACTAAAAAGAGAAAGTTCCAAACTAGCCTCTTTTCAAGCAGTTGGTGGCATCAGATATGTGTTTGAACTGCATCAGACTGCTTGAAAAGCGAATTGTTTGGAACTACTAACTAACTAGTCGTTTTAGCGGTTGGATTTTTTGATGAAGTATTTTTTTTTATTTCCTACATGTTAGTGAGTTTAATTTTTGGAATCGTCTCCGCAAACCCTTTATTTTGATACCCCACTTGATGGGTTTTAAGGATTTTTTTTTAAAGGCATCATTTTGGGCCAAAAACCCGCCATTTTGTTTTTTATTATTTTTATGTACCCAGTGTCACTCTCACGACTAAGACGAATCTATTGACACCACTCACATAATAATACCACTCACATTCCCAACGTGTGGTCCGCGGACCACTGGTGGTCCACAAAAGCTTAAATATGATCCGCGGATTTAAAATATCAAACATACCACTTGGAAAGTAACATTGAAGCCTCCATTGAAGAGAACGGTGTTTAGTTTTTATCAGGAATATTGTATTTTCTATGTTTGTGCTCGTTACTTTTGAGTTTAAATATAGCACTTAAGTTATTTTATAGATATAAAAAATAATATTTTCTTCAGGATTTGTGGTCCCTGCTAACAATTAAGAAACCAAAATGGTCCTAGATCAAAATAAGGTTGGGAACCACTGATCTAAAGCTATGGGGATAACTTGTTTCCGACTCTAACATAACAATGATTGTAAATACTTACATCGACTCCTTCTGTTGGTTGTAGAAGAATGGTCATTCGTACACGTGGTGCGTCTTCTCCTGCCTGTAATATAAATAAAATGATGAGGTCTTCATCTGACTTGCTAAGAAGTTACGTCACTATAAAGGGTTTTAGACTTGCAGCCTTGAACCAGTGGTGTGGTTGGGACCCTGGGACCGAAAGAAAAATGGGTCCGTCCGTCCGTCCGTCCGTCCGTCAGCGGACTGTATCTCAAGAACCGTATTAGGTAGTTGAAATTTCCACAGATTGTGTATTTCTATTGCCGCTATAACAACAAATAATAAAAATAAGGGTTTATGGTACGGAACCCTTCGTGTGCGAGTTCGACTTGCACTTGGCCGGTATTCTATTCTTATTTACATTCAATGACAAAGGCTGAATAACCACAGCCACACGAATGGAGCCTAAACTTAGGGGTTGCCACACTTCTTTCCATCTTATCAATAGGAAGTGGTACAGGGTGGGTGTTTTGGAGGACTGCCTTTATGTAAAACTTAAGCGTTCAAACTTTGCCGAATGTCAGCCTAATTAAAATGATTTTGATTTGAGTCACGGTTTTGGGTACCTACAAGTACCAAATTGGAAATACTTACATCTTCTGGCACCTGGAGCATTTCTACCACTACTCTGTATTGCTGATTCTGGAAAATGAATTAAAAATCAAATTAATACGACCTTTAAGTCCTAAATCAACGATTCAAGCGGTTTTTTATCTATCCAGATAGCTGGTTAAAGGTTAGACTGAAGGGCCCCTATACCGACGGTTCGCCTAACCAGATCGAACTAAATACTAATAATGCACCTACATAAATATCTGACCTCCACAATTCAGGAACTGGGTAACACGTTACCCAACAGTGTCAAACGTTCGAGCTTCTGAGCTTCAAGCTTCCTTCTTATGGCGATCTCGATGTCCAATAGATAGTCACACTCACTAATCGACCTTGACAAGCACTGCTTGACCTAGAAAATGTACCTATGCGACTGTCGGTATTGAGATCCAAAGCCACAGTGGTAAAATAATATTATTCTTACTGATAAACTGGTTTCTACCCTTTTTAGGGTGGCGATCTTTTACTAAACGGAAATTACTTTTACTATATTTTTATCCGACTTCAAAAAAAGGAAGTGATTCGCAAAACAGTTGTATTTTTTTAAATGTTTCTTACGGTTTTAGTCATTTATTTTCTCAAAAGATTTACAATCACTTACAGAGAAAATACAATAATTATGTTAACTTAAAAATTTCATGAAGCCCATTGGCGTAGTGAGTTTGTTACTATGACAAATAACAACAAATAACATTAGTATTTAATAACAAAGGGGTAGGTAGTTGTGGAAAATATGTTCATACAAAACTAAGTGCACGACATTACTTAGATCGACACTGCGGGTAGGTGCGCATGAGTTGAGGGATACAATACAATACATGTTTACTAAGGCCCATGACACAGTGATTGTTGGTAAAACAGTGTTTTAAAGTATTTAGATGGTTATTATTATTGTTGTGTTTCTTAATTTAATTTGTGACTTATTTTGTTATATATAACTAAATACAATTTGTTTAAATAAGGATTGCTTGAGTTTGTTTATGTATATTATTAATGTTTTTTATATTATATAGTAATTAGTGTGGGTAGTGACATTTATTTTATGTAGATTAAAATATATTTAACCTATGTAAGTTTTGTAGGTACTCGTATCTGTATTAGTATATTTTCTTTGAATATAATATATAAGCGTGTTAGGTCGTTTCATCGTTTGTAAGGTTTTTATACGTTACATGCTTAGAATAATAACGCATAGAAACCTAGTACGAGTGCAAAAAGTGAGGCAACTAAAACTTAGCCTAATCCGTCAAACTTAGCCACCAGGCCGTCAGTACTCAATGTCACGTTCCGTCGAACACAGCTCGCGAGTAAATAATTGAAAATGACAGTTTGTTGCGTGAAAGGATGTTAAAGCACATCAGGAAAACAAAAAAATGTGATAAAATAACATTTCACAAATAAGTACTCACATTCTATGCACTATTTTTACGTAAATCGATAAATAAACCAAAATTCTAATAACCTAACTTGTCATAACACCGTGTTGCTATTTGTGAGGAAAAAATACCCACATTGCTTTCATTCATGTTTTTCATTTTTGTAATTTTAAAATACAATACTTACTGTTAATTCATATCAAACCCGATGTTTTAACATTGTTTATAATTATAACCCATCAAGCATTCTAAACGCATTGAACAATATCTCATTCTTTATGCGATTTATTTCCTTTTATTTTGAAATAAATTGAATTATACCTTCCGAAAAAATATGTCATATTACATGAAAAATCATGTTTACCTTTTCCAGTTCCCAACAACATAAAATACTTGCCTTGATAGCAAAATAGTAATGCGTCTTCCCATATTTTGTGGGTAACGGCTTAGTAATGGTATCACTGAAAGCTATATCTGTGTGCGTTAAAGGAACGTAGACACATTCGGCTCACGCACACAAAAAAAATGAAGTGGACACACGATTTTGCTCGGGTTTTGTTCTAGACGCGGCTTCTATGCGTTATTATTCTAAGGTTACATGCTATGGTGATTTATGTATATTATTTTCATATATGACAAGTTTTTTATTAAGATATAATTTGAATTGTGTACCTATACGTTGTATGTAAGTTGTTAATTGGTACCACTTAATGTTAAGCTTTTATTAATGAAAAATCCTTTAAAATGTGGCTTTTTAGTACCTAATCTTTTAAAAGTAAACAAAGACTTTGCTTCTTTTATATTTTTAGGTAAGTCGTTGTAATTTTTTGCCCCATCAAATATAATACTTTTTTTTCCATCATAAGACCGTCATTTATGAACCGATTTGAAAAAATCTTGTTAAATAGGATATGCTCACCGATTGGTCCCATTTAAATTTCGTCGAATGGCTTCTAAATCAAAACAGCTGGATTTCTTTTACACGGATGACCGTTTTTTGTCATCCAAGTAAACGAAATTGCGTGTTTAGTTTCCTGCGATTTTTCAGTGGTGTTTTCACTTTTCAGTAAAAAGTGAAAAATAAAAATAAAAATTACAAGAAAATACAACCGACTTCCAAAAAATTACACTACAAAGTATAAAATAACTTTAATTTCGGAATTCGGTGTTTAAATACGAACAAACGACCAAAAATACCAATTTGGACAAAAAACAACAAGTTGGTTGTATTTTTTTTTAATTGTTGTCAGCTTACCATTTTTCGTTGTTTAGTCAGGCAGAGAGTAAGTTGTAGTTTAGTGGTGACTAAAGTCTGGTAGAGGCACTGAAAAAGCAAAAATAATTCGGGATCATAACTTGATTTGTGTTAATAACACGATCGTTCTATGGGCAGTTCATGCAAGAAAGAGTTTTCTCTTTGGCTTGCATTGTTGCGAGTTGTAGCTAACACGCGCAACTTGTTCTGCGTCACATTTTTCATGAATGCTTCGCTTCTATTGGTCGTAGCATGATATTATTTAGCCTACAACCTTCTTCGATAAATCGGCTATACAACACAAAGGGCGGGTTGTTTCACGTTCACTTAACGCATGCGTAAACGTTAAAAATGGTGCCAACTATCGTTAAAATAAAAAAAATTAGGTTGTTTCACAAAATGTCAGCGTTAACGCACGTAAAATATAACGTTTACGTTAACAGATGGTCTGAGCACTGGTTAACGTTACTTTAGTTGCGTCAAATAGAACAATATTGTGAAATTTCTTTTGAATTCCTCAATACCAGTTCTTCTGATGACACAAATAAGTGGTGCTGGAATGCAAAAAAAGCTAGTTAGGTAGGACCCGTGTCATTAACTTAGTTATTGGGATGAGCAGGAATTTATACCAGAATGTTTTGAAACAACGCTTCTTATTTAACGAACGTTAAAGATCTTCCGTAATGGTTACATTTTGACGTACGTATGTTACGTTAACCAACCGTTAGATACAACCCGCCCTAAAGGATTTCTCTTTTCAATTCGAAGCAGGTTCCTGAGATTACCGCGTTAAACCAAACAAACTTTTCAGCATTATAAAATTATTGTAATATATCGATAAGTAAAGGTGAAGTATTTGACCTAAGTTGGTACCAATCTCGTTAAAGATGCCATAATGATCTAGTGGTTTAGGGCTCGCGTCTGCTTCAGATCGTGGGTTCAACTCTGGGCAAGTACTTACTTACTTTCTCCATTTATATTGGACAGCAGTGACATCGGTGAAGACATACTGGTTGTATGAGAAGACATGATGAAGTCGCCACATGTAGCTGGTAGAATAGCCGTCAGCAGTTCAGTTGCCAAAAAAGCAATAAATATATATATATCTAGAGTTAGCACCCTCGAGTGACCCTGTCGAGCAATGCGCCTTTAATTGTGTTTCAGGTGGACAGTTTTAGGCTGAGTTTATTTTACCATTGGTTGGCGATCCTAAATGTATTTAAATAAATAATGGCCTTTGCATAATTTCCCCAATTCGCATCGCTGAGAAAATCTTCGCTTATTTGCTAAAAAATCTTCGCTTATTTGCTAAAAAAAAATCGGTGATATTTACCAGTTAATTGGATACGGACGTCTTCTCACACTTAACTTTTACTATGACGGATACTTTAATTGATTAAAACTGCGATTTAACTAAAGCCAAATGGAATACTTTGAGTGATATGAAATAAATCACAACACAAACGCCGCCGGTACAATCCGCGCCACTCCCTATGTTCCCAACAGGACGCCGATCAATACTCAACAGGGGTTGCCTTCTCAAAGAGCCGGTTTGCAAGAAATAATTATGACCATATCATAATAATTAACTTTTCAAATTTTAGACACTAATACACATTTTTACACAATACCCGTGCCCACTTCGTTAGCGGTATTTTTCGGGTTGATATATAGTCTACTAAGTTAGCACTTCGCCCGCAACTTCGTTCGGAATGTGAAAACGTTGCCCCACACTAGGAATTTCTCCTGTATCGTGGGTGTTCATTAATGGGCTTGTGTCCTCAAAAAATCTAATTAGTCCGTCAGTTAGATTATCAAAAAATATTTGACACGTGTTTTTTCTTTTGTTACGGGAACCAAAATTGACGAAGTTAAGACGCTTTTAAATTTATCAATACGTCACACCTTCGCATAATTTTTACTGAGTCGTGACGTCACGAGCCCCCCACTCGCGAGTTTTGATGCGTTTTATCTTTGCCAATATTCATTGATTTACAAAAACAAAAAATACGCGTCTATTATTTTTCAATACTCTAACTGACGGACTAAATAGTTTTGCAATTTGTGAATGATGGAATCTAGCTCATTTTCTTTTTAATTTTGTCCATAGTTCAACCAAAATTAGTAGTTAATGGGAATGGAAATCTTTGACAAAGTTTTCGCGCCAATCATGATTTCGGAGGGAACTCCTCATCGGGAACGGACCGCACGGACCTCGCGCGAGTCAGGTTGACGCTGCTCAGACGCAGCGGCACCGGCTGGATTGGATTTCAAATATTTTGAAAGATGATGAATCTAGAACTATAAGCTCAAGGGCACAAAGCGAATCATCTACATTCTAGTAGCCCTACTGATCTTTTGATGGAAGTTTACAGCCTCAAGCTACAAGCTGTTTTCCAGAGTCATCACGAATGGTCTCGCACGCAGGTTTGACGACTTCCAGCCTCAGCAAAGGTTTCAGCACCGTAGACCACATACTTACGCTGCGACATGTTATATAGAAGTCCAAAGGCATAATCTGCCCCTCTGCTTAGCGTTTGTGGACTATGACAAGGCCTTTGATTAGATCGAGACTTGGGCTGTGCTGCAGTCTCATCAACGGTACCGGATCACCTATCGGTACATCGAGGTGCTGAAATGTTGGTACAAAAACGCCAACATGTCAGTCCGACTTCAGGATCAGACCTCGAAAACTTCTCCTGCAGCGGGGTGTGAGGCTGGGAGACGTAATTCCTCCGAAACTGTTCACAAACGTCATTCCACCCAAACTATTCACAGCCGCAATTCAAGGTTTTGGATTGGAGAAGGTTAGGCATTCATTTCAATGGCGAAAACATCAGTCACCTTTGATTTGCCGACGAAATAGTCACCATGGCTGAGACTACGGATGACCTCACTACAATACCTCAGTAGAACTTCCGAAAAGTGGGTCTCAATCTGAACATGAACAAAACCAAGATTACAGTAAATACTTATCACTGCTACCACTCCTTTCAAGATCGGATCTTCTTCACTAGGTCCAGTTAGGTAGGTCTAGCTTCGTCTTATGCCTATGAAGCTGAAACGTGGCCGCTCACAATGAGCTTCATTGAAAGCTTAAAGTCACTCAAAGGGAAATGGAGAGGGCAATGCTTGGAGTTTCCTTGCGTGATCTACTTGACTCGGTTTTCCCAAGGGTTCGACTTGTCACACAATGATTGAAATTGGAAGGTACTGGGATTGCTGCGGTCTCGAAAAGAGTACCTACCACCGGATTTTTTCGGGGTTAACCTCCATTCTTTGTTTCAAGCGTTCCATCCCCATAACCATAAGCACGAAACGTTAGCGGAGTTGGACAGTGCTAGCAGTGGAACCTTTGTATGATCAATGTAATAAATGGCTATCGGCGCAAAAAGCCAACTGGGCCTTTCTTTACTTTTGGGAATATTTAAAATAGTTCCGCCTTACAGTTTGCCAAAGAGCGATGGAACAGCATTCAGGGATAAAAAAACCGGCCAAGTGCGAGTCAGACTCGCGCACCGAGGGTTCCGTACAAACCTGTAGGTATATAAGTAAAAGTTGGCAGCGACCTCTCGTAGGGCCGGGCCCCTGGTTCAGACCATGGTGTGGAGCGAGAGGGAATGGGAAGCAAAATTCTCGTGTCGCGGTGTTTGTTTCCAAACTCCTCCGAAATGGCTGAACCAATTTGCATGAAATTTTGTGTGCATATCGGGTAGGTCTGAGAATCGGCCAAAATCTATTTTTTTATTTTTTTTTGTTAATCGCATAACAACGTTTGCTGGGTCAGCAAGTCTAATATATAAAATTCTCGTGTTGCGGTGTTTGTTTCCAAACTCCTCCGAAACGGCTGAACCGATTTGCATGAAATTTTGTTTGCATATCGGGTAGGTCTGAGAATCGGCCAACATCTGTTTTTTTTTTTAATCGCTGAACAACGTTTGCTGGGTCAGCTAGTAAGTTTATGATTATTAAAAAAAAATATACTATGTGATGTAACTAAAAATTTAAGATTTTCGGAATTTTTCCTATATGTGTACTTTATAACGTTGCTTCATGCCAAATTTCAAGATTCCAGGTCGTCTGGAAGTATCCTTTAGGTTTTGATTCCCTTGCGAGTAGTTGCGAGTTTCAAAATATGCGGCTTTAATTGCTGTATCTTTTGATTGCGTTGACGTAGAAGTTTGATTTTGTTACAGCTTAAAGATATTATAGACTTGAGTATTTGTTAAGAATTTCAATATAATACCACTACGCGTTCATGAGTAAAGGGGTAATAAGTTTAAAATTATTAAAAATATTTTTATTATATGATGTAACTAAAAATTTATGCTTTTCGCAATTTTTCCTTTATCTGTGTTATAAGACGTTGCTTCGTACCAAATTTCAAGATTCTGAGTTCACGGGAAGTACCCTGTAGGTTTTGATTCCCTTGCGAGTGTCGAAAATTTGCGGCATAAACGGGAGTATCTTTTGATCGCGTTGACTTAGAAGTTTGATTTTTTCACAGCTCCAAGAGACCATAGACTTGAGTATTTGATATGAATTTCAGCTTGATACCTCCACGCGTTCCTGAGAAAAAAGGTCTTGACAGACAGACAGACAGACAGACAGACGGACAACAAAGTGATCCTATAAGGGTTACGTTTTTACCTTTTGAGGTACGGAACCCTAAAAAGACAGAGTCCGCAACACAACGGTGCATTCTAAAAATGGCAACACTAGAACTGGGGAAGTAGGCTGCTAGGCCTAAAAGCTGATACATCCTATCTTTACCACGTTAGACAGTCTCAGATTTTTTGGAAAGCTTTCGGTATGGCTAAGTAAGGTTCCACTTGGAACAGTAACAAGACCTCAAGGCTCTATCAAAGGTAGATCATACATGAACCTACTGGGATATTTGGCTTTGATCACAACCAATATTAGAACGGAGGCGTTCAAACTGAAGAGGGCAGTAAAGTCTCTAGAAAGAGATCTCTTCAAACTTCGTAAAGCGATGCAGTCGGGACACATACAGCAACGTCGTAGGTATCGTTGGACGTAGCAGCATATTTGGTCCTGTCAGTTCAGTACCGCATTGAATTCGACAAGTACGCTTCGTCTTCCTCTTCTGCACTTTGGTGAAACTATCCTTATCACATCACACTCTTGCTTCGCTACACAGCGCTCGATATTTCTATCGGCGACGAATCCAATTTTGCCCAAGCAAAAGTGATGGCTGCTGTATATTGCGCTCAACGCGAATATTGCGTTTTTACATTGGCTTCGTAACTGGTCCCTACTTTCCGAAACAGCACTGCAGAGCAATTAGCAACACTATCTCGGCACGTAGTTCATGGATGTTGTTTTATGACTTCTGCAACTTGCACTGCACCTCGGACAGGCTTGACTTAAGGGATGTAACTAATAAGTCAAAGTCAAACATTTATTTCAATTAAACCATTTACAGGCACTTTTGAATTGTTTGATTAAATAGCATCATCTTTTTGGACCGACCGGTTCCAAAAAGATGAAGCTATTTAATATATTTTAGTAGCCTGGTGACATCTACGTGATCGAATGTGACGGGCGGTAACTTATATAATAATATCTCCTTTAAGTTCTAAAGTTGGAACATTGGAACAATCCTGAACAATGGAAGATTGCAGCAGTAATCCCCATTTATAGAAGTGGTCCTAAGGATGAACCTGAAAATTATAGACCAAGAGCACTTTTAAGCATTTTTTTCTAAAATCCTGGAAAGGGTAGTAAACACCCGACTTATAAGATTTCTTGTAAAACACAGCCTTATATCAGACAGTCAATTTGGTTTTAGAAAGGGCAAATCAACTGAAGACGTGGCTTTCACGGCTAACTAACTTTAAATCAGCAATCATAGAATAAGGTGATCGTTACATGTCGGTCTTCTTAGACCTAGCAAAAGCATTTGACACCATTTCAACACACCTTCTTCTAAAAAAACTAGACGAACTTGAATGGTTTCATAAGTAAATACAACCAAGAAGACTGTACGAATACGGTTTGCCCATGCACACACTCTGTTACACGGGATATAATTATAATCAAGGCGGTTGACATCAATCCCCGAAAACGCCCGTCTCACTAAGCGCATCACTCTAGGGCGAGTGTTGCCCTCCCTGAAGCAGATAAGTTTGCCGATGAGTGCTCTAGCCTCACCGATACAACGCTCGATCCTGCACTGCCAAGCTCACTATTAGGAAATTTTAATTGAACAAAATAACTTGATAGATGCGACTCTAGAACACACACCAGTGACCAATTGCAAACGAGGTCGCCGAGGCCTAAGCTCTAGCGGTGTGCAGCGATACTCTCGGAAAGCATCATCCAAAGCTCTCCTCAATCGCTCATTGGATTGGGTACAGATATAGCCCCGTCATCATCATCTTCACCGACGCAGTAGGGTCGCGGTGAAACACTTGCACTGGGTTATTATTATTATTTTTATTCCCACTACACCTGTCTGTTGGTCAGTTCGCGATAAACTCAAAAAAATACTTCACCGATTTTCATGCTGTTTTCACCAATGGGTAAAGTTGTTCTCGAGGAAGTTTGTACCTAGAATATATAATAATTTATCAAGGGGGTGAAGCCGCGGGTATCAGCTAGTTAAACATGTATTCTATCTAGACGATGGCATTATAAAAGGTCGAATACGTGCATCTTTTTGTTTAACCTTAAAGGTGCAGGTGACATTCACCCGAAATCTGAAATCGAATATACCACGTGCAGTCCGTTCAGTTTATTTTCCCTTGACAACAAAGAGAAAAGAAACTGAACTGAGGGTTGTTGTCAAGGAAAACTCCAACCGTAAGAACCTACACGTACTTATGGCAACAGGTTTGAAATTTTGCTCGTAGATCGCCTCGGCTCACACGTTTGTCAACGCCGCGAAACACAAGCCGCGAGTCATCCTTTTGTTTTGTGACACATTGAGAGCTATTTTTAAAATCATTCATTTTCAAAGCAATTCACAATATTTATTATTAACAGAATTATTTATTGTTTCAGGAACATTATTGTAACAGGTTCAGGAGTCGACATATAATTTGCGGAAATTATGGCACTAAAGTCAACTGCTATTCAATGGTATTGTTTCTCTCTTATAAGTATTCTGCTTGGCTAATAATAAAATATTATTCCTCAATAGCTTTCACTGTCGACTTCGCGATCCCCCTGGTGCCCCTATACGAGAGTAGTGAGCTAGCTTTCACGTGTGACACCGACGTCGAGCCGAGTAAAGCGGTTATTACACTACACAATCTACCGGGCCCGATATCTAGGGCGCCCTGTCCCTGCGGCAGGGTGCCGATTATTACACTACACAATCTATCGAGCCCTAACTGCAGTGGCGGCGTAAAGTGGGGGCGGAGGAGGCTGGTCCGCCCCGGGTGCCTAGCACCAAGGTAACAACGACAACTCACTCGTACATCCAAAGAAGGCGTAGTATAGGTCTAAGGAAGGCGTACCTACATTCTTTTTTTTATCAAATTAGACAGATATCAAAGTCGCGTCTATAAAAAAAATAAAGTGGCGTTTTTGACGTGCCTATAATTTGTTTCCAACATGACATCAATGGGGTTAAAAACTACAAACATAATGTAGGTGGCGACACTTTTGAGTGTTCCTAACCAACCGCCATATTGTTTGTATGCGACTTGTTTGTCTTAGTTTGTTTATGAATTAAATAGTTAAAATGTACGCGACTTGGAGTGTGTTAAAAGAAGAGTTAAAAAAGAGAAAAGCTTCCACAGCTGGCAAAAAAGCAAATTTTCGACCATTTTGCCTCGACCATTTTGTAGGCTTCCAATTTTTTCTCCTAAAAGCGTTTTCCCACAGTTTTCTTCTTTTGGCATCTTTAGGAAATAAATGTATCCCTGTATTTTTGCAATCAATAGCAGTATACACTTGTTTACAACAACTTTACGTATAATGACAGTTGACAGGGAACACTCAACATTAGCGACATCTAGTGTGAGAAATGAGCAGTTTTTTACCCCATTAACAACTACCTACTCTTGTGACTACTTGCATACAAATATTATGCCTAGTTTAAAATGCATCGCAACTATAATTTCACATTTTTTTTTGGAGTATAATTTTTAATTCCTTAAATAATAAAGTCATGTTGCGCTTAAACCGCGCGAGACAGGGAAATCAATTTTGATAATTTGATCGAATATTGTACCTAAAATAATCAATCGAAAATATCTGAATACAAATCCGCCCAAGGTGCCAATCTACCCACCCACTGCCGCCACTGCGGCAGGGCCCTGCCTCCCTGTCTCTTACTTACACTAGGTGATAGACAGAGCAGGGAGATCGGAGCCACCCGATCGCCCGATGGCAGTGTCCTTACACCCGTTTTCTTATTACACTACTCTCGCCCTAGTTATCGGGCCCGATAGATTGTGTAGTGTAATAACCGCCTAAGTTCGCGATCTTATAAACCGGGTACCTACGCAAACGCGATCATGACTTTCGTGAGCCAAACTTGAAAAAGTCTTATAATATAATGACCATGATTGTAGTGCAATCATGGAGATAGTGTTTACATTAATTGTATAGTGATGTGTAGTGCTTTATGGTACAGCACGCCTAGTATATAATCGCAAAATTGATAAAACATTGCGAAATTACTGGCACATTGACATCATACACCACACAAAAATAATGTAATTAATTCGGAAATTCACAACTTTGTCTACGTAATAGGAACATCAAAATAGAAGGTTGTTCTTGGACTTCTGGTATTCCTAATCAGCTGTATGGCAACACCAGCTTTTAGGCGATTTTTAATTTGTCTATAAAAATGTTTGAAGCCAAATATTTTGACTCAATATACATGAAGAAATGAAACCTTTCGTATAAGTCTTTTTTTTTATGGGCTGTTGTTGCTCATAGACAATAAAGACCACACAGAGCATCCGTGTACATCAAGCTTTATGCATTGTGGTTTACTTTCTAAAATGCAATTTTTTGTTGTTATTTTTCATGGACGGCAACATTCAAAACTGCTGCGCGTCCATGTCAAGACGTGCTCATCTGTGTTACACGGGATCAATATAAATTAAAAATGCGGAATCCTCACACAAAATAATGTTATTTGTGTTCAAACGTCGCGTAATACATAAACAAAAGACATTATCATAATCTTTGCCGTAGTTAGACCGGAATATATCGCGTTTGATCCCAGACCACTCTGAATACATAGCAGTAAAGAGAGAATGACCGAGCCATCCTTTATCTACAAAGTGAAGTGTTGAACGTTGTGTGAAAACTGTAAGGTGCATTATGTAGTGGAAACTTAACATTAGTGTGTGTAGTGGCGTATAAGAGTTATTTGGGCGTCATCGTGTGATTATGTCGACGAGATGATGTGGACGCTAGTGGTGGCCGTGGTGGCGGCGGTGGCGCAGAGCACGCGCGCTGAGCAGGTGCTGCTGCTGGACACCACCACCGAGGCGACGCTCGGCTGGACTCGCTTCCCGTACGGCGCGCAGGCGAGCACGCCTGGCTGGCTCGAGGAGTCCTACACTAACTTCGAAAAACAGATCAACTGGCGTTCCTATGTCGTATGCGACGTCGCGCATCACAACGTCAACAACTGGCTGTGGACGCCCTTCATCGAACGCAGGAATGCCAACCGTATTTATATTGAGATCAAATTCACTATAAGAGATTGTTCATTGTTCCCTGGTAATGCACTAAGCTGCAAAGAAACATTCAGTCTGCTGTACTATGAATTCGACGTGGCGACACGAGAGCAGCCGCCATGGGAGCCTGAGAGCTACAAGTTAGTCGGCCGCATTGCTGCAGGTGAGGGCCGCTTCAATACTAACTCTGAGGTGGACATCAACACCGAGGTAAAGAGCATCGCAGTAACTAAAAGAGGTGTGTACTTCGCCTTTAGAGACCAGGGTGCATGTATATCCATATTGGCTGTGAAAGTTTACTACATAACATGCCCTGAAGTAACAGTAAATTTTGCTAGGTTCCCAGCAACACCAACAGGTCGTGAGGTTACCGTGATTGAGCAAGCCAATGGTACATGTGTAGAGAATGCAGAGACAGCATCAGGTGAGGCCCCTCCGGTGTACCTGTGCAAGGGTGATGGCAAATGGACTTTGCCCAGTGGCTCATGCAAATGTCGTGCTGGATTTGAACCTGACCTTAATAACCAAGTATGCAATGAATGTTCACCAGGAAAATTCAAATCTCACACGGGTGATGACCCTTGCGTAACTTGTCCAGATTATTCTGAATCCACAGCATATGCTGCAGCAGAATGTAAATGTGTACCGGGTTTCTACAGAGCCAAAAAAGACCCAAAGAATGTACCATGCACTCAACCACCATCAGCACCTGTCAACCTCACAGTAACATTTGCTGATCAATTTTCAATTTCCCTCGCTTGGCAGCCACCACACAAAACTGGAGGACGCAATGACATAACTTATAGGGTGTTCTGTTCAAACTGTGGTTCTAATATTGAGTACAGGCCTGCTGCAACTGGTTTGAATAACACGAGAGTCACAATTATGGGTTTGGACCCAGTGACAGAGTATAAATTCCAAGTGTATGCGGAGAATGGTGTCACTGAACAAACAGGTGAAGAACCCAAGAAAGTTGAGATAACCGCTGTCACGGAGGCCTCTGTAGTTAGTGTGGTTTCTAAACTACGTATCCTGAGTGTAGAAAGTGACAAGCTTTCTTTAGCATGGAACCCACCACCAATAGACCTAACTGATCCTGATGATACAATAGAAAGTTATGAAGTCAAATGCTTCCCAAAGGATAACATGGAGAAAAGTGCGAATGCCACCCTCAAGACCTCTAAAGAACCACATGTAATAATAACAGGTTTGAAAAGGGACACTGAATATGGTATTAGAGTCAGAGCTAAGATGAAGCGAGGCTGGGGTGAGTTTAGTGGCATAGTATATGCTCGGACTGGATCTGTGCTAGAAACGACTTTTGTGGGCGAAGAGGAAGGCGCGCAGGTACGATTAGTGGCGGGGGTAATGGTCGCAGTTGTCGTATTATCAGTGGTCGCTATAATTGCTACAGTATTGTTCTTACGATCACGTACTGATGACGAATGTGACAAGAAGCAGCCAAGCGATTGCAATGCGCTTAACTACCGAAATGGAGAAGTATACACGGGCCCAGAGCGTCCCGCTAAGACTAGCAGTAATGCTACAACACCATTGTTCGCTGGCACTGGCTCCAGAACTTATATTGACCCTCATACGTATGAAGACCCTAACCAGGCAGTTCGGGAATTCGCACGTGAGATTGACGCGTCATGCATCACAATAGAGGCAATTATCGGCGGTGGTGAATTCGGTGACGTATGCCGAGGAAAACTTAAATTGCCAGCCAGCTGTGGACAAGAGATTGATGTTGCTATCAAAACCCTTAAGCCAGGCTCCACAGAACGAGCGAGACGCGACTTCCTTGCTGAAGCTTCAATAATGGGACAGTTTGAACACCCCAATGTAATTTTCTTACAAGGAGTAGTTACAAAATGTAATCCAATCATGATCATAACAGAATTTATGGAGAATGGCTCTCTGGACACATTCTTGAGAGCTAACGACGGAAAATTCCGTGTTGTGCAACTAGTTGGAATGTTACGTGGTATCGCAACGGGGATGCAATACCTGTCAGAAATGAATTATATTCATCGTGATCTCGCCGCTCGTAACGTCCTTGTCAATTCTCAACTCGTGTGCAAAATTGCCGACTTCGGTTTGTCACGAGAGATAGAGTCGACCGCCGATGGCGCTTATACCACGCGCGGTGGCAAGATCCCCGTGCGATGGACTGCACCGGAAGCCATCGCCTTCAGGAAGTTCACCTCAGCCAGCGACGTCTGGTCCATGGGCATTGTCTGCTGGGAGGTTATGAGTTTCGGTGAACGACCATACTGGAACTGGAGTAATCAGGACGTGATCAAGTCTATAGAAAAGGGTTACAGGCTGCCGGCACCCATGGACTGCCCCGAGGCGGTGTATCAGTTGATGCTTGATTGCTGGCAGAAAGAGCGTACGCACCGTCCCACATTTGCAAGCATTGTGAAAACTTTAGACAAACTGATCCGCTGTCCAGACACATTGAGGAAAATTGCGCAAAACCGCTCTGCTGACCCGTTGGCGGGTGACACCCCTGATCTGATCCAGTTCTCGTCGGTGGAAGAATGGCTGGAGTGCATCAAGATGTCGCGGTACATCGAGAAGTTCCGCGCGGCGGGCATCCTGGACATGGACGCCGTGGTGGAGTTGACGGTGCACCAGCTGGCGTCGCTGGGCGTCACGCTCGTGGGTCACCAGAAGAAGATCATGAACAGCGTGCAGAGCATGCGCGCGCAGATCCGCGGCAGCGGTCCCTACGGCTTCCTGGTGTAGTGTCCGCTATGGTGCGCGACGGACTCGATCTCCACAGTGAAGTGCGACAGTGATCTTAATAATAAAATGATGCATTTTGTATATTTTTCTAAAAAACTGCCATAGAGTTTAGATATAGGGGTAAAAAGGACTTCTTTTCATAGTGATGTTAAGGAAGTTTATCTATGATATTGTGTTGTTTATATTTCTTTTTTTTTGACTCTTTATTAAATTGTTGTATTTGTATAACTTGTGACAGCTTGAGTGACAGCTATTAACTTGCCGGCCTAATTTCAAGACTGCTAACATCCACTTATGAAAGCTTTATGATTACCGTTATTTAAGAACAACTGGACAACGAAAATTTACTTTTAACTTTATTTTGGGGTATCGAAAATAATATATAGCCCACTCAGGGCTGAAGAAGTCAAGATATATTTAAAAGAGAAATTTTGAAGTATGGATAAATAAATTTTTAGTTCATTCATAGCCAACATACATGACAGCGTTATTTATGTATACTTTATGTAGATGTATGTTCATATAATTTTATTAATAATTTGTACTTATAAACTTTGATACATTCTCTTTACGCTTTTGAAGCTTATTTTATAAGTTTTCTTTACACAAAACATACAATTACAATAAATGATATAACACCATGTTCAGAAAATAAAACAGTTTTTGTAAAATAAGATATATCTAAATTTTAGTTAGCCAATTTTTCTGTAATTTTTTGGAGGAATATTATGTGTATATTCATGAGATTTTTAATTGAAAAATGTATAGATGTGCTTTAGAGTTTCTCATGTTTTATGATAGGATTAATGTTGGTGCGGCTTTGAAAAGTTTATTGTAAGTTAATAACTTTAGGTAAACCAGATAGGACAACTGGCAGAAGGCTAACATCAATGTTAACCCTATTATACAGTACTCAAAGCTTATTTATGCTGAACCTCAAAAATTGTGATTGAACTGAAGTACTTAACTAATTTATAGCCACAAAAATGCATTTAAGTTCGTACGTATTTACCCCCTTTTTACATCGCATGTACATAAGGCTGAATAATTTAGTATTAAATTGCTTTAAAATGTTACTCAAAAGAACTATACATATTTTAATATTTTATTTTGTGACTTTCAATTTGGTAAGGGTTGAAACACAACTCTAACATTACTTTCAACATTTTGCAGTTTAAAGACTGATTTACAATAAATGATTTAGTTTATATTTCGTACCAGATACTTTGACAATAAGTACTAGATTCAATGTTGTTTTCTTTTTTCACTAAGACTTGTTTCAATTCATAGTCATACAGACTCATGCAATATCGATAACTGTCTAGTATTCATAGTAGTGCCTAGCCATAGTCATACTCGATTATCTGATGATTCCATTGTTTGAGAGAACTAAGGTACTGATAATCTTTGCATTGTTTCAAATGGCAACAGAATTTGGCAAAACATTCATAGATTTAGTTAATTGCCAGGTAATTTACAAAAGAACTGTTCTTGACGCTTAGATCTAACAACATACATGTTGAATGTTGAAAATAAAGTTAGAGTTTCTTGTCTGCACCCAGCCTAACACTGCCTGTAAATTTGACTAGCTAGTATTAATTTTGTTTACTGAACAAATCGGTTCATAATTGTACCTATTGAGAAATGCCAATATAGTTTTAAGTGCTTCGCTTCCCAGCTTGTGATGTTACAAAGCGACTGTAATACTGTATAGATGTGTGATTGCTTCGCGCCTACGACGACAGCTGAGCGGTACTCTGAACGCACCACCTACCGTCTGCGCCACAAACTAAATAATCGGTGATTTTTTATTAGTTGATAGTAATCGTTTATTCGTAATTTAAGATTTTTAGTTTATATTTTTATACAATCGTAATGTTATGTGGTGACAGTAGTTTGTGGTCAATTCTCATTCATGATCATCAAAATTGCTCAATTAGCCATTTCATCTTGTACATTCGATAAATACAGAATTCTGTAGCAAAATTATTGCTAAACTGCACTTCATGCATCTGATTTAGATAGTATGTTTTAATTGAACAATAATTGAATTATGAATGGTTTGTGCATATTGGCAGCTATTTACTTATGTTTTTATTTTAATCTAGTGTAACATTTTGCCACAGCGAATTGCGAGCCGGGTTTTTGTGCTATTGTAGTGTTGTGAAAAAAGTTAATTACTTAACTGCGCTCCTCCTGCTGAAATATGTACCTATGCATACGATATGAGGTTTCGCGTCCACTTGACATAATTAAAGACTTATTTATAGAAACATGTCAAATTTTCACTTTGCGTAGTATAATGTAGAAACTAGATAAAAAGCATAACACCACGGTAACGATTTTTGTGTACAATTATCTCAGTCAGATCTCGGGTTGCTCGGCGGATCGGCACAATGTCTCAAAAATGCATCCAGTTTAGGAGCGCGCGGCTGCACATTACGTATGCAAATTATCTGCGACTTAACTTTAATAACATATTTTTTTAAAGAGAATTGTGCGGCGGAGGTCAGGTAGGGAACCTGTTTGTCCGAGCATCGCGTGCTGATCCTAAATAGCGTTTTTCCGGCCGACGCTAGTGCTCCACGCCGCGTGTTTATCTCACTGTTTTACGACTTACGCTGAACTGTTTCGATTCTTCTGTCCTGTTTATTTTCTCTCTTTTGTCTTTTACTACTTTCACTAGTGATATAAACTCGTTTTGTATATTATCTTTGCGTTTTAAGTATAAGCAGAACTTTGACGTGCACACAGTGCATACTAAAGGAGAAATGATAAATCCGCGGCCCCGTTAGTTAGTGTGCATCATTCGATGACGTATGCATTCACCACTGCTTGCTATGCGTGAGGATGCGTTAGCCTTTGACTGTAATATACTTACCTATATCTATACACCTGTCTTCTCAAATAATAAAATTGACAAGCGTTTTTCTTGTCACTGAAAAGCTGAGTCAGTATCGATAAAAAGTGTCATCGACATCGCGAGCCCAGCGCCGAGGATCGCTCAACATGTCTGCCGACACAAAAATGAACGAAAATGTCCTGCGACAAGTATCTACTTGTTGCAGACGCCGGCGACGTCGGTCGTTTTAACCTCTAGTATATAATACAACCCTCAGCCGAAAATTAGTACCGTTTTCATCTCATACACCATGTACTAAAGGCCAGTTCTATAATACATTTACAAAGGCAAAAGAGCTGAAGCTTCATTTTTCTGGTATCATAAATTTTTTTATTTCTCAAGACTGTCTGATAAAGTACTTGTCCTTCATTACAATGCGCTAAGTCTGACGACGCATAGGAATGCCTGTATTAAAAAAAGGTTTTTCGACAGACAGTAGGTATTTTAAGAGCGCGCTAAGTATGCGAAACAAAATTCGCCATAAAATAAACAATTGAATAATAGTCATGAGTGTGTCCACAACTCCACGACCTCCTTGAACACTGGGTAGCGAACCCACGGGGGAAATGAAATTACGTTAGCGAATTTGATAGATCCGTGGGTTATAATTGCCACTTCATTAGGAATCTTAGTCTCCGCGCAGACCAAAATGGAGCGCAAAGCAGAGGATTTTTCCATCCCATTGGACCCTGCACTGTAAAACCATCCCATAAAGCTCAAAGTTGTACAAGCACTAACGCAGACATCAAAGAGCTCCTCTGGCGTCCTTGAGCGCACTCTCGGTGACTTTGACTGCACTTTCACGCGCTGACATAAGGTCCATTATTCAATGACAGCTGCTATGCACTCGTATTTGGTCTGTGCTTTGCTTAGCAAGCTTCAAATAACACATGAAGCTTCAGTTATCTCGTAGAAGATATTAAATGTTTAGTAGTGAATTGTTTTCACCGTAACAGAAACATGGATCGTTTTGAGAAAGTACAGGCTTCATAGTTTATGAGTAGCTCAAGATAATGACAGCAGCGAAAATTCTTTGGGCTTGAGGTTTAACTAAGCGATCTGGTGACCGAAGAATATAAGAGGAAACAAAACATCATAGATAAAAAAAAATATCGATCAATTCTTCGCGATGCTTTCCTGTGCGTCCGTAATATAATTCTTTCGTCATTTATTTTCCAGTCATATGGAAACGAGTATTTAATTAAACTACATGAAATTTTCTGAAAGAACGTGCGCCTGCTATGTCGTTAATTAATCGGGATGTAAATTACATTCATTCGTAAGAGAATAATTTAAAATGGTCAATATTACAATTAAATTTTCCATATGCAATATATCGTATCTCTCTAGCTCTCTTTCGTGAAAGCTACTTGTGTTCCATCCTCAACGTATGTTCAGTGCAGCCTGATTCGTCAGTCAGCAATGAAGCGACTATATTATGTCTGTTATTAACATTTTATATTTTCGGTGAGAATCTTCTAAGCTAGTGTTTGAAAGCAACACCTGCCATATGCATCTCTGATAAGCTCCAAATCTGAATCTAGGAACCTCGCGTATCTATCTATAACTAAGAAGACTTGTGTGTTTCACGCAAAGAAGAACGCAAGGACATGAGATACCAGCTAGTCTAGTTTCCGCTTTGCGCATAGTTTAGTTCTACCGCTCCAATTATAATTAATTAATGTACTTACTGAATTATTACCATGTGGATCTTTGAAAAATAATTTCTGCTTTTTATTACGCAAAATATACAGCAAATTTCCAAGCATTTAATTTTATATAGAATCTGTCATTAAAAATATCAGCATACAAAAATCCCTTAAATTAATTATTTTTTTAAATGGACTTCCATCAGTCTTTTCATAAGGAAACATTCCAGTAAAAAACTTCAATTTTAAATTTTCTCGCAAAGCAAATATTTTTAATTACTTAAATGAACGCAATAATTTAGGAGCAATATAATATCGTTGAGCGACCTGCAGGAATTCGAACACGCATAGTCGGCTTCTGGGTACTGTTTGCTATCAAAGCTTTGAGGTGGTTAGTGTATGATATCACAAAGGAAATATTCTATAGGCTATTGATATTGTAATGCAATGGCCGTATGTGTCACTGTCGCCGCTGATTGCTCCTGTCCAGCTTCCTTTGACACGGCCCCGCTTTGAGCAACGCAATCCGCGCCTGTATGCTGGCCATAGCGTAATAGATTGTTTGGCACAAAGGGAGCCTTGTGGTCGACGGCTTTGTATTATGGCAACGAATTTTTTCATCTATGTGTCTATCAAATGCAGCTATAGTTCATAGTTAATAGAAATACAAATGTGCGCTACTGCGTTAAGATAATAATATATCTTCAACTGAATCAGTCTCGCTCTTTTGATTTCAACCGTTTAAAAAAAAAAGCATGAAACATAATTAACGAAGAACAAAAATGTACTATAACGTATTTCTTTTATTTTATTAAACCAACTCAGTATTTAGTTACTGCAGACGAACCTTTTGTTTCCACAGTTTTTTAGAGGTGCCTTTGGTCCGTCCGACCACTTCCAATTTAGAACATTGTAGCATGCATGTGACGTACCAAATTCAATCATTCGATCCAATCGGTTTTTACGGAAAACCGATAACGACAGGCTACCGACAATATGCCAACTGTGACTGACACACTCCTTTATGCTCAACTACGAGAATTATATCGCTCTGCCAACAGTTTTTAATAAACCATGGATACGTTTTAAAAGTCTGTAGGTGACCCTTTATTTCTTAATTGATTTTAGCAACCATAAACTAAACTTGGTTCCCTTCGATATACCGTAAAGAGATCAATGACCTTTGTTTTAAAATAAGTCTTTAAATTATTCGCATTTCAATAGTGTGAAACCCTGCTCGCAAGCAATTAATCCGATATACAAAAGTGTCATTCTTGGTACGTATAACTTATAAAACGAGATGCGGGCTTTTATACTTGTCTTGTTTTTGTTAACCATCTGTAGAACTGTCATAAATATGGATACCTACCGCTGCACTTAATATATTTTATTTATTATGTACCGAAATGACACTATAAAATAAATACTTTAATTTTCAATATGTATTGTCTTCCAGCTATTTGTTTGATGAAGTGTTTTACGGATATTTATGTTAAATAATATCAAAATAATCGAATTTATGTTATACCGCCTGCAAATATTTGAAATATTGTGCCGAACTGTGAAGTTTTCGTCACAAATAACGTGACTGAACTACCCTCTTGCGATCTGCAAATGTAAATATTAAAGTTTATTGCCATTCTAACACTTCCTGTCTAAACACAGACACGATTGAAAGTTTATTTCTGACTAAACGTTAGATAATACTTCAAAGAGAAACTAGCATACATATATTAGCCCCGCGACCTCGAACTAAATATAAGTGGAGCAGCCACTCCACGGTTCAGGACATTACTTCAACTAATATTTGTTAAAACACGTGGCTGTGTTTTGGTACTTAAACAAATTAGTGCCAATGAGCTGATCAAGGGAACTTCATGTTACTTACGCTGTAATCTCTTGCCTTGCGTTATTTTATGTACTGTTATGATTCCTTGCCGTCTTATTACCGACTATAGTCCGTATTCATATAATTTGAAGTCTGCACAATTGTTGCCAGGTTCACCATTTTGTATTCCCATTTTACTGTGATCTTATGTATTTATAGTAGACATAATTAGGATTGCCTTCATGCCACGGATCACACCAATTCTTAGTACATACATAAACCATTAATTAGGTATATAGAAATTTATATCTACATGTACATTTATTCATGAATTTTTGATGTTCAAATATTTAATCATACATTTTATAATAATAAATAATTCGAGTATTTTTCATGGCAACTTTTGATTAACGTAAACTGTTCAGCAGATGTTATTCATTCTTTCTCGACGATAGTGATAACGGTAGCAATAATCAAATTAATATAAAGCGAATTTTAAAAATTCATGAATAGTATATTTTGCCGAGATTGTCACAGGTCGTGCCCGTGGGACACCTAGCTTTTATACGTGGAACAGCTAATTTTTGCGAATTATCAAAATATATACGTGAATCAAGATAGAAATGTTTAGACGTGCTCGTAAGACATCGACATGCGACAACCTCGTCAGCCCATCAACACCAAACCCATACAAATCGTACAATTGTTATAATAAGCTAATAAAAATAATGTTTATTTACTAATACTTAAAAAAAAATTAGCTAGTATAAATGAAGAATATTATAATAATTTTGATACTTTGGACAAGCAAGCGAAAACAAATTTAGTCCAGTATTTGAAAGTTAGTCTAACAGACTTTTTAAATCACAACATGTAAAGCAAATGGCGAATAAAACGTTGGTCCTATGACACTTGGGTCAGTTGAATTCGTCCTTTGTGAATCTAATTGTTTACGTAATAAGATGTATATTGTACTCTATAATAAACTGTATTCGTTAAAGCAATAAGTATGCATCGATTATACAGTGATGGCGGAAGGTTGCCGGCGCCATCGAGGAACGTGTTCTGTCACAAAATGTGTTTTCTTATTGGTTTGCGCTTTGATTTTTGGGCTTATCGATCTTTTTTTTTTAAATAAAGCATCATTAAACTGTCACCAGTAGTATATGACAACTGCATTGGAATGAATAAGTATATTATATATTTCAAGCAAATTTCAAACATCATCTAATTCGTCTAAAATGCCGTCACAATATTTGATTACTAATGAGCGGTGAAGGTAAATGAGGTTTTAATTTAAAAAAATACGATTCCTTTAATTTAAGTGCGAAATCATGTAACGTTATAGCGATGAATGGATATTGCAATCCGCTGGACTAGCATATTGAAGAGTTTTGTTGAATCAACGCGCAAATCAATAGAAAGGTCCCCGATATGTGATACGCTGTTAAGCCATAACCTTTAATGATTAATTAGTTTTAAATGCTTATGCAGATCAAATTAGGAATAATTTTTATCAGATGCAATTGGAATAGGAACCGTAGTAACACCAATCATAGCCTAATTAATTATAACATAGAGTGATGTTAGATTTTATTTATAAGTATTCTTTTTTATATAGTATAAGCAGGCGTGCGGTTAGGGCAGCGGTCCTGCCTCGAGTATATTTTGTGAGCGCACGTCTGCGTCGTATACAGAGATAGTAAAAATTAGCGCAGTTTTAAATCTTTACTATGAATCAGTATAGGTGAAAGAAACAATGAAGTGTAAGCTTGGCTATAATTTATGTAATAAACTATTGATATTTATAAAGTGTTGTTATTTCTAACGTTCTTATTATTATTCGTTATACTACATCAGGGACGTAGCTACCGCCGCAAAGATACGGGGCCCCCGGACTACAAGCAAGGGCCTCGACGTGTGGCTCAAAGCTACGTTTTACATACTACATTTAGTTCCGCCAGCTCCTTTAAAAACCATACCTCTTAAAAACGGGCCCTCCAAAAATATTTGATATGGGCCCCTTTGGGGCTAGCTTCGCCACTGCTATACTAACAAAATACAAACACAAGAGGGCAGCTTATGCACAAAAGCGAGCGAGTTCCCAGCATTGGGTTCTCTACATCAAACCTAAGAGCCTGTGTAGCCAGGCTCTTAGGGCCTGTGTACTCAACGTTTTTTAAACGCGCTTTTGACGCGCGTTTGTAGCGATACAGACGCGATACGCACGCAAGTCAGACGCAGCCTGTAGACCTTTACACACCTGTATAAATTCAAATACGCGGTCGAATCCATACAAACGCGCGTGTGTAGTGATACAGACGCGATGCAAACGCGCGTGTGTAGCGATACAGACGCGATGCAAACGCGCGTGTGTATCGATACAAACGCGCTGGCATTTTGCGTTTTTAAGCAGAACCTCGTCAATAGTAGCAAGATGGCGTCGGTCGAGACAGCATTGATTGCATGCGCTTTGTTATTAATATAAAAAAGGAAGAACAGTGCCATCTATTGTTAATTTAACGAATATTAACAGTTTGCGATCACGTGATACTGGTCTAATGTTTTCTTCAGACTGTAAATCCTGTGCTACTAGCGTAGATTCACACTTCCCTCGCGATGCTAACGCGCGTTTGAATCGATTCAGAGTATTGCGCGTTTGAATCAAGCTGCTCTGTAGGATAAAAGCGCAAACGCTCGTCGACGGCGCGTTTAAAAAACGTGTGCACAGGCCCCTAATGTGATATACAACTTAGTGAGCATGCTAAGTACACAAGAAAACCTTAAGATTACTTATTATTTCATCATCTAAATCCCTTCAGCCTTTTTTACGTGATTGTTACTCAAACACAAACTTTCACATTTATAATATTAGTAAGATTTAAATCTTGCCTTAGTAAACCTACGAAAAAGTATGTACAGTACACAACAAACACATAGGTACAAGCCCAAAATTTCTAGCGAAGGGATTGTCCTAGGTTGGTCCGTAATGCGTCCACTCAACACAATAATTATGATCTTAAAATTAGGTGATGCCCGTAATTCATTAGTACAAGCTGCTAAGTGCTAAGTCTTAAGCACATTATATTATACTGTACATTATATTAAACTGAAAGTCATAAGTGCCTACTAACAAACCATAGCACCATTTTACACTTGGATCGCAATAAATGTTTTGACTTTGGTAATTGCGTATTGACGCTAGTCCCGAGCCAGAATAGGCAACCCCCGAGCATTATGTACGAGATTTGCAATGCGGTGTACGAAGGTGATTGGATACCTAAGTCAGTGACTTTTTGAAGTTCTCGCGCAATAACTTTAAATGCATCAGTGCTGCCGTCAACTGCCACCTATTGATATGCTGCTGACAAATTTGTAAAGGAAGTGTAACAATTAATATATCCGCTTTTACTAAAACTACATAATAAGCGCTTTCATTTAAGCGAAACATTAAATGCTTAATTATATATTTTTGTCATCTGTAAAAGAACTCAACAAATACCTATAACTTTAATACCATCGCATAATTAAGAATTATATTAATGGAATTGATTTAAAAATAGTTGTTATGAGTATTATATTGATATCAAATAAATTTCCAATGCTTTTTATTATGATATGAACTTTATTTATACCGTCAAATTTTTCATTGGCCATAATAAGGAACCATCGTCTTTCCTAGGAACACTACCAATATTTTACCTTAAATTGAGGCAAAATATTTATTTTTCTCTGTAGTACCATAAAAAATCCTTTTACTTGTTCAAAAAATGCAATAACGAAGCCTGTTTACATTGTTCGAAAGTTAAAAATTACGCACCATACAATAGAACGTGCGGTAAAATAGGTACTCTCGCCTAAGTACCTACTTTACCACACGCTCCGTTGTATCCATAGATAGGTATACTGTTTTTTATATTTCTGTGGTTGTATTGGCTTTACGTTTTTTTTTAATTTCCTAAAAAGATATGACAAAACGTGGACAAAACTTACACCAAGAAGTTTCACAATAAGGAGGTGAAATAAAGCGCACTAATACTTTCCAATGCTGCTTCATATTTTTCAATAATACTCAATTAATTGTTAATCAAATTATATCCAACTTTTCATGGCACGAATACCATAGATTAAAAATGGCCGCCACATTAATTAAACTAAAGCTCATTCATTCTATGTAGGTAAGTACTTATACCTAAGTCAACTAAATTAAAAATGGAACAATAACAAATAATAAGCTTATGTAATTTCGGATATTACTTATTATTTGTAAGTATTATGAACACGGAACAGAATTCCGTGATTATGAAGTTCAGTTAAAAATTGAATATCAGCAAAATAATAAAAGTTATCAGTTAAGCGCTCTTGCTCAATATACGTTTGTGAATCGAGAATTTAGATTCGTGCCATTTATACACTGTAAAAGACGTTGCGACTTTCCGATATCAAAAAGCAAAATAAATACAAATGACTTCCAGAAAAAAAACACACTTTAATTTCGGAAGTCGGTGTTTTTGTTAGTTTCTTCGTATTTTGACACCGTCTTCCGAAATAAAAGTTATTTTTTATTTTGTAGGTAGTGTTTTTTTTGGAAGTCGGTTGTATTTTTTTGTAAAAAGTTTTTTATTTTTCACTTTTTAGTGGTACCCCACACCTAACAACACCACTGCAAAATCGCAATTTCGATTACTTGGATGACATAAAACTATCATCCAAGTAGACGAATTTCAGCTATTTCGATTTAAAATCGAAACCGAACCGATCACCGATCGTTTCGTAACCGATTTTGATAAAATTTAAATGGGTCCAATCTGCAAGTATCCTTTCAGATAAAACAAGAATTTTTCAAATCGGTTCATAATTGTCGGAGTTATGAGGTACTTAACAAAAAAAAAAATATATATACAACCGAATTGATAACCTCCTCCTTTTTGGGAAGTCGGTTAAAAAACAAAACGTCACGCGTCGTTCTCATTACTTATCTACCTATCTATTCTTGTACTTTTTGTATATGTTGTAAAATGTTGTAGGGTAAAAGCCAGATAGTTGCCACACTTTTTGAAATTACTTTTTAGATCTCACTACAAAAAGCAAAATACTTTATTTTAAAAATAGGTAAGTACATTCGCCAACACATCAAGCCACCAGAAACTGTAAAAAATTCCCAATCAACTTTGAACCTTATCACTTTTACAATAAAGTTGAAAATTTACAGATTGTTGTAGCTTGGTGTGCTGGTATCTGTAATGATAGCTCTAAGGTTTCATGATAAATAAATAAATAATAATAAATAAATAATCTTCAAACTTGTGAAACTAAAAAACATTCTCTTTCGTGATTCCAGAGTATATCTAGGCGATTTTTGCGGACCTCTAAATTTTGTGACAACCATCCCGTGTATGTGATAGTTGCCTTATTCATATACATTTATGATTGATGCCCCGCCGAGAAAAAGGACTTTTATCCCGCAAAAACTTTGATCACAACTTGACATCCCTTGAAATCGCACAGGCACATGCAACATGGACGAGCTGTCATGCCATCTTGTTTACCCACGCCTTCATGTCGACATTTTTACAGAATTGACCGACTGATTCCCCGGCCAGAGACTCGTCCACCGGGTGCATCTGAGCGAGTACTGAGAATGAGGAAAACCTTCTCAATTTTGCTTATGCAGAAACATTCCGTCATGTCCGACTGTTCCTACATTATGATGCTAATCTACTTTCTGACTATTATCTCAATTTTATTATCTTACTTCGGTTTGCATAATATGTCACCGGAAAATGGCCAACGCGTGAAATTATAAACTATTTTTTCTAATTAAGACACGGATGTATTGGAAACTGTTTAATTCAGATGGGATAAATTATATATACAAAACAATTTTTTCATAATATATCGAGAAATGATAAATCTAATGATTCTAATCAAGATTTACTACAATCTTACGGAGTCTGCCATTTCCCGGTTACACATATAATAATAGTTAGGTACTTATTTACTAAAATATCATCTTGAGTGTAGGTACAGTCGCCAGCAACATCAATCTACCCGAAACTGTCAAATTTTCCCAATCAATCTTGAACCTTATAACATCCACAATAAATTTGAAAATCTATTGAATTAATTTGACAGATTGTTGTAGCTTGACGTCCTGGCGTCTGTACCTTATCATGGGAAAAATCACTACAGCTTGATTGGCTCAAATTGCTAACATCATTTTACTGTAAGTTGGTACCTACCTAAATGAAGAATCTTTTTTTTTAATTTTAATAAAACTGTAAGTTTATCAAGTGAGGCGTGGGGTCCTTCATTCGTTTTCCTCTGACTTGCGACCAACTTGCTTGTTTTAAAGGATTCCTTCTTCCCACAGCTGTTCCGGCCCCAACGTGACTTGGAACGCGTCACGGGATGCGGGACAAGGTCTGGTAGGGTCTGGTGCCGTAGGCAAGTGTGCACGAAGCCTAGGAAATGATTCGAAAAGGAACAACTCTTTATTGCCGAATACAGAAGTAGAACACATTTCCAGATGTTTTATTTTATTTATTTACTAGCTGACCCGCGCAACTTCGTCTGCGTCACATTTTCCATTAATGCTCCGCTCCTATTTACGTTAGCGTGATGATATTGATGATATTCAAAATGAAATACTTATGATGATTAACGTACCTATTTATTTGGATAAAGATTAATACCATGTTAAATAAAACTTCCTAGCAAATTATGCATTATTTTAGAACAAATTTCATTTCCATAAAAAGGGTTACAGTGAGTTAACCTTAAGGGATAGACATAATTAGGTATGCTGTCGAGGACTTTTTTTTAGAACTTTTAAAAGAGGAATTTCTTTACCTATACTTGATTTTTGCGTAACTTAAACCGTTTACGCAGCGCACGCAACGGAAGCTTTTTCCCGCTTGCAACAATAATTCTTATTGCTGCTCCGCTCCGCCTATTGGTCATCAAACTCTTCTGCTTTATAATATTAGTATAGATTTTTTTTTTATTTTTTTTTTTGGCACACATACAAGTTATAATGCATTTACAATTTACACAGTTAAGAATGTGATAAAATATGAAGTGAAAACATCGGATGTGGCCATGGGCCCCAAACTAGGCACAGCCTGTATCTTGGTGGCCCAGGAAGTGTGAATAGGCATTTAGATTTCACGTGAACAGCACAATGTTACCTACTTTTTAAACAAGTCAAACTTAAGAGTAAAATAATTATAATCAGAAAAAAGGACAGCAAAAATGTCGATTGAAAACTAATTTACCTATAAACTAAAATTAATTCAAATACAATCAAAGTGAAAATCAAAATGGAAAGAAAAAACAAAAAAAAATGATTAAAAACAAATGATAAAAAAACAACAATAAAATGAAATAAAAATCAAAATTCATTACAAAATCAAAAATATACAAATCAGATCCCAATTGAAGTAATAACAATAAGAGACATAAAAAAAAAACAGAAAAGTCATAAATTTCCAAAATTCTGTAGGATATACTGTTAGTGATTTATTGTTTAGAAATAGGTTACATCAGAATTAAAATGCAAGTTACAAAATGTATTTCAAGTAAACAGGTTTTGTGAACGTGCAGTACCCTGTGTTCTGCCAATTTAATTTAGACACTTAAAACTTTGATTAAAATGATGATCAGTTGGTCCTAAAAAGACCAATTTAGCAGAATCTTGGCCCATACAAGGTTTGTTGGATCATACAAAATTCTGCCAAATTTCATCTTTATCGCTAAAGCAATAATTTTCAATTTTACTACTACTTTATCGCTACAGTATTAATTTTCAGTTCAAGGTTGATTGGGAAAATTTGACAGTTTCAGGTAGCTCGATGTGCTGGCTGCATAGACTATTAATTCTCTATGGCTGGCTGATTCTACTAGAGCGGCCATTTTAGACCCGCTGATTTCTATCTGACTGGCGTGTTCTTGTTTGCTACCAGTGAAGAAGATAAGCTCTGTAAATTATAACTCGTCTACACATTTCTCATTGCTGGTACACTCGCACAGACCTTCTCTGTCTAAGAGGCAGTGGGCCTAGTGCGGATTGGTAGTAATGTCACATGTCTTCGAATTGTATTGTTCTAGGACCTGCTGCTGTCCTCACCTGGGTTCGAACCTGCGTCCTACAATTCGTAAGTCAGGGCTGTCACCATTGGGTCAACACTGCAAACCATCATGAAATCGACAAAATTGAATCGACCTATTAAAACTAGTTCTTTTATTTTTTGAGAAGGTACTTCAACGACTAACTCACTAAAATATAGATACCTACACAAACATAAAATCACTTTAGGTATATTGAATTCTTCACTTACAGAAGTACACAGCTCTAACAGAATTTATTTATTAATCGACATGTTGGAGAGGTACCTACCATTAGGATTGGATTGTGTACAACAGTACAAGTAAAAGAAAATTAAAATGAGTAGGTACTTAATGTTCACCAATACGAGTACTTACAATGGAAAGTACAGAAATAAAAATATAAGGAAATGGAATTAAATATTCGTCTGCTTAGCCTTTTCCCAACTATATTGGGGTCGGCTTCCAATCAAACCGAATTTAGCTGAGTAGGTACCAGTATTTAATGTGGAGCGGCTGCCTACCAGACCTCCACAACCCATTAACTGGGTAACACGGCACTCATCGGAATCTGACTGCAGTCTCTGCCAAAGATCTACAAAAGACAGCCGGGGCCAACGGCTTAACGTGCTTTCCGAGGCACGCAAAAAACTTGGTTTTTTCAGTCGGCCAACTAGACACGCAACAACAGGCTCCTGAGGAATCGCGGAGGGTAAAGTAAACTACCACAGCGAGTATGAATACCCACCTATATTGTGACTGTGCGATCACTAATACGTTTACCACGGTAGGAGGTAAGTACCTACCTACCTAATAGATTTAGGCACTAAGTGCTGACTCGCAATCAATTAGCTGACTAAGAGGGCCGCATTTATCGAAATGGGACCGTATTATGAACAATGTGGACGTAAATATGGCGCATTATTTGTTTTAAAAGTAAAGCGTCGTCGAATTTAATTTACCTCGTATGTCAACATTCATCAAATCGTTTAGGCAAAGAGTCTATGACACAGAAATCAACACGCATTCATACAAAGTATTACGTAAGTATCTATCTATGTAAATACTTTCCATTATCGTGTCCGATCAGCGTAATTTGTAGTCTTGATCTGAGGGCCAATTCTACTAATTTACAGCTTTAGCATTCTCATGTCAATCGCAAACTGTCAAAAAATTATGAAAACCATGAAAACTAAGGCTTTTTTGACAGTTTACGATTGACATGTGAATGCGAAATGATGAATGAGATGCGAATGTGGAAATTAGTAGAATTGGCACCATGTTCACCATAGGGGACCGTCTCCACGAGCGAGAAAATCGCGGCGAGTTGACGTTTGTTCATACATCGGATCGCCGCGATAATATCGCCGTGTGGAGACACGTTCATAGAGTTCTTATATAAATACGTGGCATGTACGATAATATCGCCGCGATTCTCTCGCTCGTGGAGATGGCCCCTAAGTGTTCACCGCATTTTGTGGCCAAAGCTGTTCAGTGACTATTAGGTGTTCACGACTTTGGCACTTTGTACTTGCTCATCGAATATTGTCGCTGACTGTGCCATATTACCTTACGCCTTGTCAAACTGTAAATTGTTAAAAGGCGATACATACTTTGACCAACCCATTGCTAAGAGTTACGGCCCGGCTACACGTTCCGTCTTGACCGAGAGCATGCCTGCACAAACCAGTTTGCGCAGAGAAACGCGTAGGTACGTGTAGACGGCAAGACGGTAGCTCGGAACACAACAATGCTGTTAACATTGTTGTTATGGCGACAGACTTAGACAAGATGGTGGTAGCTTGCCAGGCGGACTTAGAACGAACAAGTTCTACCACCAACCAAACCGAGCAATAAATTTGCCCCCGCTGGGAATCGAACCCGGGACCTCTGGGTCTGAATCAGGTGGTATAACCACTAGACCACGGAGGCGGTTAGTTTCACCTGTTTAGCACCACCCGGGGACCACGTGTAGGGATTCGCGTATTCTCCTACGGATGCGGGTGATTCGGCCCCCTAACATCAAAATAAATACAAAATATAAACAAATTTCATATTTTTGTATTGTATTGTATTTTTAACCAATGCTAAAAAATACTACACTTCTTAAGGTGGAAGCTCCAGGGTAGCCCGCGAAATGCAAATATTTTTACGTGTTTTGCAATTTGCCGGTCAGTGTGAAGCTGTATGTTAAACAAAATACGGTTCGCGATCGTAAAGAGCATTTATCTAAAGGATTATAATCATTTGACTCATCAATATAACCCTTAAAGTTCATAGAACTCGATTGAATGTTATTTCGTGAAAAAGTCATTCAATCGAGTTGCATGAAGTTAGTTGCAGGTATATATAAATTTGTACCAAGTCGAAAAACAAGAATGAAAATCTTTGTTATTAAAGTGAGTCCTTTAAAGACATATCTACGAGTATTAGGGGAAGGACAATGACCGTAACTATCTGCACCTGACATCAAAATAGCCTGCCGGATTACTGAGTGATTGTAAATTGATTAGCAAACACAGAGATAAGGGGTACCTGTGTAATTTAGTAGGTACAATGGTCCCGCATACGTCTCAGATTGGACAGATGCTATCTAAGGCGGGAATATATTCTGATTAGGTAACACCTATTTAATTAATTGATCTAAACTAACTAAGCGGAGCAGCCAGGATTCTTTTTAGCAGCTATGCGGTGGCTCCGTGTTCTCCTAACACTCTCTGGAGTGCAAACATCCTAACCCATCGCAAGAGAGATGGCGGCATTTAGGCTAGTTTCCATCATCCACAAATTGCAAAACTATTTAGTCCGTCAGTTAGAAGATTGAAAAATAATGGACACGTGTTTTTGTTTTATGTAAATCAATGAATATTAAAAAGATAAAACGTATCAAAACTCGGGAGCGTCACGACCCGCTAAAAATTTTGTCAGGGCGTGACTACTATACATTACGTACTATATTACGTGAATTTTAAAAGCGTCGTAACTTCGTCAATTTTGGTTCCCGTAACAAAAGAAAAAATACGGACGGACTAATTAGATTTTTTCAGGGCAGAAGCCTATTATCGTTGGAACTACTTACTGTCGTATGGCAGCCCAGATACACGACAGTTGTAAATTGTATGGTGAAGTCGTTCAGTGCCTGCAGTTGGGCTCAAAAAGGGGCAGTGAGGCTGCCGTATACGCACTTTCGACTTACATTAAAATGCAATTAACCTTTAAAATTGAAGATTATGTACATTATTATGTTGAGTAGATTTAGGTGATTTTATAAAATGCTCTCCAATACACGTAATGAAGCTGAAATGTGCATTCCTCCTTTGTACTTACGTTAGGACTTAGGAAAGTTAGGAGATGTTCTGTATAAAAGTATGTCATGTTCGAACAATGTTACTACCAAATTAATAAATGAATTGAATCATCTCTCAGTCGCAAAATACTGGAACAATAACAAGAAACCATTGCTTGTACAACGAGTGTTGTAAACTCCATAATAATATCCATTGTTCAAGTACTGTACATATGTGCTCATTAGAGAATTGGTTGACAGGTATAAACGTAGGTACGGGATAAAATTACTTCTAAGTTTCAAAGCAGCAAAACGCAGCCATGAGGTTAGGTACATCACTCGTCTCGTCTCGTCGGAGTCGTCGGCTACCTATCTTTGTGTTATCTAGTTTAATTTAGTTTTATTTACTTAGCTCAATTGATTTGTTGAGTTTTCTGAGCAGCTTTGTTGATAAGATTTAGGCTTTTTTTATGTTACGACAACGTTTTGTGTGCATTTTGCCGAGTTTACCTGTAAGAGATTGTTAAGTACACTTTATTCTAATTGATTGCTTCTGTGTAATTTGCTTATAATGTTAGTGTATACAATTGTTGGTGAACCAAAATAAATAAATCACTCAAATTCGATGTTATCAAAGGACTTAGTGAAAAGTACCCAGGATGGAAAGGGTAGGTTAGGTACTTTACTGTTGGGTCTAAAAGCAAAACTGGATGCGGTGCAGGTGCAGCTTATCATAGTTTGAGTGATGGAACTTCGGCCTTGTTCGAAACGTATCTGTAATGACGATGGAACTCCTATTGAGTACTTTAAGGCGAATTATTTTTTCAAATCGGAGCAATTTCGGAGCCACGTTGCGTATGGCAATGCTCAGCGCTGGATTTACAATAGGGGCAGTCGGCGCTAGTGCCTAGGGCGGCAAATTTTCTAGGGCGGAAAAATTTAGAAAGAGAAAAGAAAATATTGATCTATTCTCATAGTTAGTACTTTGTACTGTTTAGTGGATCATTCCAGAAATTCCATGCATTATTTGTAAAATCGAAATTATGTAAATTATGATTTCGGCACTATTAGTCAAAATTAAATTTCAAAATAATTCAATACATGTGAAGAAGACTTAAAAAAATATACTATCATTGTTGAAAAACTTCGTTGAATAACTTAATCGACAAATCCATAATAATTAAAAAAAAAAAAAAACGATCCGTCAGTAGTGTTTATTCCACAGGAATGATAATTTTTATTTTCTGATTTTAAAAAAATATTCGTAGTTTTTCCGAAAAATTAAAAAGTTTTTGGAGTCTTTTCTGCATCAAAAAAAAAAATCCATAATCAATAAATGAATTAAAAAAAAAAAAACAAAATTAGGTATAAAGGTATAATTTAAGTAAAATTTCAATGTAGGGGCGGCATTTTCTACAGTGCCCAGGTGTGGCACTAAGTTTAAATCCGGCCTTGGCGATGCTTGTCCTTTGGCCGAGGTAAATGTCACTAAGCGTCTTGACAAGTTATAGGCACTCGGACCCCACGATCCGAGAGTTTCAACCCCAAACGGCTCTAAAATATAACCAACGAGGTTATTAGATTTCAGGAAAACCTGAAATTCGTTCGGAACCCTTCGAACGCGAGTCCGAAGCACTTGGCCAATTTTTATTTGAGTAGGGTTTGTTCTCGGATCTAGTGGGATATTCCATATGTAGGCACACTTGCACCAACCCCATCTTCCTAGCTCGTCGTGCGATGGTGGTGCTGCCGATGAGGCTGCTGAGAACCTCAAACGACGGAAATATGATACCTAACCTAGTTGGCAATTAGGCATATTTTCGAACCGTTTGGGGTTGTAACACTTGTACCGTGGGGTCCAAGTACTCATGCTTTATTTAAAGAACTTGCTAAACGCTGAGTTGACACTTCGCGTAGCCCAAGGGCTGCGTTTTACCTCGGACAGAGGATGAACATTGCCATACAACGTTACAATGCTGCCATTCTTTTGGAGCTCACTTCCAGTCCACAGCCATGCGGGCGAATTTTACCTATATCCTCGGTTCACAGCGTTGGCGATTTTTTACCTTAAGGTGAATGCTTCAACCAGCCCGCGAAATTCAAAATTTCTTACGTTTTTTGCAATTTACAGGCCAGTGCTAGGTTGTATGTTGATTACAATATTATTCGCGGCTGTAAGACGTACATAGTTACAGAATTATAATCATCAAAATTACCAATACAACCCTGCAAGTTCATAAAGGCCTGGAAACAAAAAAAAAACAGAAAAAGTAATTCCTAGAGCTTTATGAACTTAGAGTGTTGTATTGATTATTTGCGCTAATCTCGGGAACTACCGGCTCGAACTGAAAAATTATTTTTGCGTTGGATAGTCAATTTATCGAGGAAGGCTATAGGCTATATTATAACATCATGCTATGACCACTAGGAGCGGAGCAGCAATAAGAAAGGTTGCAAGCGGGAAAATAGCTTACGTTGCGTGCGCTGCGTAAACGGTTACGCAAAAATCAAGTATTACGAAATTATTCCTCTTTAAAACTTCTAAAAAAAAGTCCTCGACAGCATATGTCTATCCCTTTGGGTTAACTCACTATAACCATTTTTATGGAAATCTTTGTTCCAAAATAATGCATTGAAGAGTTTATTTGTTTGAACGCGCTAATCTCAGGAACTCTGGTCTGACTTGAGAAATTCTTTCAGTGTTAGATAGCCTATTTATTAAGGAAGGTTATAAACTATATATATATCATCACGCTAAGACAAATAGGAGCGGAGCATTAATGGTAAATGTGATGCAGACGAAGTTGCGCGGGTCAGCTATTGAGTAAAGTAGAGACTATAGTAGAGACAACCAAAAATAGCCAGAGAAGGTATTCACAGATCACTAACAGAAACCATTTCGAGCATTTTTTTTGTTATTTTCTGTATTATCTGTATTAATTGGGTACCTATCAATTTAAAATCAATAAAATACAAAAGATGTTATCTGCGTTCAATGCCTTTACCATCGACATAATTGTAGTCAAATAATTAAGTAGGTACTTACAATTTAATTACGTTTTTTTATTAGTTTAGGGATACGTCGCTAGTCAGTACAGATAGTCATAAACTGGCCAAGTGCGAGTCGGACCCGCGTGCAAGGGTTCTAGACCAATTTTTTTTTTTTTAACATGATAAATATGATAATATAACACAACAGACTTTTCCTGCAAGCTTTAGGTATATAACTATTATCTGCATTTATTTCAAAACTTTTTTTTTTTTTTAATTTTCCCCTTAGGGAATTGTAATTTTTGGCCTAATTTCTTGAATAACTTCCAAACTGTTTATTTTAAAATTATCAATAAATATAATTAAAACCCTCACAGTAAGCCCTTTCATTTGATATGTCACACGTTACAATTTGAAAAACTTTTTTTAAATTTTCTATTTTGACCCCCAAAAGTGACCCCCATACTCAAAAATTTATTTATTTACGTAACGCGTCCGTGTTGAGGTTACACAGTCTATATGTAGGTATACCGAATTTCAACAGAATGGGTTCAGTAGATCCGGAGAAAACTGGCTGTGACAGACGGACAGACAGACAGACGGACAGACAGACAGACGGCAAGACAGTCACCTCAGTGATCCTATAAGGGTTCCGTTTTTCACGGATGTTCGGAACCCTTTTGTTTTTTTTTTGAGGAAGTCCTCATAGATATACTCCGTCTGGGGATTTTTATATCAGACACCTACTGACTAAAACCCCACAGTTCTTATCGTTACCATGAGTCCGAGGAGGTCCGGGATACAATGAAATTCACGCGCACCCCCGACTGGTATCAGCCCGCGATTGCTAGCGAGCTCCAACTCTCAGTGTGGACGCTTCTACGACCGCACATATTCTCTCTGCGGTCTTCGCAGTATTGCGGCATTGCAAGCCGTCAAGTTGTCTGCCCACACGATTGCCCAGGGCCATGGACCCCACGATCCCCACGTAGAGCCTCTGGCAAGAGGCGTTGGGTCCTCCCAAATAAGGCAAAAGCCGTGAAAGAGCAGCTGCAACGCTCATCAACTTGGAGACAAGACGCTGCATATGCGGCTCGAAGTCCCATCGGATGTCGAGGACGAGTCCCAGATACTTCACTGTTGACTCGAAACCGATGCGGACGCCTCCTACCACTTAATGTGAATCCCGAGGTGGCTTATTCCGAGGCCCATGAAAACATAGGGTCCCAGACTGGTGCAAGGCCACTTCGAGACCTAAAAACCGGAGCCAACGACCTGCGCAACCCCTGCCGTGGCCAGTATTGCCGCTTGTCGATGCGTATGCCCACGGGCCGTCACCAGGGTGTCATCAGCGTGGCATATTACGTCAATGCCCTCGGGAAGTGCACCGCATTAGCACCCAGTTGTAACCAATGTTCCACAGCGGCGATCGTAAGACCGAGGCCTGTAGAACACCGCACAACATGTTCGGAACTCTAAAAATGGTAATTTCAAGAGATATTTTATTGTGATAAACACTGTAGTTGTCTACCTACGTACTTAACTACTACGTAGGTACTGAAATTGGAAAATGTGTTAGCTCGAGCGATAAAAGTCAAGTAAGTATTGTCAAGTCTAGCGTTTCATGTACCTACTGTATCTAATCGTATTATACAGACCTACCTACCTAGCCACAGATGAATTGGGTTTGGTTTTTGTTTTGTGGATTTAGATTGCGTTAGTACTAGCCTGCTTACTACCTAGGTAAACCTATAATTTTCATTCGCGCCGTGATGCGGCGGCGGTAGGTAAATAGGTAATTCTTTTCGTGCGGTTGCGAAACGTTCCACAAGGCCGGTGTTAGCGTTATTTTTATTTTGTTTAGCTTTGCGGTTTACCAAAGCGGTTGTCCGGTTACCATCCTATTAAATGGTAAAGTTAATTGCAACCATGGTAGGTGACCTGTCTGCTCAGTCCGTAGTGCGGTAGATCGATCAGAATAGTAACTGGCAGGCTGCACTCGCGCGTGAAATTACTCTAGAAATATGAAGGACGCGGGAAGACAGGATCTGTCGATAAGCGACTCTTGGGGGAGACCTATGTAGGCACTGCTAGACATAAGCCTCCCCAAAGAGTCCCAATAATTATAATTTCTAGATAGTTACATAACTACACACGTTAAACTTATAACACTTCTCAGGCCTAAGTAGTTACCTACCCTTTATTTAGTTATAGCCTCAAACTGGCTACAGTGGATGCAGTGATGGCGTGAGTGCAAGTTTGTTCACGTGTGCAACTTCTTGTCTGTCGCGGGCGTCCCGTCTAGGCCGTTCACCCGTGTCTCCGCCTCCGTGTGGTGCTATTCTGTCAGAATATCACCGTGAAAACTTAGGAAAAGTGAACGTGCAGTATACTACTAGCTGTCATCCAACATCATGTGACTAGCAAACTACCAACAATTATTTTTTTTGGACAAGCCCGCCACACATTTCCGACCACTGCAACTCCTGAAAGCCAGAATCAACAGTGGCGACTACCAGAAAAACGCCGAGCTAATGAAGCCCGACGAGTCCCGAAGAAACGATTCAACAGTCTTGGATCCCGCAACGAAATTAATGAGAAGATTTTAGATTAGGAAAGAATAAATATAATTTCCACTTTCCTCCTTAGATAACAGCAGACAGATTAGAGCTAGGCCAATAGGCACCAAGGGACATAATTATACAACTGGGTTAAGTCCAGTTGCCAAGCACCACGTATTATATAGGTATTAACACTGAAACTAATGGGTCATAAATTGTGAGCTACTTTTGATTCCAGTAATAGGTAATTATGGCAAAATCACCTGAACGCACGGAAATTTGTTCTGGTTTCTACAAGGTCCGTATAGTAAACTACTCCAGATGTAACCTGAATACTTTCTAACATAATATTACGTTCACTCTGCCAAAGAATACCAACCAACTGCCAACTATATTGGGGTAGACTTTCAGTCAAACCGGATTCAGGTGAATACCTACCAGTACTTTACGCGGAGCGCCACCAGACCACATTCGACAACCCATCGTACTGTCATCCAACCATCCAAAATGTTTGTATAGATTAGCAGTGTACAAATGTTCACTTCACCTAAGCTAACAGCAGCAGTGCAATTTTGTAAACCTCTCACCGTGACCCCTTAGGTGAAGTGAACATGAAGAGAGCTGTCAATCCACACAAACAAGATGGAATGACAGGTCACTTCACAAAACAAGAGCAAGCCCATTAGATTATTAAAAAAAAAAATGTTACAGGTGTTGCTGGGGAGTTTGTTGGCCACTTCTTCTCCACAGCTAAAACACTAGGAAGTGGTGACGGGCGGGCGTTTTGAGGGACTGTCTTTTGTAAAAACTTGACGTTCAAAAAGCGCTGGCTCTCAGCCTAATTCGAATAAGTCTTTTGAATTTAAAAAAAAATACTTCAGGCTCACTCCACCTAAGTTGACACGGTGAGACGTAGACAGAATAGACCTCACTGCTGCTTTTCGCTACAAGCTCACTCCGCCAAATATTCACGGCGAGTTGTTTACAGAATAGGCTGGCGGGTGAAGTAAAGATTTAGGTAAAAAATAAAACAAATCATGTCTGTAAATATCTGTATTCATTTATCGAAATATAATTATACAAAATAATATGGCGACTTAACGTAATATAATGTAAAACTAACTAGGTAGTTAAGTTAATATTATTTTTTAATTTTACAAAATACTTTTGTAGAGAGGAACTCAAAAAAAAATAGCCCAAATTTTAATGTACAGTCGCCATCACATCAGGCTATCAAAAACTGTCAATTTTTCCCAGTCAAATTCGAACCCAATTTCTTTAAGAATATACTTAGTTTAAAATCTAACAAAGAAATTTGACAGATTGTTTAGCTTGATGTGCTGGCGTCTGTACCTACAGCACAGCCATATGATCACGGCAAAGATTACAAGATCAGCAGTTAATGAATCATTAATATAACTCCTCACAAAAAAACTAGACATAAAACGATAAATAGAATCAGTTGCAAAAGTTGGATTAACAGCACCTTTTTTAGTTTATAATGTAAAACAGTCTGATTTTCTAATTTAGGAGTCGAATTTTAGTTAATATGTAAATCAAACAGCGCACTAAGCCTAACAGCATTGTTCGGGTGTGTGATCATCCCAATCTGCAATAAGATTTAACCTACCAATTGAGTTTGAGATAAACACTCGTTAGCTAACCAACCCAATCAAACAAGGCCGCTAAGTAAGGTCAAGGAACTCGCGAATGTATCCTCACGACCTCAATCCTATCGGCCGTTTACTATATTTTATCCAACGAACAAATTATGTCGGAATTAATTATTCTAAAATCTGCAACTGACTCGAGATTACAACAGCAAAGATCTGAAATAGCATTCACTCTTCAAATATCATTAAAAAAAACATTTATTCAATAATAATTCAAATATGAGTATGGATAACATAATGAGAAAAATATTAAAACCTAAAAGTACAATGATCTACTTTACGTCGCGCACATTCCGAATCCTGGTAATTTTACAGCTCTTTTCTCGTAAAATATTAACTTTATTGAAACTTAGATAGAAATTGTTCTGATTCCGATAATGCGATATTGATATCGTCAATATCGGAATTGTAATACTAGACACGAGTGGCTCCAAATTTTTCTAGATACATTTTTTTTTTAATATTGCAATACTAAATGTAACATTTAGAGGCAAAATATTTAACTATGTTACTAATCTCGAATTAGAACGTTTCGCAAACTATTTAACGTGCAGTCTATATTTATAAGTCTGTACTATATTTCTTCTGGGGACTGATGAATACTACAAGAAAAAGTGCATTTTTCATATAGTAATATGGATATTTCATATTTGGTGTTCTTACATAAATAATCCTTCAACACTTTTACTTTATATAAATTTATATAATAAAAAATAATGTTGCACAAATCTACGAAATATAGCAGTCATAGCCAGAATTTATCATTCCATAAACCGATCTGCTCTTCTTATGATTTAAGATGTCTATGGTCTACATTCCCCGGAGACTTAAGCAAGTTCCCAGTAGCGGTGTTACTTTAGACTAGCTGGACAATGCACAGAGATAAAATAGGACTTCGTTTACCAGAACACCATTGTTCTTAATAGTTAGTAGGTTTTATTAAATTAACAATGAATAAATTATATGAGCTAGAGATAATTTGTTAAACTTAATACCCAGTATCGACCTGTTTCGTAGAATCTATTTTTAAGGACACAAATAACGTCCCTTCTTTTTCTGTGAATCTGATTCTATCATTTATTTGTTCTGAATAAGCACGTAGCTCGCTTTTGCCGTTTATTAAACAAAAAAGGATTACGTTCAGAATTTTTCAAATCGCTTTGTGTTGGTGACAGTTTCGAAACTTTCACTGAACAAATTAATTGTTTCGAGTCCACACGGGCTCCGGGTACTATGAATCGTAAAAATACAAAACTAACGCGTGTGCATGGCAACTGCACAAAACTTTATATTAAACGTCCAGTTAAAATTGGCCAGTTCAAAAATCCGAAATTTGCAAGCTTTTTGGTTACAAATTTAACTTCAGGCTATGACTGTGTAGATTCGACAAACTATATTAATTTCACAGTTTTACAATATTGTTACTCAGTCCCATTTCCAGTCTGAGAATACATAACGATAGAGAAAATGATACACGTTATATATGTTACCGGTAAATGGCAGACTTCGTTAGATTGTTATAAATCTTGATTAAGTAGATTATAATTTCTCGATATATTTTGATAAAAACGTTTTCAATATATCCGTGTCTTATTAAAAAAAAAAACTTTTCAATTTCACGCGATGTTTTACAATCTTACACAGTTTGCCATTTTCCTGTGACATATACAATTAGATAAAATTTGCCCTTTATCGCATAACTATTGTCTTTATTAATATCAGAATCCAAATATGAATCGTATAATAAAGTTATATGAACGTCGTGCAACCATTGCTATAAGTATACAGATGCAGTTTGAAAATTTACATTTTAAATATTTCAACAATTACAGAATATAAACATTACTTACAGTAATCAATATTACATTGTGTTTTCATAAGTCGTGGTGGTCTACAAGTGGGACACAAGAAAAAAATAAGAAGAATGTGCGCATAAATTCATGACGCTTGAAGTGCAACACACTTGATTATACAGTTTTTCCTTTACGTTAGGTAGGTACGTTTAAAAATAAACATGGCCGAAGAAACGTGGTCTTTGAATAATATAGATGTCTAGCTTAGCGCTTCTAAGTAGGCTAACGTACTGTCCCGACTGTCCGATATCGATTTGAATGGTAAATTGAATTTTAAAGCGACAAAGCGGTTTAAATTACTGTTTTACCTGCAAATAGCGCTTGCCTAGTAATTTTCAGTGAATAGGCGTAGTTACGTATCGCTATATGTACTTAAAGCGTTATACTTCCCCGCACGCTACTGCGAGGAAATAGAACACTGCTGGTTTCAATAATAAATCAAAAGGATGTTGCACCACAAACGTGCGACATGTGCTTAGTGAATAAAAAATGTAGGAGATAATGAAGCAACGATATTCACATAAGTTATGCAAAACTTACAAAATGACATTCAGATTAGAAATAAACAAACTAAATATGCGGCGCGACATGATCCTGTTGCTGCAACGTTGCGCGTAGCATTTTTACCATTCATGAGTCAGATCTTCGTGGCGTGTTGCAAGTTCAAGCCTCACAACTCACAAACTTTCATTTCATTACCAGCCTTTTTTACATTTATCAAGCAACATGTTCTTGACCACGTTACCATAGGACCACCACAGCTCACAATCAGACAATCACTAAATAGCTACCCATTGCATCTCTTACAAAGGCAATAGTGTTGGTACTATGTTATTATCATATTCGGATACGGCGCGAGTGTGATCCCACCAATATGGCGTAGACATTGTTGGAATTACACGAACTCTACATTAACACGAACGATATTATTTGATAACGATAAACAATTACATATACTATAAATGCCGTACTAGCAACAACATTCAGCTGATAAACTATAAATATTACAGTGATTATTCATAACTTACAAAGTAATTTTAAATATAGACTCAATTTTACTAAAAGAGTTGTAGTTTAGAATCTCGTTATACGCGCACATTGTTTAGGCCGCCACAATCTGGCGATAGTGAAAGTCAGTCCTGCAGTAGGTATTCATAAACTATTAAAAACACTGCGTCAGTAACAAATAATGATATAATGTTTAATTACATTACAACTACAAATATAAATTCTGATTAATTAACGAGGCACTTGGAAAATTAGCTTGACGAAACATAGTAGTGTAGGTATTGCTTACGTGATATCAAAGTTTTAGAATTTCTGTTGATTGTTCAGTATGAATAGTGGTAGCTTTGAGCTTCTATTACAAGAACCAGTCAATGCGATACAAATAGTATTAAATCGATCGTGTAGGAGGAAAATTGTACAACACTCAGGACGGTCCGAGCCCCGCATTTGAAGAGTCTCTCTGTAGGTACATGTTTGCAGGAAATTTAAAATTTTCTCCGAAATGTGTACAGCTTCCACCGATACTGCTTGCATTGAGAATTCGCGAGGGACCTGCAGGACTTTAAAGTTTGTAAAGTATGTTTTAGAAAGCTACTCTGCTCTCAAGTAGTAACTGCTTTAGTGGGGCCGTTCTTCAGACAATCTTTGAGAGGGTCGAGGTTAACAACCTGGCTTTTGACGAAGCAGCAGGACTCTAATGTCCACTGGGAGAGATGGATACTGAACCAAAGTGTTCACATGCAGAGAGGGTCATAGATGACTCAGACGAGGTTTTCAACCTAATAAATTTGGGACTGCTTTAGATGAATTTGCACTCCAAATAATGGACTCGAGCAAAAACAAAATTTGCGTTAAGTGAAACAGACATTCTTTACCTGGTACGATGTGTCATGAATACAAATGGGAATTAATTGGAATAGACTTTAGATAGTTTAATTTTATAAATGCTAGCTGTTTTAACTGCAGCGAGCAGTGGTAAAGATTTCCTCTGAATCATCAGTAGTTAAGTAATATAGTTGATTAGATAGTTGTAAAAAACAAGCTGCTCCGGGGAACATCCCTGGCATCCCAGTGGCGGGATTCAAGCACTGAAGTATTCATGGAAGACTGGGAGTTTTACTGCACAATTTCAATAAAATTGGCTCTAATTAGGATTGCATTACGTTTTAGATTTTCACAAAAACAGGCAAAATAAGCCATTAACGATAAAACAGGCTGGAACTGTCACGTGTCGGTTTGGTGACGCTCTTGCACTATCAGATTTTAAAATCATTAGATTCGACCATTAGATTATTTTATTATTCGATTTTAGAATGTCCACTATAATTAGATACTGATCTAGAACAGAGATAAACAGATAACACACTTGTAATGCAATATACTTAATCTATTGTTAGTGTACTTACACAAACGTTTAACGATAAGATAGCGAGATAGAATCGGCATCTCTACACATCATAGAAAAATATCCGCCAAACAGATTAACATTTCAGAAACACAAGGAATTTAATTACCTGGCTCGAAAATTAAAACTTAAGTACCTACACGATCGATTTGTACATGTATGAAACACTTATAACATGATTAAATGATATCAAATGAAGTGTAAGTCATCTGTTCCTGTTTACAAACTATAATAGCTACACAAATATACAATACTCATTAGATTTAGAATTAGTGTGTTACCCAACCAAGAACCTTTGAAGAAGCTTTGCCAACAAATACAAGCAAACATATTGGCAAAATTCGAGTTGATCGTCCAGACTTGTAACTCTCATCAAACTGTATTTAGTTTTTTTTCCTAAGACACTAAGCACCGCTGAAGTTTCGCGAATATTCGCAGCTTGGAGATTCTGATTTGAAAATTATAAACACAATTCAAAAGTTGGTTATCATTTTCGCGAATGTACAGAGGAAAACAGTATGAATCAAATTGTAATTTTTTCAGTTCTGAATGCACCGAATCAGACAAGCTGTTCACTTGGAGTATTTAGTGGCCGGTGACAGCGCGGCTTCGCTTCAATAGCACGTGGCAATTAGTGGCTCCTGCATCCCAACTCCAGTGGAACATGCCGTATACCTTCCTACTGAAATAGGTAGGAGGATCATGAAAAAGTTGTAAAAAAACACTCATTACAATATCGGTTTAGAGTTAGCGCTTAGAAATGGGTTTTACTTTTGTTGTTCCGTGTCCGTGGACATTGTTCAATGGAAAAATCGATTTTTGTGGTTACAGCACTAATTTTATCGTTTTTCGCATTTTGTACCTACCAAGTATCAAGAATATCCTAATATATAAAATTCCTCTGTTACTGAATGAGTCAGTGACTGATAGACAACGCACAGCCGAAACGAGTGTTGGGGAGCACTAAGAGAGGATTTCCCGAATTTCCCACGGGAACAATTCCCACGGGATCAAGATATACGTGTACGAAGCCGCGGGCATAAGCTAGTATTATTTAGAATAGCGACACATCGTCTGCCTTCTGAATGTCAGCTAATAGAATATTGCCACAGTGAACTGTTTAGTACAACTATATTGTTACAATATAGTTGTTTATAAATAATAGGCCATTAGTTCCATTACATTATTGCTGATGCAATTCATTACATTACATGAGCGCGAGCCGACTGTTCATGCCACAATTTCATTGTCTAGAGCCATTTGTTAGGGAAATAATTTAAACATGAGCTGCTGAGATGGAATTCACTATTTTATCTTATCATTCCTTAATAATATTTTAAAAGCAAAGGTGAGTTTTTTAAGCTTCCACCCCTAAATCGCTGTACCGACCCTGGAGACGATTAATTGATATGTGACTTGAGCGAGCGCAGGTAAAGGCTAGCAACTACCGAGATAATTTGTGAGGTAACTTCTCAGACGATTCTTCACCGACTATCTGCAGTAGGCAGCAGCATCAGTGTACATCGACCCGAATGCACATGAGTATCTTTGAGGAGGATGGTAGGTAAGGAATTCGGAACTGCAGTGCTATTCTGTAACAACATTTTCGCGTCTCGACAGCGGAATCCGAGGTGAGTTTCAAAAAATTTTGATGTGTGAAATAAAGTTCACTTTGTAAGCTTAGTCACTCAGGTGAAGTCGATATCGAAATGGTTATTTACAGAATAGACTAGCTGCAGGTAATAAGCAGTCGATACCGAAATCACTGGCACACACTTGAGCACGCCTGCCTTGTTTTCTTTTTATACCGCCACTCGAGTTTGCCGCCATTCCGAAACAGAACCAGCCAGTAGCTAATTGCAACATACAATTTTTGGGTCGAGGCACATTGTGTTATTTGGCGTTATGTCAACTTACAGGAAGTTTTAATTTAAACATCATAAAGTACCATTAAGTATGATTTCTCTCTCCAAGCGTTATCTTATCGGGGGAATAATTACAGCTCGAAACTGTGTCGCTCAACAGAAAAAATAACTGCAAAACACTTTACATTTCATGTTCAGTTTAGAGATTTACAACAAGAATTGCAAAGTTTTCTAATCAAAGATACTTAGTGTTCATTGTTATATAATTATCTAGGTTTCAAAGTAATAAACACAGTACCTATTTCCTATGCGAATGATGTATAGGTATATGTACCTACAAAGTTATATTCGATCTATATTCACTAAAGAAAATGTCAGCGAAAATAATATTAATTAGTTATTATAATAATAATGTTCTACGTATATTGCTCTTGAGTCGGTATTTTGTTGGTCTTATACCAAACAACGTGAAATTTATACGAACTTAAATAAAAACGATATAGCAAGGGAGGAAGGGCTTTGGCAGACCTTATTGGACTTGGACTGTTGAGTCTCGCATTTGAGAGAGTAAAAAAAAAAAAATTACATAATTATGAATCATGTTACCCATCTTCAAGGGCAGTCGGGTAAAACTCAGATACATTTTTTAAAGTAAATGTAGGTAGTTATTTCTTGATAAGGTTGTAATGCGTCTTCCCATATTTTGTGGGTAACGGCTTGGTATTGGTATCACTGAAAGCTATATCTGTGTGCGTTAGAGGAACGTAGACACATTCGGCTCACGCACACAAAGAAAATGAAGTGGACACACGATTTTGCTCGGGTTTTGGTCTAGACGCGGCTTCTATGCGTTATTATTCTAAGGTTTAATTATTGCGACAAACTCATAGTGGATTGTTAACACCAAATTATAGCGACACGAAGTTTAATCAATTAAAAGCCGTATCTGACCAAACCCTTCCTATTTTTCAGTAAAAATAAGAAAAAAGATTCTTTAAAATCAGTGTCACTCTTTCTCAGCCAAGCTGACACAGAAAATTGGCGCAATATATGCATGAAAAAAGTATTTAATGATCTGAACAGTTTATCTAAAAGTATTCGTAAATATAATACTAACAGTGAAATTAGAATCTAAATTGCACGAAAAACGAACGAGACACAATGATTTAAAAAAAAACTTTTTACAAAAAAATACAACCGACTTCCAAAAAAAAAACACTACAAAGTAAAAAATAACTTTAATTTCGGAAATCGGTGTTTTTGTTCGTTTCTTCGTATTTTGACACCGACTTCCGAAATTAAAGTTATTTTTTACTTTGTAGTGTTTTTTTTTTGGAAGTCGGTTGTATTTTTTTGTAAAAAGTTTTTTATTTTTCACTTTTTAGTGGTGCCCCACACCTACCACACCACTGCCAAATCGCAGAAAAGCAAAATACGCAATTTCGATTATCAAAGAATCATCTAAATAGTCAAATTCCAGCTATTTCGATTTAAAATCCAAAGTTCGTAACCGATTTCGATATAATTTAAATGGGACCAATCTGCAAGCATATCCTTTCAGATGAAACAAAAATTTTTCAAATCGGTTCATAATTGTCGGAGTTATGAAGTAACAAACATAAAAAAAAAAAAAAAAAAAAAAAAAAACATACAACCGAATTGATAACCTCCTCCTTTTTGGGAAGTCGGTTAAAAAAAATCTGTCCCTCTCTCGAAAACGCTGTTTTCTATGGCAGCTGTTTAGTCGTCGTGTAATTTGACGTCACAGTTCGTATCGGACTTCTCTTTCTAACTGTAGTCTTTGAAGCTTTATAACTTTATAAATGATGAAGGTATATAAAAATTATTTCATGATTACTAGAGCTAATAAGTATTTTATTTTGCAAATAAAAAAATCGCATGCATATTCCCTAATACATAAATAAGTGTAAATAATAATTATATTAAAATGTCTGTGTCCCCGTGTAAATATCTTAATGCCTTACAATTTACTGTATTTGTACTAGCTTCATTTAATATTATTGTGATATTTAATGGTATTGATTTGTTTTATGAGCTGAGCCAAATGGCAACAAATGGATTAGTTATATTTGCATCCTGTCTGTCTGTTCCGAAGCGTTGCAGCTCAGAACTCAGAAATTCTAGGCAAGCATGCTCCACCTTAGACCACATCATTGCTTAACATCAGGTGAGATAGCAGTCAAACGTATGCTTATCAACAGTAAAAAGATAATAATTGTATTGTTAAAGTTTGGACCTAAGGTTTTTTTCATCTGCTACACTATTGTGTAGTAAACAAATTAGTGGTTGCAATACCTTCAAAGAGTTACTGAGGCATAAGAAAAACTATCTGTTTTTATCACAGAAATATAAAAAAACTTGTATTATGTGTACGGGATCTTATTGGATCCAATCATTGTTACTATTACACTTTATTTGGTAAGATAAGCACAAAGTATGAATACTAGTTTATTTTTATAGACGAGAAAGGCTATTTTAAATACATTCATACTGACTATGGTATCTTTCAATAAGGTCAGTCTGACATCTGGTTAATCTCTTGGCTGTTTTTATTATTCACTAGTTGTCCCCTACGGCTTCGCTTCCGTCAACTAGCAACTTTCTTAAGAACCTTCTCGTGACAATAACAAAAAAAAGAATTAGCAAAATCGGTCCAGCCGTTCACGCATGATGCTTTGATCAAGGGAAATAGGGATTAATTTTTATGTATGTAAATAGATTATTTTAGTTATTGTTGTTTATTATATGTAGACTTAATTGGCTTATACTTTATCATAGTTGTTAAGTTTAGAATGCTTGTAATAAACAAGAATCCACTTTTGTATAAACTAGGGAACTAGTCGTATTATAGATATTTCATCTTATTTACGATTTTTAAAAGCCTCTCGCCAGCATGTTCACCCATTGTTTACAGAAAAAACTTAAATCATGATATATTTTGTTCAACATGATATTTGCAGTTCTTAAAAATATATTATTTACGTGCTTTCTGTTTATGATAGATGATAGCTACCCAGAACTACCTCATTGCAATTTCAATTATAAAATGGTATGAGGAAGTTGCTGCACATTGATCTGGTAATAAATAAATAATTAATCAGTTATCATAATGTTACGACTCTTGTGACAACTGTTGAGTTGAAATATATGTGAAAAGCATAATTATTCTAGGTACAAATTTATTTGTTTGGGGTTGATTTCCCAGTCAAGATTCTTAAGGTAGACTTGATACCTCATACACATGAGTATGCCATTTTGAAAAGCTACTATGAGTAGCTCTACAACATTGCCAGTCATTGTTTACAACAGTAAATTAATGTCCTATTTTCTTATTAGTAAATATTTGTATAACTTGCTTTCTAATATAGTTTTAGTTTTTCTGTTTTACTACATTATATAAAAGAATAAATTATTTTGCCTTCATACATTATCAAGTGTGACTTACATGTATGTAAGTCAACATATAGACAACACAAGTGGTCACCTCTTGAATGTACAACTTTAATATGGAACATAAATTTTACTATTCCGATACACGTCATTTAAATAAAACAAAAGCAAAAAAATATTAATTCACTAAAAGTGACCAGATACTAAAACTAAACAAATGCTGCTGGTTCAGGATAATAAGTTAAGCATTCAAGATTACGATTATAATAAACAGATCCAACCTCTGGTATGGTGTGTTAGAGAACATATTTACATTTTGCTACTACTCACTGTTACAGTCATCTTTGGCACCACCTTCAATACTATACTAAAAACGTAGAGCACTGGGTCGGTCTTCTCTTCCGGTACTGCTATACGGTGTCCACTTTAGGTGCCTCAATCAGCGTGTAGGAGGATGTGGGCTTGCGCTTGAATGTGACGTATGTGTACAGTAGGCTGGCCAGCACGCTGATGTTAAGCCCCACGAAGTTCAGCAGAGAGAACACATAGTCACCACCAATTACCATTCCCAAATATGTCACCAGGATATTCTTTAGGCAGCCAATGATTGTGGTAGTCAGTGCACTGTTGTATTGTGTACACAGCATGACACTGTACGACAGAACGAACCCCATCACACATGACATCAGGAATTGTGCAAGGAACAGCGAATCATCCCAGTGCTTGTACTCAGCAGAGCTTTGTAAATCTCCTGTGCTCCATGCAATCAATGTTGCTGGGATAATCATAAACAGAGCATTATAGTACATCAGACCATATTTACCAAGATCTTTTGCATCTAGCTTCTTTTTCATGTACACTCCATTTGAAGCAGTAAAAACATCATTGAGCAGCACTAGGGTGTAGCCGGACCACGAAAATGTGACGTCGTCTGCTGCAGCAAGCATCGCACCGCCGACCATGGCGTACACACTAGTCTGCACTGACCAAGAGGGCTTCACGCCCAGCACAAACCTCTCTCCAAGCATGGTCATGAGGATGCTGAAGCGCCGCAGAGCTGTGAACATCGGCAGGCTCAGCTCTTTGGTGCCGCCGAGCCCTGTTGCCATGTTACCTAAGTAGATGACTGGCAGCGGCCAGATGCGCCTCAGGATGTCTGTTGATAGTGGCGGGAACTGTACCACCTTGAAGAAGCGGCCGGCCCACAGCACTGTGATCGTCGCTACCATTTGCCCCAGGCCGAGTACTTGGTAGGACGGGAAGGCGTACGTCGTCAACACAGTCTTGTTCACCACGGTGATCATGAACGAGGCCAGCGCGTAGAATGATGCGCTCAAGATCTTCTTGAGCATCTGCGCGCGGTCCGCGGCTTCCGCCCGCTCTTGCGCGCTCAGAGCCGACATCGTGCCACCACGTATGTAATTAAACTAACAACGGCCTAAACTAACATGATCGATTAGCGAACGCGTCATTAAACCTCGCAGTCGGTCACGATCTTTAACACATTATGGGTGTTCCTTCACGCTCATTACACTTTCATGGTCGATTCAATGATCCTTTCATTAAACGTAAATAAAATAAATAAAACCTTGATTACACCGCATGCCGAGCCGTATTTCTGCTATCGAATGCTAATAATGACAATTGACATGTAAGCAGCCAAAGGGTAAGTGTCATCTGGCACTTGTCATTATTGACATTGATGGGATGTCACTGTCAGATTTTACAGATAGAATAGTAGAAGCGCAATGTAGTATCTCTATGTAGTCTGTGATGCGTTCATAGTTACATACAATCCGCTTTCTTTATTTTAATTAGCTTAATTAAGAGTCCTATAACATTTTTTACGGAAATTTATGGTTTTTGACGCTGTAGTTTTCAGCAGCAGTAAGAAAGATATTTTAATTATTTGATCCTGAATAACGATAGTGCCAGTCTCTTTCTTGTAAGTTAGAGTTACACATTTTCATTTTTCTTTTCGTGTAATTTACTATATATATTTTACGAACTCAGTTTGCAAGAAAAAATGTCGGCGATGGAACTTTGACGGTCAAATTCACATACAATCAATTCTTTTAAAAGCTGAAATTACTAAAAGGTAAGTTGAATGTTTTACTTGTTTATTGGAGTTCTAGAATTTCTTTAAATTCCTTGAGTTTTCACGAAAAAAAACGTAAAGAAAACCTAATTTAAGCCAGAAATGTCTTGATTCAGCGTCCATTATATTCCAAATAAAAACAATTTTATGAAATAAATTAATATGATATAAAATTTCAATCTACAATGAATACGTTTAATTAGTTTTCTTTTGTCAATATAATAAAACAAAATTACAATAAATAAAATTAAAGTACTATATATTCTGCATCAATTCAGCGCGCGCGCTCCTCAGTCTCGCGCGAGCGCCCAAAATAAACTAAGTATAATCCTATTCAGACTAGTAAGTATCAAAATTGTTTCGCGGACTATAGATGTACTCCCAACGCAGACCAACGTAACTTCGTCTATTGCAAACGAGCATTGACGATTCGTAATAGGACTCGGTGTGGAAAATTATAATGCAAAATAAAAACAAGTAGTCAAATGTGTAACCATTCGAACTTTACGTCACCCAGAAATGAGAAAACATACTTGCTCAAAGGTTGAACGAAAGTTTTTTTTTTTACAAATCAAACTCACAGACATATATCAAACTACACTTTTAATTATGACGAATTCGATGACATAATATAACCACATCATCTTGATACCCATCTATACTAATATTATAAAGCAGAAGAGTTTGTTTGTTTGTTTGTTTGGTTGAACGCGCTAATCTCAGGAACTACTGGTCGGATTTGAAAAATTCTTTCAGTGTTAGATAGCCCATTTATCGAGGAAGGCTATAGGCTATATATCATCACGCTATGACCAATAGGAGCGGAGCAGTAATGAAAAATGTTTCGCAGACGACGTTGCACGGGTCAGTTAGTCCTTTATATTCCCTATTGGCTACAAAAGCCTACGTTCTCTCAGGCCCAAATCTCAACAAATTCCAAATCCACAGATATACAATAAAACCAAGTGTGTGTGTCTATGATACAAAAATGAAGTTTTGTTTATGGTCCTATTTTATTCAACTAATTCAAAATACATAATGAAAACAGAAATGATGCTCTAATAAAAACAGATAATTCATAAAATTCAAATTAATATCTTTTGTTAAATAAATACACGTTCACATAATTGTACATTTTCAGCATTTTTCACACGGTTCGGACTTGACAGAATGTTCATGTTGTTTGTCGGACAATGAACGGTGCATTGTGAAGGATCCGCGTAGCAAACCAAACCAAGCGACATTTTGATTATTATTCCATTGTATTGCCATGTCAGTCAATATTGTTTGTGTATTATAAATATTTGCGGGGTAGGGTACAGTCGTAGTGATGCGTTGTAAATAATGTTTGAGAAATAGAACGTTCCTACCCGATTCGTATACGTGGGCAATAATTCGCGTTTGAGTTTTCAGTTATGTATCACTGTTGGGACGCGTTGCTGTTCTGAAAGTAGTACAGGTAGTGTTAGGACGGCGTCTTGTGTTTTTTTGTCGTGATTGTTGGGGTTTTTCGGCGGGATGGCGGTTCCCGAGCAGTTCTCGCTTCGATGGAACGATTTCCACTCGAATTTATCACAATCATTTCATGCGTTGCTGGAGGGCGAAGACTTGGTGGATGTGACCCTTGCAGCAGGCGGCCAGTATGTGCACGCGCACAAGCTCATCCTCTCCGTGTGCAGCCCTTACTTCAAGGAACTTTTTAAGGTATGATTCATTATTTTCGCATAATTTTGCATCATTAAGCTTACTGAAATTCTTGGAAAATACCTACCATAAACGAGTTACATTCTCAGCATATTTTTTCATGCGAAACCTCATTTCTAATTGTTTATATCTGTCCCCTGATAGATATACAAAACCAAGGTAAGTACCTGTCTGGATTAAGGTAGGCACAATAATCATGCATAGTGCATTGTTGTATACAAACATATTGATATGTGTGCTTTGTGTCCAGGAGGGAAGCTTGTTGTATTGATTTTTCGTCTGTAGTTAATTAGGTAGCTATCTGTCTCCCCTCCCCTCACAGGGGAGCCAGACAGGAGGGTTGATCTGTTACCTTTCCCTGCACACCTCACTTCGGATAAAAGGGTGGCTCTCAATTATTATTACATGCAAAATCAATATTCACTTCAGATAGCAGATGAGTCTGTCTCGTTTGTGATGTTTGCTGTAGTGCAAGTTTTAGTACATGTACTCATGGTTTGGTGAGCATTTGAATTATTCTACTTGATTTTTGTACTTTATAATAGTATTGTTAAATATGTTGAAATAAAACTAATTACTTTTAAGAGGTTTTAACTAATGCATTCCCTATAATATTATTTTCACTAGTAGTTTTCCTAAAGAGGGTTACTACTATTGTTATCAATTGAAGCAGTTTATTATGAAGAATCCTAAGATTTTATTTTTATTTGAATTCAATGATACTACATGGCTTATGTGATAGTGGTCTAGAATATAAACTAGTAATTTTCATCAGAAATGTTTTCATGGCTCACATTGGCATACAGGTGGAAAAAAAAGATCAAATATGCTACCCACTGACTTCCAATAGCAAACCAAAAGTAACTTTGCTCAAATTATGCATTAGTAAAGTAAAGAAATTCAATGAATCACTTACTATTATTGTTACAATGACCTTTGTTTCATAAAACATCATATTGGAACTAAAACAAATAAAAACTATACATATATGTGCTATCATAACAGCATGAATGTGGCTAATACAATAGTTGTTTATTGAATAGTTTTAACACTTCCGTCGCTATCTCAGCTATTTACATAAACCATCCAAACCAAATGCAGTTTTGACTGTGTGCGCTAAAGCTTTGAACAATGGTTCGTAGATATTATACAATCTTCAGTAAATAAAATATCTAAGTTCAAAACAAATACAGATTGATATCTACCTTATGACCTGGAATTGTAAACTGTAGTGTAGTGTTCAGTGTCTTCATTTAAAACTAAACCAAACTAACATTGTAATAGTAAATGCTTTATCGGAACAGTACTGAGCTAATCAAACAGCACAAAGATGCATTTGTTTGCTCCTACTTTAAGTAAGCATTCGGAATGCATTTCTTCTGTTCATTATATTTCTCACAGTTGTGTAGTTTCTTTTTATTTTTACTGAAATATCACAGCAGTTAGTTTTATCTAGCAGAATGTGTACTTACAGTTGTTATTGCAAGTATTATCAGAAATGTATACACTATGTATCTGAGAAACTAAAATCCACCTTTGTACAGTAATTTTACTTGTGCAAAGGTAATAAATATAAAAATAAAAGTGCACTTTTTTGTTGTGGAAATAAACAATCTGCAGAAAAATTCCTTTTTTCAAACAAAACATATTCCTTAGTGAACAATGCAGGATGTTGAATTGATTTTTGAATTAGTTATTTTACATTTAAATACATGGGAACAGAATATTTGCATACCATTCTAAAAGTATTTTGCAAATATAAATATCTAAATAATGGGTTATTTAATGTTATTTTATCTATACTAATATTATAAAGAGGTAACATTTGTTTGTAAGTTTGTATGTAGGAGGTAATCTCAGGAACTACTGGTCCGATTTGAAAAATTCTTTCAGTGTTAGATAGCCCATTCATCGAGGAAGGTTATAGGCAATATATCATCACGCTAAGACAAATAGGAGCGGAGCATTAATGGAAAATGTGACGCAAACGAAGTTGCGCGGGTCAGCTAGTTTTTTAATAAATTTTAGAATTTGCTTTGGTATGACTAGATAGAAATGCATTTTAACATGGTTATTTTCATTTCTTTGCAAGAATAGCAGTTGTAATTATTAAACAAACAGAATGAAATAGATGATGATGAAATAGATCTCCAAGACTGAAATAGATGTTATAAAAGAAAATCTGAAACATAAAATTTAAAAAAAAAAACACTTCCCTGATCCCTGCATCAATATAGTGCCAATATGAATGGAATGTCTGGTCAACACAGAATAACAGAACAAAATTTTAATCATTCTGCTTTGCAATGGAACCCTTAAGCAAGAGCCGTGTCACTCTTCATAAGCCCCCATGTTGGCTGCAATCATATTATCAGAGCTCATTGCATCTCTTATGAATATGGCCTTGTCATTCTGCATCACTCACTCTAGTTGTCTATGGGAACTTGTCATTAGGAAAATATACACTATGATTAGTTGTTCACATGTACTATTCTCCTCACAAGGTCATTGTTGCCTTTACTTTGTTTATTTTTATGAAAGTTAATAATAGTAAAAACTAGTCTTCTTAAGTACCTACTACTAGTAAAACACAAATGCTAATATGTTTCACATTAGAATTAAATTTGAGTGATCAGTAAGTTTGGACGGATCAATGTTTGTAATTGAATCACACTAGAAGGAATGTATGGATCTGGATGAAATTTGCACATAGACTTTCTATCTTGGGAGCATGTTCCCTTGGAATAATTTGCCAACTATCAAGTGAACAAAGCCGCTCACAGAAGCTAGTATATTAATCAACTATTTCTTCATTACAGCAATCATTTTAATTTCCCTTGTTACACTCATCAGTAATTATATTCATATGTTGTCTAACAGATGAACCCGTGTGAGCACCCCATAGTGATCTTGAAGGACGTGGCGCACCAGGAACTTCGTCAGCTGCTGCAGTTTATGTACCGCGGCGAGGTTCACGTGCGTCGCCAAGAGCTCTCCGGCTTTCTACACACTGCTGAGCTACTGCAGGTCAAGGGCCTCACCGGTGGACGGGAAGTAAGTACCACTGCTTATAGTACAGTACTACGTATTTCTTGTACAAGAAGAGCAGGGGAGGATGGTGAAGCTTGCCACCAACCCTGATGTGACAACCACGTCTGTCAAGAGTGTGATGACGAAGAAGAGAGATGGAGTCGTAATTCAAAGTATTTTATTCCTCATAGGTCATTCATACACGTGCGACCTGACAGAAGCTAGCTCACGGTTCGAATTCGTTGCCTAGTCGGGAAAGTCGACTCCGGCTGCATGTCGTTGCATAATAGGCTAGATTCCATCATCCACAAATTGCAAAACTATTTAGTCCGTCAGTTAGAGTATTGAAAAATAATGGACACGTATTTTTTGTTTTTGTAAATCAATGAATATTGACAAAGATAAAACGCATTAGAGCTCGCGAGTGGGGGCTCGTGACGTCACGACTCAGTAAAAATTATGCGAAGGTGTGACGTATTTAGAATTTTAAAAGCGTCGTAACTTCGTCAATTTTGGTTCCCGTAACAAAAGAAAAAACACGGGTCAAATATTTTTTGATAATCTAACTAACTGACTAATTAGATTTTTTCAAGACACAAGCCCATTGGTTGACTTGACGACCATTTCAGTTGCAACTTGTCGTCTCATCAGGGGTCAGGGCCTATAGTCAGCCAATCTATACTATTATGAAGCAGAACAGACTGTTTTTTGTTTGAACGCGCTAATCTCAGGAACTACTGCTTCGAATTGAAAAAGTCTAAGTGTTGTATAACTCATTTAAAGAGGAAAGCTGTAAGTTCAACACTACTGTACTAATATATTATACATCACGCTACGAACAATACGAGCGCAACATTATGCAATGAAAATGTGGCGCACACGAAGTTGTTACGATTTTTCGTTAAGTAGCCTCCACACTATTCCCGAAGTTGAGCGAATACGATAGTGTGGAGGGGCACTTCGCTTCGCCTCGTGCAACTTCGCTTCGCCTCGGGCGACTTCCAGTAAAGTTGTTGTCGGTTTTTGCGCCCAACTCAAAGGACTCGAAGTTCGAAAGCTTCCTCCACACTATTCCGAAGTTGCACGAGGCGAAGTGCTCTCCGAAGTTGACCGAAGTCCGAAGTAGGTGTCCACACACCTCGAGCAACTTCGCGAGGAACTCAGTCGCCCGTTCCCCCCGTTCCCCTCTCGATAGGCATAATGGATAACGTTCATGTGGCAACTGCCGTTGCAATGTGTACTCTCGCGTAATAAAAATACGTGCGTATTTATTTATTTGGGACAAACAAACAGTAACACATTATATCTGCGCAAATAATATAAACAAAGATATTACAAATGTGAAACTCACACCGTTATCCACAGCATATACAATTCATAAGACTATACTAATGAACAATCTATGCGAGTAAGACTACAAGACTGATCAAATAACTATATATCGGAATCCTTAAGTTTCTTTAACAAAGCAGAACGAAATCTATTTGCTGACACTGAGAATAAGTCTAATTCTGTAGTTTCTGAACAAAAGTCATTATAGTGTTTGCACAAGCGACGTAGAGGCGCCCGCAGACCAGCATTGGTGCGGCAATGGGACACAGCAAAAAGAGGACGTGCGCGTACCTCTCGTCGAATAACAGTTCTTGTGACACAGTAGCATATTTTATTAGTAATCTCAGAGCAGTTATACCTGTTATAGCATACGACGAAAAGAAACATAATTTCTAGATTTACTATGGCTGACGCGAACCGAAGTGAGCCGAAGTGACCCGAGTAGTGTGGACAGACGCTTCGTGTTCGAACTTCGAGTCCTTTGACTCGGGCGCAAAAACCGACAACAACTGGAAGTCGCCCGAGGCGAAGCGAAGTTGCACGAGGCGAAGCGAAGTGCCCCTCCACACTATCGTATTCGTTCAACTTCGATCAACTTCGGGAATGGTGTGGAGGCTACTGAACACGAAGCGTCTGCCAACACTTCGGTTCGCGTCAGCCATAGTAAATACGCACGTATTTTTATTACGCGAGAGTACAACGGCAGTTGCCACATGAACGTTATGCATTATGCCTATCGTGAGGGGAACGGGGGGAACGGGCGACTGAGTTCCTCGCGAAGTTGCTCGAGGTGTGTGGACACCTACTTCGGACTTCGGTCAACTTCGGAGAGCACTTCGCCTCGTGCAACTTCGGAATAGTGTGGAGGACGCGTCGCGTGGGTCAGCTAGGATCTCTTCTTCTGCTTATCGTGTGGGCAGAAGTTAAGAAAGAAAGAAAGAAAAATGTTACGAGCCTACACACCTTAGTGTCAGAGTTTTTAGACCGCCGTCCTTTCGTAACCGTTTCTAAGTATAACGTAATCATCCGTTTTGAAGCGAAATTTCAACTTTTAGGGGGGTATGAGAGGTGGAACTTTTTGAAGCCGATGTTTACTCGGGCGAGTCGGGGGCATCAGCTAGTATCATATAGAGATATTCTTATTTGAAGTATATTTCTTTGGGCGAAGGGACATCAGAATTAAGATATTCTGGTTTGTCTTTGATCAAGAAAAATTTTAAGAAACTTGAAGCCGGGTCTTTTTACCCGACTGCAAAGTGAATTTGTTACATCTGTATATCTGTCCGTTTGTTAGTTTGTCAAGACCCTTTATGCGTACGGTTAAAACGGGACCCTATTACTAAGACTCCGCTGCCCGTCCGTCCTTTTGTCAGCAGGCTGTATCTCATGAACCGTGATAGTTAGACACTAGAAATTTTCACAGATGATGTATTTTTGTTGCCGCTATAACAAAAAATATAACTAAAAAACAGAATAAAATAAATATTTAAGGGGGCTCACATACAACAAACGTGATTTTTTTTGCTCGTTTTTATAAGGTGGGTGGACCATGGACTAGGCCACTCTGACGAATTAACTCTTTTTAATTCATTTATTTACTGGATGTGTGTGTGTCACCCTTAGTAGGCGTACTTAAAAACAAGACGCGTAGAGAAAAAGGTCATCGAGCAATACACGTGCACGTACTTGCTCGTACGGCTATCATCACTATACCTAGGACTCCATTGACCTAGTGTCATTCAATTTACAAGAGTTCTCACAGTACAAGTACAGGAAAAACTCTGAAAATTGAAAGTTTACAGTTCGGGCTATTACAAACTTATATTTTCGGTTGAAGAATTGGCCGTGACATACATTAATGTACGGGAGAACATATTGTTCAACAACAAAGTTAAGCTTGTGCTTCAATCTTACCTGCAAAATTTTACATTCATAGTTAATAAACTTCCATAGATTATGTCTAGGTCTCGGAAAAATTGAGACTCGATTGGAAAATCGGCACACTCGGTACGGTAGTTTTAACACATCTTGCCTCCTACCTACCCCATCGCTTTGACGCAATGAAGGGTATTTCGCAATATTGCGGAGGAAAGGGTGGCTCCCCCTGTCTACATCTATTACATTTATAATATCAGTCAGTCTGGGGCGGCCAGTGGTCGCCAGGCAACCCCCTCGATGAAGGGGTGCGGCGCACGGAAAATAATCCACGAGCCATTTATCAAAATAACTAAATAGTAAATATTGCAGTCTCTCGACTTTATGGCACTTGTCTCACCGCGAGGAAGCGATTAGATTTCGACTATTTGCTCGCTGAGCAAAGAGACAAAAAATATAATATCTCGTAATCGTATCGAGTAAAAGAGACACACTGCCGGCGAGCGGCTCTTACCTCAATTTGGTAGCAGAGACAAGAGCTATTAAGGATTGTACCCGCTCAGCGACATTCGCTCGGCGATGCTCTCTGCGCTGTCAGAACTCACCAACCAGCGGTAATTGCCACGTATACAGTGCGGGTCGGAGTGAGTATTGCGAGTAAACTGTCGAAACTTTTCACTCGCTACTAGCTGATCGCCGGCGCGGCGGCGGTGAGACAAGTAACTGCCCCTCGGCACGGGCGTCTACTGCGCCTCAACTGCAATCATAACGTTTGGCTACTAGACCGTTGAAAATTGCGAAAGATACAATCATTGTTTTTTCGAAACTTTGTATCTTTCCTATAAAATTCATGAAATTATCTACAAAAAAAAAATCACTTTGCAAAAATCACTGAGAAATACAATCATACACGTAGGTATAATACTCGTTTTATACGTGTATTTTTCTAGGATAAAATCTAATGTTACTATTAATTGAACAGTAATTAACTTTATGTTATCGAATCGAATCAATATTTCGGTTGACACAAAATAAAGAGAGTAGGTGTATAAAATATTATTGCGAAAAATACCCAATAAAATTCAACCGAAGATCTGCAAGGAAAAACCTGTATTGAAAAATACAGAGGCGTTTGAAAGATATATGTATTTTAAATGTGATTTTCAAGGCTATTGACAACCTACTTGTATCAAAATGTACTATCGCGAAATCCATGGAACATGGTTCTTGATTTATAGATTACAGGAAAACCTACAAAGGTGATGGTGAACAGCACTTGGTCAATGGAACTGAGTTAGATCGCCACGTAAGCGTTTCCTAGGCCTCCCTAGGCGACGCGACGGAGTCCCTTCTCTTGCCCCGCTGTATAGCGACTCTGGCCTATCTGTTCTACAGTGCGATTCTGTAAACATCTCAACGTGTAGCTTAGAAATGAAGAGAGCCGTCAATATGATACACTAGCTGTCCCGTGCAACGTCGTCTGCGTCACATTTTTCATAAGTGCTCCGCTCCTTTTGGTTTTAGCGTGGTGATGTATAGCCTTCCTCGGTAAATGGTCTATCTAACACTGAATTTTTCATCGGACCAGTAGTTCCTGAGATTAGTGTGTACAAACAAACAAACTCTTCAGCTTTATAAATGATATTTATTCTGTAAGTAGGTTGTAAATAACACTTTTACACGTCAATCTTTTTTGGTCATATTATTCTAGATGAAGCCGATGTTTCCTAGCTGACTACCCTGAGACGAAACACCGAAACAAACTCCTATAATATTAGTATACCTATAAATAAAATGGAATTACAGTTCGCTTTTTTCTCATTCCACCCAAGTTGACGCGATGAGCTGTTGGCAGGATACATTCATACAGGCTGATACATTATTCTACATATTATGGCGTGACGTCTGAGTCGTTAACGAGAGATTGATGAAGTCCGAAAAGGCATCACGCCAAGACATGTCGAAGGCTATGGCAAAGACCCTAACTCAGTGGATCAATACCCATAGATTGATAGAAATAAACTGCCATAAAATGATCAATATTTGCTAGAACAATGTAACGATGTAGGTCTTTCAACAAGAATCAATTAATAGGATATTTGACTTCTAGGAAAAATATACGTAAATTGAAACTTATTTGATTGATGTTATTAAAGCAGTACGATTGGTGAAAAAATAAATAAAATTGGTGGAAAACCAGCGAAGTTATTCGCTTTTGAAGTTGTTCTTCTTTTTTTGTCACACAAAATGTCTTTTGTACTGGATGGCTTCAATTCAATATGGTGGGATTTGTGAGTGACGTCACATGCCATTAGTTCTGTCTCGTCGCACATTTTAAAACGCTGATACACCGCCATTTTTTGAGATTTTTAAGCAATATTTTTAACTGCGTGTTGTCTGCTGTGTTGGTTTTGAGATATGTAATATAAAAAGTAAAAAAAAAAAAGTTGTCAGCAGATAAAAATCCCAGGTTTTTAAATTAATTTAATATTGTTTTCGATATGCATATTTTCCCAAAATAAACACGCGACTTTCACTCGTATCCTCGCCATCCGCAGAGGAGCGAGTCCCCCTCAGCCATACCTGAGGAGCTGCCGAAGCCCACTGCGTCGCAGCAGGAGATCGCCGAGCCCACCAGTGAGTGGACGCCGTCGGTGGAGGACACCACGTCCTCGGAGCCACCGCCAGAGCCTGTGGACGCTGTCACCATCAAGGAAGAGGCCGCTAGGAGCCCACTCAAGAGGTAACAAATATGGGTTGTTGTCCCGGGGCGATGCTTTACAGGTCGTCTGTTTGGGTCAGCATCTGAGCCTCTGCTCTATCTCTGCTCCCTCTGCTCTGCTATTGTCGCAAACTGGAAAATAAGAATTCATCTTAACTATACAATAAAGAGGTAAAATTGTTAACAGGCAAACAAAGGGGTTTTTTTACTATTGATAGGCGTTGACCACTATCTCACCTGATGTTAAGCGATGATGCAGTCTAAGATGGAGCACGCTTGCCCAGAAGTAACCTATTCACTCTTGATTTAAAACTCCCAGGTTGTAGCTATCAGGAAACAGGCTCAGGCAGGGAATTCTTCTCCTTAGCTGTACGCACAATGAATGTATTCCCAAAACGTTTTGTGCTTATAATATAAATATGGTAATTATGAGGTGGTATCTCCACCATGTACCGGTGGCGCGTCGCCGTGCGTCTTTTTGTCCGATGATGGAACGGGAACGGTTCGAATTTTTGGTATGGGAACTGGCATAACCGCCATTTTGTTAATTTTTTTTTTAAGTTTTGGTACACGACCTTACTTGGATATATGAGTTGACGACGCAAACAAAAAATCTTAACTTTACCTCGAAATATCTCGGCAACAAGAGACTTTAGGGCACCATGTTCCTTATTTTTTTTTGTTTTTTTGAAGTTTCCTTTACCTATATAATATGCATGTTAGGTCGTGCGAAACAACTTTGAGAAACAACACAAAATGGCGGTGGCGGGGCACAATGGTTCTATGCCTTTTCTTATCATCTAGTCTTTAGGGGCATCCTTACAACCCCTTATTTAAGTACTACCAAAATAAAGTGTATCCAGGAAACACGCCACTTCCCACAGATTACTCAAAAACACCCCGACCAAGAACAGCCACAACGTTAAGAAGAAGCCGAGACCCATCAAGGACAGTCCGACGCACCCTGAGAACACCGACTACGCTTACGACGGGTACGTACCCTCAACACCCACATTTTTACCCTCACTTCTCCAGCTTACCAACTAGCAGAACCTTTTCAAATGATACGTTGTAAATAAAGCGTCAATTGTTTGAAGCTGAGCTTCTTTAGCCCTTGTATTCGCTTGCTTCTGTAAATCTGCCTTCTTTGCACACTTATGCACCCGGACGAAGCAGGGCTATATGGCTTACTAGATTAGACAAAAAAAAACCAGCAAAGACACAAATGTATAGCAACAAAGACAAAGTACACAGAAATGATAGTAGGTACATAATTTCGTTAGGCGTGCCCATATCGAAAGGGTAGTAATCTCAGCATTTGCTGCGCGTCACACCCAGCGCTAAATTTTAGTAGGCACACCGCATTGACTCACGGACGAAGGTAAATAAATCAACATTAATATACAGACATGAACTTTATGGTCACCAATCACCATATGAGGCTGCACCAAAATTTAAATGAGGCTTTGCTGAAGTATTCTTCAAGCACCAGGTGGCAAAACTGAAGCATCAGTTCCAAACACCTATCAAAACGCTTATTGTGTGACACTTGTTAAGTTGACGTCGACGTCATGTTAATGTCAAAGTCACTTTTTAGGGTTCCGTACCCAGGGCTGTGGAGTTTGTTCGAAAGAGTCACCGCGGCCCTGGAACGCAAAGTGCATTAGGAGGAATACGGATGGGTTTTAGTCAGTAAGAGTCTGACACTCCCTCCTGCTTTGCCCTGGGCGGGAGGAGTAAAGTGATGATTTCCCATCCTTAAAAAAAAAAGCGTAAAACGCTGTCGAGTGCGAGGCCAAATTCTCAATTAATCTCGCTTATGTGGTGCCGACTGGTGGAGTAAATTTCTGAAAACCCTCACAGGAATAAAAAACACCAGTATTTTATATCGGAGCCATGGATTATTGGCTTTCCCACCCCAGAGTAGTGTAGCTTCCATATCAGCATCGCTTCAGTACTTACGTTGCGCGTTGCTTGCAGCGAACCGCTGATTGACTTCGACAACGAGCTGTTTCACAGCGTGCTGGTGCTGCCTGAGTCCGCCAAGGAGTCTGGTGAGTCACACCTGCTTTATACGCTCTCTTTTTATTGTATATTCACGCTTTTTTGTAAGATTTCGTAAGATGAAAGCAAGGAATGCTGACTGTAAATGAAACAAAAGCTAGTTTAAATAAATATAAAATTTGTACTTTTAGTAAAGCCAGGACTTTTTCTAAAAATAAGAAGACCTATTTGGTTCAGACGGCCTCGTTGGTCTAGTACAGGGATAGCGAACCTTTAACCGTGCCATTTCTCCAACAAATAATAATAATGTGTCCATGAGTGCCAAAGACTTGGCTAACTTTTGACTTGGTAATTTTATGGACAAAAAAACAAAACGGGTTGGAAGAATAGCAACAACAAACTTGTTGCTATTCTTTTAACTCTTTATTGGGAACTTCATATTTAAGTCGATATTGTAGTTTAAAAATAGGAAAATTTAGGGTGTTAAAAATTACCTGGATGCCCGAATTATTTTGCGACGTGCCACCACCTGCACGCGTGCCAAAAGCTCGCCATCCCTAGACGCCATCCCATCGCCAGACCAACATGGCCGATTGCAAGCGCAACTGCTGAGCAGTCTCACTCTTAAAGTGTTAGGAGTTAAATCCTGAGGCTTTTCTCAGTAATACAAAGTTTGACCTAGTTTCATAACATCATCACTAGTTAACCGCCCGACCCGGATTTAGCTACAACAAACTGCCATAAAGATACCATGTAATACCATTGCCTGACGCTGTACATCAATTTGGTAAATAGGCTTGGCCGAATTTGTAGGTTAAATAATGTCTGCTTACTCGCATGATCAAGAAAAGTATTATTTAATATAGACCCTATTTGCCAACAAGCATCATGCTAACCTAGCCGACAGCTTTTATAAATAAAATAATATATTATGTGCTTATAACCGTGGAAGAAGCACAAAAGGCTCGATACACATGCCCAAGCAAATGTGATTGGTTAGTATGGTTCAGGTACAAGATGTAGATTTAAGTGTAGATGGCTCTTGTTCCTGCATTGGGATTTAATCTCAACATCTTTGGGAATTCAGGTCGTATTGTGATGATTTCATAAATAGAGTTATAAAAGTCACCTCTATCTGCCCCTTCGTAATATTTAGTTAACACTATTATATGTTTTAAGGAGCTCATGGCCAGGTTACTTTTTTGACATTAATCGACACAAACAAGCAGCACTTAACATTCTCCTCTTACAGGTTGGAACTGCAAGACGGGCGGCGTGAAGTGCCCCTCATGCCACCGGTTCTTCGCCAACCGCTACAACTTGAAGGTGCACATCCGCGACAAGCACGACACGCGCGAGGGCACACTGCAGTGCGACATCTGCCAGAAGCGCATGCGCAACCCTAGCTGCCTGCGCGTGCACATGTACCACCATCGCAAGCAGGCCGCCTACCTCGCGCAGCTCAGCCAGGGACCGCACGTGTACGTACCAAGAACATCATCATCATAGATATAGGCCTCCCCCAAGTGTTGCCATAGCAACCGCTCCTGTACGCCTCGCATCCATCGGCTACCAACGACCTTCTCAAGGTCATCGGTCAATCATGTGGGAGGCCTTCCAACGTTGCATCTTCCGGTACGCGCTCGCAACTACAGAACTTTTTGACCCCATTGACCATCCTGCGAGCAATGTGCCCAGCCCAATGCCACTTTAGCTTGGCGATCCTTCGGGCTATATCGTTAACCTTGGTTCTCCACCAAGGACATGTATAGTGCCTAGCCTTTTCCCAACTATATTGGGCCGGCTTCCAGTCAAACTGGGTTCAGCTAAGCACCAAACATAATTATGTATTGTGTAACTAGATACATATACGATTATCGTAACACAACTTCATCATTTACCTAGCCCTTTCCCAACTATATAGGGGTCAGCCTCCAGCCAAACCGGATTCAGCTGAATACCAGTATTTAACGTGGAGCGACTCCACAACCCAGTAACTGGGCAGCCCTGTTTTTCTTGATAATAAAACCTAATAAAGATTTTCTAGCTTCTGTCAATCCGTAACAACTGTTAAAGATTTACAAATGACAGCCGGGCAAAAATTTTCCGAAATTCCTATGATATATTAGATATATTACTACAGAATTAGTGATTGCTATGCACAAAAGTATTCCTTCTGACCGATAAACATCGCCTATTTGTTCTATTAACGATTTCTGAACCATACATCCTACTAATATTTTAAATGCGAAAGTTTGTGAGTATGTATGGATGTTTGTTACTCTTTCACGCAAATACTACTGAACCGATTACGATGAAATTTGGTATGTAGGGTTTGGTAGCTGAAGACCCAGAATAACACATAAGCTACTTTTTATCCCGGAGTTCCCGAGGGATCGGGATTTACACGGGATTTTCGAGAATTTATATGCGGACGAAGTCGCGGGCGGCCTCTAGTATATAATATAATAATGTAGTGTTATTAAAGTATCCATCTAAACATTCCAGTGTGCAGAATATGGTGGGAGGCAAGTGGCGCTCCGACTCGTCCATGAGCAGCGGCGACTACAAGGACGTGGACAAGTAAGTACTCTTCTTATCTTTATTTTTTTATTTTTTACTTAGTATGGGTTTGCTCTTGACTCTAGTCTTGGTCAGAGATGACAGAGACAAAGTCTACGATGGAGCGAGCTTACCCAGAAGTAGCCTGTTCACTCTAACTTTGAAAAGATTAGGGTTGTAAGCGTTCGGAAACACAAACGCAGGCAATACTAGTTATATATGAAAATATTACAAATTACCTGAGTGATATAGGAAACAGACCCCATGGTACTATTAAGGGTGAGAATTGCGTCATCAGCACATGAAGGGCACATCTTTGTGACATCTTTTGTTTTACCACTGTACCCTCTACAGCGTAACTGCGTTGAAGAGCATCATCTAAACTGCTATACTATAATATCTTCACTAATATTGTAAATGTGAATGTAACTCTGTCTGTCTGTTACCTTTTCACGTCTTAAAGGATGAACGCATTTGGATGAAACTTGGTGCGCGGGTAGACCATGTTCTGGAATAGGATTTAGTGTACTTTTTGTCTCGGGAGCGTGTTTCCTTGGGATAATTTTCGACTTATAGGCGGGCGAAGCCGTGTGCGGCAGCTAGTGGTCAATAGCAAGTATGGCAATGCTTTGAAAGTGACTGAAAAAGATGTGTTCAGTCTCATTCGTGAAATAGTTACTTAAAGGGAGGTTTTTCACATAGTGTTAAAAATCAACTGCAGGAAATTTTACGGGTCGTTGAGCTCACCATAATAAACAACTTGGACTATACCAACACAGAAATTACGAAAGAAAAAAATTGACTGCGCCGTACATTATGTGCACATAACTCCACAAAATGTACTTAACAGCTTATTATTTTTCTCTCGTTTTCGTGTTATTCCCCGAGTTAAAGTTGTTCATAATGATGAGTACAATGACCCCTTAATATAAGACGATCAATGGATTTGGATGGAAATAAGGTATATATAGTTAATTGAGATTTATTGAATATTATATTTCTATCTGGGTAGATTTTTTGGAATGCACAACTGCAACTTCAGATGTTCATCTGTGGTTGGAGTTTATATTTTAAAAATAGTGTTGTAAAATCATGAAAAAAATAAGTTTGATTTATATTTCAGAGATTACACGGTTCATGTGTTATTTATTATTGAATATTTAAGTTTTATTGTATGTATGCGAATATTGTTATTTAATTTTATATGTTTTAGTTCGTTAAGTTGATTTTATTGAAATTTAATATAGATGTTTCCTAGTTAGAAAGATAGTGATTTATATTCTCTATCTTTCTAACTAGGAAAAATCTATATTAAATTTCAATAAATAATATATTATGCTGGCGAGACTGTATGCAGAAGGTTCAATATGATTTTTGCAATATAAAATGCTATTCGTGAATATTATTATTTTCGTGTTGTTGTAGTGAAAATAGGATATTTAGTTGGAAAATTTTAAGCATTTCTATTATTATTCATACTATATTTTTTTTCACATAAGTACATAAAATGGCGTTGTGGTTCGGATTTTGATTGGTTAGATCAGCAGGTTTAAAATGTTTAGTTTAGTAGGATTATATAAGAATTTTAATGTTAATTACAAAATAATTTAAAAAACGCAGATATAATTAGTGGTAGGTATAATTTTGAGAAAGAAACATCGAGGATCAATAAATATATACACATAGAGAGACACTATACATAGCGATGAAAAAGTCTGTGATTATTTAGAATTAGCCTTTTTATTGTATTTTTTTATTTAAAAAAAGAAACGTTTTTCACTAGGAATTTGTCTTGTATCGTGGGTGCCTTTACAAACATACAAATTGATACATACAAACAGTTAGATCTGTAACAACTATCTGTAGGTCATACAAATATTTGGTCAGTGTGGGAATCGAACTCGCGACACGCTGCGCAGAAGTCGATCGCACAACCACTGTGCCAACCGTGTCGTCAACTGAAAAGATTAGGGTTGTAAGCGTTCGTGTACTGAGGGGTTTGACGTTTATAGTAAATGTTAAAAGTGAATTTTGAAAACGAAAATTGAAATACTGTATAGTCCGTTTGTATTGTTTAGTTTGTCTTGTTTTTTTTATTATACAGGAATAAATATAATTATGGGAAAAAAAGATATATTACCTGTTTAGCACTGTTTGCATGGAACATCAATCCATCATGTTTTTGGGAAAGGGCGTTGTTAGTTGTGTTACAGTTTATATTTTTGCAGTTACTATCGTTTTACTTGTAATGCTTATCTTGTGTTATTGTTCCGAAATAAACTTTTATTTTATTTTACTTTGTGGGACATACACAATTTATAATCATTTAAAATTATGATTATGATGGTATCTAATTTAAATAAATATTATGTGTGAAACGAGTATTGTAGTAGCTATGGTTAAATGTTTACGTGTTGTTACTATACGTCAAGGTTGATTGGTAGAGAAAATGCATTGTTGCATTAAGTCTGCTCATGTAATACTATTGTGCATAAAATTAAAATAAATAAATAAACACGTCAAAAATATTCGGTGCAGACGCACTGGGCGGTAGTACTCACACTACACGACCGCCCACACACAAACATAAGACGGCTCTGCGGTCCGGATCGTGATCGGCTAGCTCTGAGATCGAGACGGACGGGAGCCACATACTTACTCTGTAGGTGTGTCACCAAAGTCGTCACCCTCGTCGCTGGTCGTTCTCGCTGGGCCTCCCCCGGGTCACTGGGGGTCTCACTCGGCGGGGACTGACCGCCGTAGGTGCCGTGAAGAGGCGGCGCTGAGTTAACAGCGTCGCGACGCGCCTACAGATACACGCGTCACCCAAAATGGCAATGTCAGTTTTTTTTTTTGCTAAAAGTTTTCTGTTTTTCGCTTTTTATTGGATCTTCAAGGTTAAACAAAGTTGGTCTGTAAATAGCTGACCTTTTTGGGAAATCGATTAAAAACTGATCATAAAAACAGCTCCATTTAGGTACCTACTTTTCATCTTTCACACAAATCCCAATGTTCTCCTTATTATATTTAAAAACTAACAGATATATATATATCAATAAATTCCTATTTCCTTTAGTCATATCGCAACAAACGTAAACAGTTAAACCAATTTCATAATTTATTTTTGTAATATTTGTTATTCAGAAGTAATTCTTATGAAAGAAAAAAATAAGAAAATTGCGGAGAATTGACGAGAACGAAACCGCAGGAAACAACTATTGTCATAAAATAATAACTTAAAATAAATAATCAAATATTAACGTTTATAATTTGACTATATATTTTTCATTAAAAAAAATTACGAATCAGTCAAACACAAAACCAACCACACAAAAAAATAACATACAATTATCAAAAACAAATACCTGAACAGCATCATCATAACTCCTGTAATTTAGAAAAAAAATCAAAAACACATACTCATTTCTACTCATATAAAATAACTGCCATGCACAAAATAACCGCTTCTTAAACTGCGCGCGGCGGATGTGCGTGATTTAGCAATTAATATAACTGCAATGCGCTGACAAGAGGATGCTGTGTGTCGCGACATGTTGAGCTATTGCCTGCCAAGCGAACGATTTGCGATTGTATGTGTCATAATACTTACCTTTTATAGAAAGCCTTCTGTCGACGAATGTTGTCAAACTAAATCAAATGCAATAACATTTAGGGGCTGCGCAAACGTAGACACTTTTTGTTACCGACACGGCACACCATCACGAGAAACCAAAGTTGCGGTGTTCTGTAACGTCTGCGCAGGGAGTGGCGAATTTCATACTGGTTATATGGAAAGCAAATATTCATTGGTAACTTGTAGCCGAAACAAGACACAAAAGTGTGTACGTGTGCGCAGCCCCTTCGTTTGCAAAAGACGATTGTTATCCTAACACACACGAAAACAGCAGAAAGCTGATAGAACAACAAAATAAAATAAAACAAACTGTGTCCAATCGAAACCTTGTAATCATAGGTGAAATGAACACGAGGTGAGCAGCAGTGCGATTCTGTAAACATGTCGAAGTGAACACTTAGGCGAAGTGAACGACAAGTACGCTATCAAACCATACAAACAAAATGGCATGACAGCTCACTTGTCGTTCACTTCACGTAAGTGATCACGATGAGATGTCACAAGAATCGACCGGCTGTAAACATGTCGAAGTGAAACAAGTGAACTGTCAATCCATACAAACAAGACGGAATAGCAGTTTAGTTCACGCTCACTCCACCTAAGATTACAAAGTTAAATGTTATCAGAATAGACCGGTTTATTTCATTTTAAAAGCTGGCTTTTACAGACGGTATTTTAATTCCGGAGACTAAATCGATAAGTGCAAACGTCAAAACTGACATGCTTTAGTAATCTATGTCAGTTTGCCATTGTCACTTGTCAATTTGGTCTCAGAGATTATAAAACACACTTTATTTTTAAATAGAAAAAGCTCCGATTGACAAGTAACTATGCTAAAAGAAACAATTTGTGTATCCGCGCCTAACGAACTTATTTGAATGCTTAATGCCATGGCTAACATTCTGTGCTCTGCGGCGCTCAAGATACCTGAAAATTCAGAACTGTTACCTAGATAATTCAAAAGGTAGATTAAGTACAGTAAAATACAAAGTAACGCTGCGTTTCCATCAGAGATGTGCGAAGATGCGTCGGGAAAAGATGTGTTTATTAAGAACCAATAGAATCGCTTGCGCTGAACGAGGCTACGTAAATGAAGAAAACGAGTAACTCAAACTATTCTCTTGACAACATTAATTTACGAAAGAGAATAAGGCTGAGTTGTACCATAGAAGAAGTTATAGTTAAAGTTTGCCTCAAATTTAACACTAACAGTAGCGCTGACTTTAACGGTTATAGTGAAATGTGTTGCACCAGCGAATTCATTAGCTTTGTTAAAGTTAAAGGGAAGAGTCAAGTCAAGAGATTATATTCAACGCGTTTGATAGTTGACGGATAATTTAACACAAACAATAACACTAACCAGCGGAAAGTGAGCGGTTACAGTTACGGTTAAAGTTATGACGTCATTTAACTATTTGTCAAATGGTGCAACTAATTTTTGGCCTAATCGATACTTTAACTGAAGTTTCGATGTTTGTTATTGTTAAAGTAAGATGGTGCAACCCAGCCTAACTGTTTAGGTTATTGTAAAACCGCGTCGTTGGTCCTGCGGTCGCCAGCACTACTGCAAACCACGTGATCCTAGGTTCGATTCCTGGATGATAAACTGGCGAAATAAACTTGAAACAGTTCTCTCTTATCCTTCAGAGTAAGGCATGGTATTATTGTCGCAAACCATGTATGGTAATTTGTACTTGGATAAGGAAAGGCGCTTTGTCTAACTCCTAAGATTAAAAACACCTGCATTAAGTAAGCAAATCCAATTATTGTAAAACAAAACGATACAAGCTATAATAGCGTATTATTCCTTCATTAAACTATGCGGTATGACGAATGTTTTCATTATGCGAGTATTATGTTAATTTTCCGTGAGCCTGTGCTAATGTAAATGCAGTACATAGGTAAATTGCGAATGCATTTGTCAGCGTGACTAAGTACATCGAGTACATGATGTGATAAGCGTAGCTAAACTCTGCTAAGTGAATGTAAAAATTACAATTAAAATGAACCTAAAGAATGACACTAATAAACTAATTTAAAAACAAATTAAAGTACGCTTCTGCTAATGTTTCACTAACGAGTTCTATAAAAGGACAGTCACATGGCTTTTGGTGATTTAAATAAAACCTATCGGATATATCTCGATGTAACTGTATTAATAGCTGGGCTGCTGAGAACATTGATTATGTATTTATATTTATATAAAACATGAACCGTGTGGTCTCATCAATCCTCGATATTTCTAATCCATTAGATGTTTGAAAGATATCAACAAATTCATTATTTTCTATTCAGCGTAGGTAGTATGTCGGTACCGTTAATTAGTGTAAACTTAAATGGACAAGTCTTGTCTCCTTTTAAAATCGATTTTTCAGCAAAAATCAAAGTAGAGCTAAAGCAGTGCACTCCGCTTTAAATTATAAGTTATTTAGTCCGCCAGTTAGAGTATTGAAAAATGTTTGACACATATTTGTTTTTGTCAATCAATGAATATATTGACAAAGATAAAACGCATCATAATCCGGGAATGGGGACTGGTGACGTCAGAACGCACTAAAAATTATACGGCGTAACGTATTGAGGATTTTAAAAGCGTCGTATCTTCATCAATTTTAGTTTACGTAACAGAAGAAAAAACCCGGTCGATTATTTTTTGATAATGTGACTAACGGACTAATTAGATTTGGGATTCAATGGACAAGCCTATTCTCTTAGGGCAATTTATTAAGTTACCCTTACATTTTCAAGGTAAAGGAAAGCATGTTCTAGCTTCAGATCTCACATGTGTAAGCACTGAATCACAAAGAGACCTGATTCCAAGAACTGGAAACATTAGAGGCGATTAGCTAACTATATAGTTACAGCCAATAATGTAAGATGATTAAGTTAAATACCTATGTAATTTGACAGAGGAATGATGTCGATCATTAATTAAAGTATAGCCAGTAATTTATTATTTTTAAATCAATTTGAAAAAAGAAACTGTAAGAATATTTTTCTTATATTGGCTGGCTTTCCATCACAATTTTACTAAGAAAAGCGACATCTATCCAATACGCAGCAAACTATCGGCCCGTAGATCACAAAACACAACTAGTTCTTACACAAAGTAATAGATGGCATTACTGTATGTATGTGCTACTTTACTACTACTAATAGATAATGAGATTTTATTGTCGCTAGTGCAAGACAGTGCGAGAAAAATTTACCTCAGGCCTGGGCCTCAGTAGTGGGAAAGTAACGGATAGATAAAAAAGCTATCAATATTCTTCGAGTCACGCTCGGAACATAATATTGGACCGCGTCGGGAGTACATTTCCAGTCAACTCAATTTAGTCATCAACTTAATCACCCGCCGAACCCAACCCGCGAAACTTAATCCGTGTCACAATTTTTATTAATAATCCGCTCCTATTGCTCGTAGCGTGATGTTATATAGACTATAGCCTTCCTCGGTAATGGGGCCAGAGTTCCTGAGATTAGCGCGTTCAAACAAACAAACAAACAAACAAACTCTTCAGGTTTATAATATTAGAATAGAATAGATTTAGGTATGAATGCAAAGGAATGTTACGAAGTAAGGTTCGCTATTTTAACACCATATGGAGCAAGGTCTGATTTTTTTTTTCTGCTAGAAAGCATAGCTCCTCTCCCTCGTTAATCGTGAATGTACCTGGACGATTATTTTCTCGTCGTGGACTATATTTCTCCATGTCTTTAGCGATGTGGATCTGTGATCGCAGACTGGTCTATCTATAGCGTGAAACGTTATTTAATGTGACGAACGTAACGTGTTTCTGCTTTCGCATAACAAAAATTTACAAACTACTCGTATGTCTTTATAAAATTATATCAATATGGAATTTTAGATAACATTCACACACTTACATAAGCGTACCACATATATTGTAGTTAAATCCCACTGACTCCAGTCGCTCAGAGCCCAGTTCTCACTGTAACTGGAGCTAGACTGGACTACTTTGATGGAGGTGGATTAATCCATCTTAATAAATCACACCAGGAAATAATCTCTCTTTCAACTGTGAAACGATTCCTGTTTAACCAGATGGAAGTGAAAAATACCAGTATTTAATGAGTATTAATAACACAAATGACTACTTATTGTTTTTAAATAGAAAACCGAGTTATCAAATATTTGGTGTTTAATTAGCAATTCTTCTTATGGTGTGTGCAGTAAGGTGTAACGACCCCACAGACCTAGTGTCAGAGTTCCCAAACCGCCTCAAAAGCCTCGGACATGACAATAAATCGCAGCAATATTTCTCCTCAAGAGACTGGTATACCGTTTGAATTTCATGAACATTAGGAACAAACAACTAATTGTTTTAAACATTTGTTCGCAGCTTCTCACCAGGTTCGACTCCGGAATCGAATAAGGCGTTTCTAGCACAGATCGGGCAAAGCGAAGCGATGAGGCAAGTGTAAGTATTATGACTAACAAAACATTTACTTGTATCCGTGTTACGAAAGTTGATGAAACTACAAGCGCCAGCATTCCTTGAGTTATTAATTTATTTAATCTTTATGCACAGTAGTGGTACGTTACTTAATGCAGCAAGGCATTCTCTACCAGTCAACCTTTGGGTTAAGAAAAAACTACACTGTGTTAGCTATGATGTGCTGATCTTTCATGTGATCTTTTGTGAATACTTGACTAGCATAAATGTAATAGGCTAGATTCCATCATCCACAAATTGCAAAACTATTTAGTCCGTCAGTTAGAGTATTGAAAAATAATGGACACGTATTTATGTTTTTGTAAATCAATGAATATTGACAAAGATAAAACGCATCAAAACTCGGGAGTGGGGGCTCGTGACGTCACGACTCACTAAAAATTATGCGAAGGTGTGACGTATTGAGAATTTTAAAAGCGTCGTAACTTCGTCAATTTTGGTTCCCGTAACAAAAGAAAAAACACGAGTCAAATATTTTTTGATAATCTAACTGACGGACTAATTAGATTTTTTCAGGATACTAGCCTATTGTCAGTCTGCGAGCACAGAGCGGACATGACATCGTTGTCAGCATTGTTAATGGGGCTGTTGGTGGACTAGCCATTAAAGTCTTGGCGTTACTGATCTTATTTTTCCCACGACGCGACGAATCAAACACAAATACAATAATTTCACAATTACACGTTTTTAGTTGTGTCATGGTCAGTCAGTCAAAAGTCATACCTATATTCAAATTAGATACTAGAATATGCAGTCCCCCAAAATTCCCAAGCGTCATCATTTCCTAGCGTTTAAAGAAACATAGGCTAGCTCTGCCGCGCTGAAGACAAGAGCATCAAAACACATCGCCACTATCTCCAACGCGGCAGCTGCACGTTTCAAAACGGTTCGTTGGAGTCTTAACGTGAAAGGAGCTCCATCCACATTATTTTTAACCGACTTCCCAAAAAGGAGGAGGTTATCAATTCGGTTGTATGTTTTTTTTTCTTTTTTTTATGTTTGTTACCTCATAACTCCGACAATTATGAACCGATTTGAAAACATCTTGTTTTATCTGAAAGGATATACTTGCAGATTGGTCCCATTTAAATTGTATGAAAATCGGTTTCGATTTTAAATCGAAATAGCTGGAATTCGTCTACTTGGATGATAGTTTTATGTCATCCAAGTAATCGAAATTGCGTATTTTGCTTTTCTGCGATTTTGCAGTGGTGTTGTTAGGTGTGGGGTACCACTAAAAAGTGAAAAATAATAAACTTTTTACAAAAAAATACAACCGACTTCCAAAAAAAAAACTTCAAAGTAAAAAATAACTTTAATTTTGGAAGTCGGTGTCAAAATACGAAGAAACTAACAAAAACACCGACTTCCGAAATTAAAGTTATTTTTTACTTTGTAGTTTTTTTTTGTTTGGAAGTCGGTTGTATTTTTAATCGGTGAACCGCGGTTAACCGCCCCGTGGCCGTGTCCGCGGCTTAATTAAACAAAACTCCAGTAGCTGAAACTTTAAAATGCAAAGATAATTTTACAATCTTCAGCAGTTCCAACAATGTTTTCATATCTTACTCAAAGTTTGTACGCCTTATGCCCCGGCTTCCTGAGGTAACTTATCGGTCGTTTATATATCAGTTAACCACTAACAAATTGAAATTGTCGAATTGGCACTTCAAGACAGGTTTCTATGCTAAGGACTGGTTCGTCTTAAGATGCTCCTGTTCCTTACACGATCCGATCTATTGATGGTCAAGAAACAAGCAGTCATGTGGTGCCAACGACATAGTTAATAGGCTTGTCCACTGAAAAAATCTTATTAGTCCGTCAGTTAGATTACAAAACCAAAATTTACGAAGATACGAAGCTTTAAAATAGATACGTCACGCCGTTGTATAATTTTTAGTGCGTTCAGACGTCACGAGCCTCCACTCCTGACTTTTGATGCGTTTTATCTTTGTCAATATACATTGATTTACTAAAACAAAAAATACGTGTCAACTATTTTTCAATACTCTAGGACTAAATAGATTTGTTGATGGTGAAAACTAGCCTATTGTAATTGATTTACTTGTGGTGTGGGACACCAAAACTAAGATCGTTACCATCTCGAGCCGGATCCATATAGACCTTTTGAAAATCCTTCGAAAACCTTTCTCTGTGGATTTTCGACCGTCCGACAGATCTGTCGTGCATGCACAGATCTCATATCCGCCTACCTCGATAGATTGAACGATATCATGCGACAAGTTCTATTACAGTTTATTTTTAATAAAAAAAAAAACTAAGTCTCGTTGTCTTCTTTGGCTACTCAGAGGAGAAACGCTGAAACAAACCCATCTGCTTTCCAGATGTTGGTCAGATCGATCAAAATTATAAAGACCATGCATATTAATATCTAAGTTGGTATTTATAAAATCCATACAGATCTGAGTGAAGCTTTCCAGTAAAGGCATGCAATTTATTGTCAGCAATCCTGTAGCTAAACTCAGAGCTTTGCCTTGACGTTCCCCTTGGGTTCGTGCATACAGTTACTGGTATATAAGGCTCATTAAACATTTCAGTTTCTCATCGTCAACTCCGGAAGCAAAATCATCGCCGGACGCGAACAGCTTCCCGAGCACGCCCGAGCCGGCCAAGCTGCCGGAAATGCTGCCGGAAATGCTGCCCAAGAGCGAGGCCGACCCGGAAGGCGCATGATGTCCACCCTCCTGGCCGCCCCTCACCTACGACTACGTGCAACCCGACCGGCTATACTCCATATTCACAGAGCAATCCTCCTGGAGCGAAAACCTCATCTTCAAATTGGGATCCAAGAAGGTTCGAGGTCCACGAGGACACTAAGGTATATAATATAATATGTCACCGTATATTCGCAAACTCCGTAAAATCTGAATACATCTTTATTAGACTATAAACTCTCGATATATTGTGGTCAGATAATTTTAAAATAAAAAACCCAACCAAATTCAATAGTTTTCAATTTATCCGTATCTTAATGAGAAAAATCAGATTAAAATTTCACGTGATACATTTTGGACTTACGGTGTTTGCAATAACCCGGTGACATATGTATGATTCACATATTCGAGTCCAACGGACGTAATAAGAACACGTTTTTGTAACTTGAGATTAGAAAGTGTAATTGATGAGTTGTGTACTCAGAACTTTTACTTATTGTTAGTATTAACTGTACCTCGAGATTTAATATTGCGTAATCCTTGATGTTCTATGTAGACGGCAACATGTACACAGGCCACTCAAGTAAAACTTTTGATTTTGACAATATTGTATAACTTTTTAAGTAAAATTATTACGTGGACGTCAAGGAACCGTCGAAATTATCGAAATCTTGTCTTAATTTTTATACACTTTTTATTTATTTTAATATACATATTATACATTCCAATACACAAATTCCAAAGACTGAAACAATATACAACATGCATTATATTATGTAGTATTTCGAAAGCGCAGGATGATATTATATAATGATGATATGTAATACTTGGTGTAGTGTGTGTGCAGAGAGTCTGCATTTTATCTGTACTCATCGATTTGGTTAGATTTAAGACTGCAATGGTTGCCATCTTCAATAATTATAAAACATATTCTTTTTTAATCTTTATACTCATATCTTTAACTAATAAGTATTACTTAAGATTTTTGGATGGATTTATTAGATTCTGCTCGTGTGTACAACTATGGAAATTGGATCTTCAAATATCATAGGTTAGTAACAATGTCTCAGATTCAGTGGATCACATCCTGCGCTTTTATTCAAACGAGATTATCAACGTAACTTGTATTCTATCGTCCATTCTTTTATTGCATGAAAATTGCTCAAAAACTTTATAAATTATTTACGCTGATAAAGGATCCAAGGTAAAAGAATGGATCATAGATGATTTTCATAATAAAAATAGTCCAAGTACAAGTTATTTTAGGCAGCTAGACCGCAACCGATTAGATTTATGAAAAAACAAACAAACGTTGCCATTCCGAGTCGAAGTGTACAAACAAAAGAAACGTTCTTTTTTTATGACAACTGGATGTCGCGATCACCGCGGGTGACGAGTCACCGTATAAAGCATAACCTTACAGTACAAAATACGTTATCGTATATTAATCATCTATGTATGCTTTACTTAGACTTTAAGTTAATTTTTTTAAGTTATAATTAAGCTCCGTAAACGTGAACAATTTATACGTACAACATAGTTTTAGCGATGTATACATTTTTTTTATTCTATACAAGGGTTGTTTAAGTGTATTATGATTATAAAAATTATACCTCAATATTTCAAGCGACTGTTTATGTAAGATATGCTATCCACTTCGGTTCACAGTAGGAAGTTGAAGTGCTCTCGTTCGGTGAAAGTTCTTAGTGTGGAGCAGGGTACATTATTACTGTATTCTTTAACGTTTTTTGTATATTTTGGAGTAAAAAGTTTGCAAACAAACTGAATTATTGTAAAATTAATTTATATGACGGACTGATAATGTATCGCATCTTGTTAAGAACGAGAGTAGGTGTGTCGGCTCGAGGAGTCTCTGCTCGGTGACAAATCACATTCCATTAATATAATGATAAGGTATTAAATTTTCGTAAATTGTGACCGGAAAATATTGCACGGGTTTTGATAATTTCGTCTTAGTAACCGTGTGGTTACTCGTGTTAGCGTTTTTCTGGTCAGGCTTTAAAGCGTGTATAGCTTTAACGTTTTAAACATGGTCCCATCGTAATAAAGTCGAAATGTATTGTAGTCATTAGCTCTCTTATCGTGCCGAGGTGAACCTTGGCCGGAGACGCGCGGCGCTGGCGCGCACTGTCTGTATATTTTGTACGAGCGCGCTATTCGGCTCCGCGCCATTTTAAAAAGAAAATGTATAAAAAAATAACGTCCAATAATCAGTGTATTTTTACAACGGGATGGGTTTAACCACTAATTATAAGGGTAAATGTCACTAACACTATGATATTAAAAAAAAAATCTCTTTACATTCCACTAGTTATAAATATGCATAATCTTAAAAAAAAATGAATCTTTTTTCTAACTTTATATGATATTGTATTTATAAATAAGTAACTTAGCGATTTTAAGATTATAAAAGAGATTATTAAGAGGTATGAGTTAGGACATTCCATAGTAAACGATAGCTCTTGTAGATTTTTAGCATTTATATTGATATATGATGTGTTTTTACCAAATTATTTTTATACCAATGCTATTTACATTATAGTATATGTCGAGTGTGTAGGCGCACCGCAAGGCCTCTGTCGCTCGCGACATGCCCGCAATACAATCAATTATAGAAGACGTCATGTTTTGCAGGCACGAGCGAAGACGTTCTAATGACTTCTGTATCACATTTGTAGACATATTTTTCGATTGGTGTCAGTTTGATTCTAAGAATGATTTTAATACAGTAATTTCTTCTCCAAACTGGTGGTAATTGGGTGTTGTATACATAATATTGTTACTAAGAGAACATTGTGTCATGGTAAAGCATGCCAGTCGCTGTGTGGCAGCTAATCCGGCCCAGCGCTGAGTTTTGTCGCAGCAGCCAAGAACAGCTCGCCCGTGCCTCTAAAACATAGTCTGCAGAGCCCGCTCAAGTTTGTTTAGTACTCGATTAAAGAGCTCAGATTATATTTTACTCTTATTCTATGTAATACTCAGTATAATGTGTTGCCAAATAGATGTACTGTCATTAGTATGTTATCAAGTCAGATTCGAGGAAGCCTCAACGATAATTTCAAGTAAATTTTTAATGTTCTCTCTAAATGCGTGTATGAATTAAATGTTGCTGTTTATTACTACGCTAGTCGTGTAACGGCTACTGAATTGGCAAGTATCACCAAATGAAGCCAACGAAAGCATATTGTGAAGCTTAGTCCGACAGGTACACTGTAGTGTTGGTGTAATGTGACGAGCACATTTAAAATCGTGTGTGATGTAAAAACCGCGAGGCGACCTCACGAATAAAATGGATTAATAATCTTCTTTCTACAGTTTATAGATTAAGATGCGATTGTCGCACATAATTATATTTACTCATATTCTACTTTGATGTGTCAGCAATGAATGCTGTATGTTTAAACTTATCTAACCCGTAATCTAAGCGTTCTACATTGTGCTCAAATATTCATTGAAAGTACAGATCTTGGTATCCATGACAAAACCCTAGTTTTAAGATAGATTAGTCAAGTTTGAATTTCAAGTGTGTACCTAACGATTTGCAGGAATATAATCGATTGATAGTTTTGGCCTAAAATGTTGATCTTCTTTTCAGTCTAATTTATGTTTGTCATTTTACTTGTAAACACGACCAAATTTTAATGTGCACGAAATGATCGCCGTTTGAGTATCAACATTTCATGAATAGTTTCATTACCAAAATGCTACGTCGCTGGCGAAAGTAGTAATTACATTTATAAAACCCTTTCATGCGTCACTTTCCATCAGGTGAGATTTGGGCCAAGAGTTTCCTCGTTATGCATAAAAAAACACTTTAGCTGAACTTAAGACAAGTGAGTGAATAAAATTGAGCGATGAGTTGACGTCGTGCACGGTTCAATCGGTGCCATCATTATCATCTGTTTGGGCAATATTTTCGACAGTTTTGATGTATTCAAGAAAGCGGTTTCTTATAAACATATTTTCATTTCGGCCTTCTAAGCATTTAAAGTACGTACAGTTTCCGATGTAACCACAAACAGCTCACCTCAATTTATTAACTATTCACAGTACTCTCATCGGTTGAACTTCATACCGGCTTAGCCAACTTGCCTACCCTATTAAAAATACTAACTTGAAATTCAAAAGTTGATTAAAATCGAAAAGTAGTTCGTTCACAACGATCACTCAGCCATACAACACGTCTTAGGCAACTAATCAATCGTATTAATATCAAACTGTCCGTCTTTAACATTTATAATTAAGTATTTTTACGAAGCAAAATAACCAATAGAATGATATTCGTAGAGTAGATGTAATTTTTCAAGTCTATCGATCTTCTAATTGTCTCTATGTAAGACAGATGATTTTTACATTCCACTAGGTACGGATTTTTCTTATAAAAGTGAATTTTCACTATATTTATACGTATAATATAATCTTCTATTTGTATATTTATGGTATAGAGTTTTGACAATAAATTGTCCATGAATTGGCCAGTATTTTTTGAGACTAGGATCTAAAAAATGTCATGTGGCTAAACATCTCTGCATTATTATTAAGGCAGCAGTTTTCAAAGGCAGCAGTGAGTGTGACTAAAGTCTAACTTGTGTCTGCAGAGTTGTAGTTCGTCGTTGTATTCGTCCCACAGAGATCGAATCTCGTATAAAGGCTGCTATTTAAACGTTTGACTGATAAATTCTAAAGAACCCATGTCTCAAATATAAGGTCCCGTTAAAATAGATTGACAAACTTAGAAATCATTCAGACCCTAAATAAGACAATAGTAAATAAAAATAAGAAAAAAGCGAGTGCACGTACCTACCCGTAATGATTTTACGTTTATACTAAAATAAAATCACTGTTCAGTTTTTTTTTTCTTTGGATATCTTTGATTAGTCGTACTGAACGCTGTGTTAAAAAGAAAAAAAAAAAACATCCGAACATAGTACCTCCTCCTTTTTGTGAAGTCGGTAATAAGTCGCGTCTATTTTAATGGGTCCATAAATATCCAAAATGATTTCGTAGCTAAAGATTTTTGTATTGAACGTATTTTCGTCAGTATCATTACTAACATGATTAGCTGCACTGCAGTAACTGTAGACGTAGAGTTTACCTATAAACTTGATATTACATTTTCGAAACAAATTGAACGAAATTGCTCATTATTTTATATTATATTTATCATCATAAGTCTTATCGAATTTATAACGTACATGTATCGAATTTACGAACGATTTGGCCCTCTTACACGGTAGCGTGCTGTAACGATGTCGATTTTAATATATTGCCCTATATCTATTTATTTAGATCCTCGTGAGATTAAAAGAACAAACGAATAATGTTTAAATATTTTTAATCCGCAAATTTTTATTTAATTACGAATGTCTCGAACACTGTATTACCATGGCGATTATGAGTAAAAATAAAGTTTATAAGTTTTACACCAAATCAATATCATGTCATCGGTACAAGTTTTGTTGATTCTTCATTTTAATCTGGAATTAAAAATGAAATATTTTATCACACACTAGCATTGCTACCTGTACTTTTAACAATTTCTTATTTTGTACAACGAAGATGATTTGATTTGATTCGACGAATGCTCTTAAGCTCTCTAAGTTGTGATCATATTTATTTATTAAGCTAAATTTTGTGTCGATTTTTAACTTTTATTAATATCGATTTTGATGATTCTGGAAACGTCAAATATAAAAAAAATAATGAAAACATGAGATAAGTTCGTTATTTCAGTTGATATGACAAATTATTGAAATTATTTAGTCAAGCAAAATTATTTTATGAAAAAGTTTTTCTAAATCCATTTTTTTTTTGGTCTGATTCAAATGAAAAAAATCAAAATACTCATTTCATTGTCGAAACAATGAAATGAGTATTTTGAATTTTTTATTGGCATAGTTTTGGCTCCATGCATGGTTGCCCAAATCTTCTTTTATGATTAGCCTAAGTTCTCTTTCGTACACCCACCATCTTCTAAAATAGTCAGTTTATCATACTAGCGAGTCTCAAATCTGTATCACTTCGTAAAAGTAACGAAAAACTCTTTGAATGTATATTTTTTTACGAGGAGCAGTACATTTACATGTATATATGATACTGTCGTCGTGACATGTGCTCTGTTTATACTCAAATACCTTTTATATTTTTATATTTTAGCTTTACTAAGATAATAAATTATAATTTTGTATGAATATTGTTTCATTTCGTTTATTTTCGATCCTGTTTTATTTTCTGTATGAAAACGTTGACCACACGTTTTCTTCTCGTATACCTACTTCTTCTTTGTTTGAAGTTGTAAGTATTATGTGACAAAGTTCGAACGCCTTTGGTACTAAATTTCAGAGTCGTCCACTTCATCTATCCAATGACTGCTACACATTCATTAAATATATATATATATATTTATGAACATTTGATTTAAAAAAAATGAAAATAATATGGTTATTATCATGACGCATGACATAGTTTGAAACATCCAGGAGCGAGCACAGTCCGAGCCTTGTGTTCCAAGGACAGAATGAAACGGTGACATTGTTTTGATAAGCTTTATGGTGTTACTTAATTCTAATGCATTATTTATTTTTATTGTACCTTGTACCATCTTCACTATTAATGAAATATAAAAAATAGAGGTAGTTTCTGTCAGGTACATTATTTTAATGGGCCGCCTTTGTAAGACGATTATAGTAGAGATCAGATATCCGTGCAATATGCATCCGAATTTTAAAGTTGGCCGGTGGTTCTTACACATGTTTTATCAAACTTCCACCGGCTTCCAAATAAAACAAAACACTACAAAGTAAAAAAAAAAATAATTTCGGAAGTCGCAGTTTTTGTTAGTTTCTTCGTATTTTGACACCGACTTCCGAAATTAAAGTTATTTTTTACTTTGTAGTGTTTTGTTTTATTTGGAAGTCGGTTGTATTTATTGTAAAAAGATTTTTATTTTTCACTTTTGAGTGGTACTCCACACCTAACAACACCACTGCAAAATCGCAGAAAATCAAAATACGCAATTTCGATAACTTTGATGACAAAAAGTCATCATCCAAGTAAACGAATTTCAACTATTTCGATTCAAAAACTAAACTTCGTAACCGATTTTGATAAAATTTAAATGGGACCGACCTGCAAGTATAATTATCCTTTCAGATAAAACAAGATTTTTTTTAAATCGTTTCATAATTGACGGAGTTATGAGGTAAAAAACATTTAAAAAAAATACAACCGAATTGAGAACCTCCTCCTTTTTGAGAAGTCGGTTAAAAATCGGTTCAGCTGTTTCAAGACCACCAGCTCGTTTCTAGTTGATGAAGGCTCGTATCGATGCGAAATTTGATATTCTTACTTCAATAGTATTGCAAGAATACGGTTACCCTGACTTGATGGTGCAGCATGACCTGAGGTCTGCAAAATACCCAAGTCCTTGCTTAGTTACAGCAGATGTATCATGTTTGGGATCACTGGAATGGTTTCAACGCACAGATTATATGAAGATTACCTTGCCCTGATGCTTGGATTGCTTGACTTGGAATTTGCAGGATACCCCTCATTAAAAAAGTCTCCATCAATAGTTTGGGATCACTGTCTGTGGATGAAGCAGAAAACAAAAATGAGTGAAAACAACTACTACTTGGTATAATATGATCTAATGCCATTTAGGTGAATGTAGATCGTAGGGTTTGAGTAGTAGGTATCTTGTTCTTAACTTAAGTAATAAATTTAATATGGGTAGGTACGAATATTTTGGCCCAAGCGTGATCGTCACCTGAGGACACCATGGAGTCTGTCCTTATAGGGCGGAGCACCGCCGTGTCCTCGTCGAGGCAATCGGCGGCGGCTACCTCTCGCGTCCGGCCCTGGTGCAATGGAGGAGACATGGAAAGCAGTCAGCTCCTTCTGCGAAGCAGAAATACTAGCATAGGAAGAGGCGGACTTCGTGAGGGAGAGGCATACCTCACGCCCCAGCTGTCGCAACAGAACGGGTCTCCGAGCATCGGGAGTCGCAGGGCAATTCCCGGCCACCATAAGCGGGGGCCTGCTGACAGCGAGTGTTGGGTGGCTCGCCGTCCAATTGGAACCAGGTCCGGGAAGATAGAAGAAGAAGAAAAATGTTTATTTGGGACTCGCACAAAACAGACGGAAGCAAAATAGAATACATTAGAACTAAAGATACGTACAGTCGCCAGAACATCAGGCTATCCGAAACTGTCAAATTTTCCCAATCAAATTAGAACCCAATTGCTTTAGCAATAAAGTTGAAAACCTAACAAAGAAATTTGCCAGATTGTTGTAGCTTGATGTGCTGGGCGTCTGTACATAAACAATGATATAACATTCAATTGATCTGTGCGAGGCCAAAAAGGTCCCTGTCTCAGCCTATGCTGCGATATTTACTGTAAATAAATAAATAATTTAACGGGACGACGGTGCGTTGTATTCCACACGCACCTCAATGAGATGTCAGCATACTAGATAGTGCCCTATCACAGTTGCAGTTGTTCAGAAGAGTCACTGCGGCCCTGGCACGCAAAGAGCATTAGAAGGAACACGGATGAGTTTTAGTCAGTAAAACTAAGAGTCAACACTAACAATACAAATAAATCATCAAATGACTTCTTCCGCTCCAACCAGACCGGGAGGAGTCTTTATGATTTACAATCCTTAAAAAAGTATTATTTTTTAATTTTTTTCGTACCAAAATGGTAAAAAAGAACCCTTATGATGTGACTAAGTAGGTATGTCTATCACAGCTGGATATCTCAAGAACTACTAATGCCATCAACTTGAATTTCGAATAGTTTTATATGACGTTTAACTCAAGTATTTTGCAAATAAAAAAGAAATAAAATGTAGGTATATCATTTTTATGCAATAGCGAATGAAAGGGCTAGAAGACTAGGGCACGTGCGTGGCACTTTCCCAAACATTTTTTTTTGTTTTCCATTCCTACAGGAAAAATAAGATCTGTGTGTAGTGTGATGATATAAAACTTTTTCAGAAATCATAAACAAAAATTATATTAGTTCACGGCTCACGGCGCTATACTGCTCAGGCTAGACACTCCACCAACGTGTGCTGGCTGCGCCGTGTCGTCACGACAGTTACTACAAATGGTTGCCACCATTGTCGTAACTATCTCACACTAACCACAGTCAAAGGAAATCTCTAAGACGACCCACTGGCCCTCTTTCCGTCTCTCCGCAGCGAATCTTACCGACATATTATCCGTGTCCGTGTGCCGACACGGATAACAAGTAGGTATCAAACGAAATGGATCAAATCATAATTATTATCTTTCAGTTTCACGTAGTATTTTTTTGGCAGGGGTTGTTTGCTGTTGGTAGGTACACGACGCACATGTTTTGTTGTGTTTTCACATAGGTACTTTGATTCAGAAAAAATTAAGTAGGTATCGCGGTTGAGTCGCGACCGTGTTTATGGATCAGTCATCTGTCTGCCTCAATGAGCGTCTGTCTGTCTGTCTGTTTAGATAAAACAACATGACGCCGCGAGCCCGCGACAGCGCTCGAGACACGGATGAATACACAAAATTGCGCTGAACTGAATTTCTGTCGCGTTAGTTCAGCACTTATGGTGTGTCACATCAGAAAAATACGCTAGAACGTAAAATAAGCCGCGGAGCTTCGGTTGCTTCGGCATAGTGTGTTTAGATACTTTTTACACCACCCTGCCTTAAATCGTGACTTAGGGCCCTGAATACCGTGAAGTGTAATAAGCATTATCTTTTAGTCTATGGCATAAATCTATGGTATTTTATTTTATCTGTGGGTCGTGGTTAGTGGCTGGATTGTTTTGCATCTCTATTGGCTAAAATATTTTTTTCCGCAAATACTCCAATCACCACTAGGTTATTAGTGTTCTGTGACCAATCATATTTTGTATTTACGTAACGTTGATGTTAGTGTTATCCTGTTTGATGCGAGATCCGGCCCGCCATTTTGATAGGAAGGGAGTCGTTTGGAGTCGTTGTACTAGGCTAATATAGCGGCGAGCAAATTTTTATAAGTGAAATAAGGAAAATAAATTTACAATGGTGCCGGTAAGTGAAAGTTAATGTGTTTAAACAGTTAATTTTACTATCTTTTTGAGCTCGTCTTAATGAAATTTCAACTCATTGCAGCAAACGAAGGTGTTCGTCGGCAGCCTGCCGCAGGGCTCGAAGCCGGAGGAGCTTCGGAAGTTGTTTGAGCGTTTTGGCGTCGTGACTGAGTGCGATATAATGAACCGGTGCGGATTCGTGCACATGCAAACCGAAGATCAGGCTTTGGCCGCTATTCGCGCTCTCAATAATACGTCGTTCAATGGTGGCGTCATCTCAGTAGAGCGCGGGCGCATCAAGGAGCGCAGCCAGCGAGGAGGCCCAGGTGGCCCGGGAGGTGTTGGCCGCGGTGGTGGCATGAGGGGAGGCATGCGCGGAGGTATGGAGCGGCGCGGTGGCGGCCCCATGCGAGGCGGACCTCCGCTCCGGGACGCGCCGTACACGCGTGAACGTCCCCAGCGCGGCCCGCCGTTCGGCGCTCCGCCACAGATGCCTCCGCGGTCGATGCCCTATGAGCGCGCAGACCGGGCGCCGCCACCCTCTTACGACGACCGGTACAACGGGTACGGCGGGGAGGACCGGCGCGGGTTCGCTCTCATGGACCGCGGCTCGCGGGACCCGTACGCGAGTCCGGCGCCCATGTACGCTGATGATCGGCGCTACGACGAGCTGGCGCCCATGTACGCAGACGATCGGCGCGCGCCCATGTACCCGGACGAGCGCGACATGATAGAGCGCCGGGCGCCCATGCGCGCGGCTCCGCAGCAGATGCCGTACGAGCGCTCGCTGCCGCCGCGCTCGTCCAACGGTGATATGTACAGCAGGCGCTCCCCTATGTGAGTTTATTAATAACAATTTTGTCACTGAAAAAGCTCCATGTAATTACTGTATCATCACCTGCCTAGCCTTTTACCAACTACATTGGGGTCTGCTTCCAGTCAAACTGGACTTAGCTAAAAACCAGTATGTAATTACTGTATAAAGGTATCATAAGTCAATGGTGAGATCTGCGACGAATTGGTCCAAAACAAAAGTAGCAAGGGTGCTTACTTATACCGGCACTTACTCTACACTACAGATTTAAAAGGTAGATGTGTATTCTACCCATCTTAAGCTATGATGTTGAGACCTGGTTGCTCACCAAGTTCGGCAAGCTCTGCTTTGGGAAATAGCAATGCAGTACAACACTTTTAGTGTTGTAAGAGTTGACAAAATAGAGATCATGGAATTAGTAGTAGTATTAAAGACGCCTGGCAGAAAGCTGCATGTAATGTGTGATGCTGAAAACTCCCACAAAACTACAAAGTTGACAGCAAAATGTTTTCCACAACTCAAATGCTTAAGATTAAGAGCTTTCATTGACTAAGTGTGCCAACAAATCAATATGATTTATCTGATCAAAAATACTTAACTAAACAGACTTGATGACCAGAAATGGTCCTGCAGCCCTATCATTGAGAAAGAGTTTCCTCTTATGTTTGTACCTGTGAATGTTTGTAGTGCATGTATCTCATATATATAAAAGGCAAACCTGACTCACTGAATTATATATCAATGCGCAGACGAAACTACTGGTCGTAAAACGTTGACGTTTTGCATGTAGCTTCCTCTGTAGGGGTGCACAAAGAGAGGATTTCCCTAAATTACTACAGGAACCGGAAAACATGGTATATGCACGCACGAAGTCGCGGGCGAAATCTAGTTTTAGATAATATGTACCATCTATTTTGATGATGTCTCTAACAACTTGTGTTGCATAAGATAAAAGAGATTAGAAAATTAAATGGGTTTTCTATGACCAAAAACATCAGAGGCTAATTATCATTATTATTTGTATGTGTTAATAAAAAATCTTCCTATGTTAAGCTATCTTAAACACTCATGTTAGTTATTGTAACATTTCAGGCGTGGTGCATCTGCGGGTGGATATGACAGGGACCCTTACTCACAGTACCCACCCATGGGACGGTAAGATGTTGCACTTATTGTCCTCATAACAACTGGCTTGGAGTACCATCAACCTTTAAGGTGGAAGCGCCAGGGTAACCCGCGAAATTCAAATATTTTGATGTTTTTTGCAATTTGCCGGTCAGTGTGCAGCTGTATGTTAAATAAAATACGATTCGCGGCCGTAACGCATATTTATCTAAAGAATTATACCCATTTTAATTATCAATATAACCCTCTAAGTTCATACAACTCGATTGAATGACTTTTTCACGAAATTACATTCAATCGAGTTATATGAACTTAGAAGGTTATATTGATGATTCAAATGGTTATAATCCTTTAGATAAATTCTCTTTACGATCGCGAATCGTATTCTGTTCAACATACAGCTTCACAATGACCTGCAAATAGCAAAAAACATAAAAATATTTGAATTTCGCGGGCTACCCTGGAGCATCCACCTTAAGTTTATTGTTTTCCTCTCTGTTCATTATTAATATTACAACAGCATTTAAAATCACTTAAAGCTATATAAAGGTGGACACTAGATATAGACACATATTGACTCATTTGGTCCATTGTGGTGCATGTTAGGTTCTTGTTAATATAGCCAGGATAGTGCCATTCAGAAGCACTGAAGAATCAGTCGTGTATTTATCACCTTACACTTATTTTCGCTTCTGTTAAGAGTAAATACAGTTTGTAGAGAGAAATATGAAATATGTTTTAAATCTGTCCAATATTGGAGGAATCAACTAACAAGAGCTAGTCCTCGAATTATGACTTTTTACTCAAAAGTCTCCACCCCCATTTCCTCTCATGGCAGGCACAAACTATACTTCACTACTGGTGTGTGAAATTTATTATACATTTCTAGAAAGTGTATGCCAACCCCTGAATATCCCATAAAATCCTGATTGAATCCTTCTTTTACTTTGTTTATATGTTATTGTGAAACATGGATTGATATGGTATGGTCATTATTTTTCCAATACAAGTAATAGTACTGTCTATTTTCCATACATATATAATTATTTGTTGGGGACAGTCACTATCCTCCACCATCATTTACTACCATTGTTACTTGCTGCCTCTAAATACATTGCATACCTTGCTAAAATGTCCTGGTCATTACCATTTCTGCCTTAGGCCAAACTGGAGGATGTCTGCTATCCCAGCTCTTTTGTGGTTAATTGAATTTGTCTCAGTTTCAAGATACTTGTTTCTTTTCTCATTAAGTCCTGATTGATCCATTTCTTCCACTTTTGATATTGATAACTGTTATCGTTGACATGGATTGAGTTGCTGTTGTATCAGACAGGGCTGCAATGTTTAGATCGCCCATTACAGGTGCTAGTGTTTAGGTGCATTAGCCTTATGGCAGCTAGTTTTGCAGTGCAGCTATCAAGCACTACTCCTAAGTATGTGAACGTGACTTTATACATAATTTTTCTGTCTTGTAAAGTTTTGGAAGTGTCTGGGTGCCATGGAATCTTAAAGAAAAAAAAATGAGAGTTATTTTTATATTTTTTTAGTAGTATAAAAAAGTTAGATACAGTAAAAAAAACATGCCACAAGCAACATTAATGAAAAATGAACAAAAAGGAAAACATGCTAACAAATTCTTAGAAACAATTGATACCTAAACAGTAGATACATTTCTTTTACATCAATATCATGTGAGACTGAACTATTGTTTTAATTAACTAGTCTACTTATGTAACTGTTACATTCCTTGCGTCGCGGCTAGGGCTTGCAGAAACTTAGATTCCCGTTACTGGGCTAGCAGTAAACCATAACTCCCAGAAGTATTGGTACTTAAAACTACACATACTAAACTTCTTTAGAATAATTACAAGCTCTTATTGAACGTAAACATAGACGACGCGACCAGAGGTAAGATGTATGAGAGGGGTCCTCGTTCTGGCTCCTCACTCCAGACATCTTACCACTAAATAAACTACCGGCATAGTCATAAGGGCGGGCCGCGCAAGCCAAGCGAATTCAACATAGAGATACGGCGCCTGCGGTGGGGTACCGGAGTACCCGGACTGTTATTTCGCGAAACCGAGACTAGTTGCACCTCGCCAGTGTATCTGGAACCGAGTATCCTCGGGAGCAAGCCCTAGTCGCCGCATCGTTCCATCTTACTGGACAATACTCAAAGTATCACTAAATATCTGGTTAACCGTGACCAATCATAAGCTGCTATAGTTAAGTGGGGAACAAGATGGGGTCACTCCTGTCATGACATCAATGTTGGTCCACCCTCGCTCCCAGATAACTGTGTAACGCTTCTTGGAAACGTTCATGCGAAACTTAGACGGTTGCATATATTGAAGACTCAGTAACGATAGTGCGTGGTGTAGTCGAGGGGCGGTTTCACTATGAACTGAAGTGGTGGTCACTGTTTCCCTGAGGGTCGGCTTGACGTGTCGTGTTGTTTGTAGCGGGGGCGGCGCGCCGCGCGGTAGAGAGCTGAGCGGCATGGGCGGCCCGCGCCGGTACTAGCGACAACGAGCCTATGCTTACCACCTAACATGAACAAATCAGTACTAGCCGCATGGCGCACGCGTGCGACCACGTAGAGCATCCCGGTCAAAGTCCAGTACGAGTGAAAAATTATGCGAATCATCTTTTGTAATCAATAAAATAATGTCGGAACGTAATTTTACCTGCTGATTTATTCCATACTCCATGTTACAGTCATGCTCGAATTAGTTTTATATAATTGATTAATTTCGATAGTGATAAGTCTAAATGTTAAGGTACATCTTGTGTATGTTGTATATTTACATTTTTGATTAAATTTCTTAGAAATATTGTTTACTTTAATTGCTCTCATTACCCCGATTATGAAAGTAAACACGGGACTGACTTCATTTTGACGACGAAGAAGCAGATGTTCAATGTCTTCTTTTCGTATCGATTGACCGAAATGAACTTTTGCCCTACCAGTATTGAGCAACCTGTATAGTGTACAGCTCTTATCAGTGGCCTCGTTTAGATCTTGAGGTGAAAACCAGAAGAGGCACATTTAACATAATATCAAGATGGGACAAAACGCAGCTCGAATTCCAGAATGATTTTGATTGCAAAGCTCCACGAATGGGTTCGTGAAAATTGCCCATAGGCTCTAAGGTCGTCAAGAGCCAACATACAAATAGGATCATGCAGGAGCACGAAGGAGATGCGTGACATAATCCTGCAGTCTTCCAACTATGCGTTTTAATATTGGTAGCTCAATGGATGGATACCCAAGTCCTTGTAAAACGACCTCGGCGAGAGAGCTGTTTATTATTCTAGAGCTAACTTACGAAACTAAAGACGTTTGCAAAATCGGATCCGCCAAACCGGCCAAACTATAGGAGCCGCCCGGAAAACCTTGTCCTTAGACCCTGCATAAAAATAATAAAATGGACATCTCACTTCTGAGCTATGTCTTTCTTTTCTCAAGTGTTATCACGAACCGTCTCACGTGCTTTGACAGTTACCTGTTTACCGAAGAAATCTAAATCCGATAAGGCAAGCAAGTAAGCACTCTTAACTCGAAAGAAAGGTCAATCGTCTAATCCGACTTGGCTGTGCAGCATTCGGGAAGCTGCACTGTATCTGCTGATCTCACATAGTCCAAAACCGAAAGGTTTTGCAGTGACAACGCGCAACGCTTGACCAAACAACGCCACAAGTCCAAGGATATTATTATTATATTTCGACTAAAATGAGACGAGGCTTCCGCTACTTAACTGTTCATTAATTAATTGCATGCTTCTCCCACTGCGGTACTTTTGTATAAAATTGTGCAAGATGCCTTTATGTCGGTTCGGGCCGACCAATATCTGACGTTGGTGGCAAATGTATGACTGCTTACAAGCAGTAATCTTAGCGTTTGTAGACTTCTAGCAATCTATGTAATAACTATTCTCTAAAAAAATATTAAAATTGTTCACGGTACGATCCGTTTTAGGCTGCTTAAACCCCGCCTTTAAACCTACATTACTAAAATAGTAGGTATTCTAAAATTGCGTCCATGTGACTCCATCCGAACGCACCCAGGCTGACTGCTCTGCTTGGCTCCAATTACGTGATCGATGTGAAGCGATCCGACGCTGACGTGATGAACGCTTCTGCTAACATGTCATATCGCTGTCGAACGGCGACAAAAAGTGCGTGCGAGTCCTTTCAGGTAGTTAGATGCGGCATGACGAGGACGAGCTCACGGCGGCGATGTAGTCGAAGCGAAAGCGACGGCTTGCGCTGAATACGTTAGGCGACAACGGCAGAAGACACAGGATGCGAGAAATTGCAAATCGTAAGTACGGCTGAGAAAAGTAAACGTCAATGGCTTGCGTTAGAGCCTCGAACTCGCATGTCGATCTCGAATGTCAGTCAAAACGATATGCATACAGTGCGTTTTCATATCATATACCTACCTTAAGTTCGAGTTTTGTAACGCAACACTCATTTGCGCATAATTGTGTAATACACATAAATCTGCAGTACGCCTGACCGAAAATGACCGGCGACGGAACCTGTAAAAGTTGTGATTTGTAACTGTCTGACAAACAAGTCGGCAATTTGATCTTCCATAAAATTACGCATAACGTAAGCGCTTAATTGTATAACTGCAAGGGTACCATCATAATATTCATAATTTAATACACGGTGAATTAATAAGTAAGACCCATCCGATCTAAAACGAAACCGTTTGTAACAAGATCGGTGGAATCGCGGCGACGACGCGGAACGGTTACACGCAAATCCGAGGGTTTAAACCAAACCAGAGGTTACTAACAGGCTCACGTGAGGCGTAACACTTTTTCTGCATTTTATTATGAGGTGCTCATACTGTTTCTATGTTCCTCAGGGATTGGGCGCCTTGATGAGCATACGGACTTGACGGAATACTGAACAATTTTACCGAAATGGACAAATGTCTTCCACAACGAGAATCATGTACAGTGGCGATGATGCAAGTAAATAAATGTATGTTGTTGTAAAATTTTCGTTTTATTTTACAAGACAGTCTTTTCGTATAGAATAGAATGCATAAGTTTATTGTCTCCAGTATTACAGCTGGTAGCATCGGTACATACACAAACCTATAATAACGGGTGGTTAAATTGTAAGGGCCGATGTTGAATGTGAACCACACCTAAACGCCAAGTTTTTTTCCGAATTTTATTTGACATTTCTCTGTTTCAGACTTACTCAATTTGAACCATGGAGAGATACACAATCCAACAACGTGTTAAAGTTATCCAGACTTATTATGAAAATGGGCGTTCAAATCAAAATGCATATCGTGCACTTCGTGATTTTTTTGGTCAATTTGATCGTCCAAATGTGCGTACAATCGCAAAAATCGTGAAAAAATTCGAGCAAACCGGGTCTGTAGAGATGTGAGAACACCAGTGCATGCTCGTACAGCTCGTACTGCAGAAAATATTGCTGCTGTTCGCGATAGTGTGGCTGAAGAGCCGTCCACCTCAACTCGTCGTCGTGCCCAACAATTGCACCTCTCACGCTCGTCGTTGATGAACATTATGCATAAAGACTTGCATTTACACGCTTACAAGGTGCAATTGGCTCAAGAACTAAAGCCTCTTGACCATTCCAAACGTCGTGAATGGGCAGAATGGTGGCAAGAAATGACAACAGTGGATGATCAATTTTCGAAGAAAATCATCTTCAGTGATGAGGCACATTTTCACCTCAGTGGATTCGTCAATAAACAGAATTGCCGCATTTGGGCGAATGAGAATCCAAGAGTGACTGTCGAAAAACCAATGCACCCACAAAGAGTGACTGTTTGGTGCGGTTTATGGGCTGGCGGCATCATCGGGCCGTATTTTTTCCAAAATGAGGCCGGTCAGGCAGTTACTGTGAATGGTGTTCGCTATCGTGAGATGATAACGAACTTTTTATGGCCCGAATTGGAAGATATGGATGTGGACGATATGTGGTTTCAGCAGGACGGTGCCACTTGCCACACAGCTAACGAAACAATGGCTCTTTTGCGCAACAAATTCAATGGCCGTGTTATCTCACGTAATGGCGATGTCAATTGGCCGCCAAGATCATGTGATTTGACACCGTTGGACTTTTTTCTTTGGGGTTATTTGAAAGAAAAGGTGTACGTCGATAAGCCAGCAACAATTCAAGAGCTAAAGGATGAGATAATTCGGCACATTAACGGCATAGAACCTCCATTATGCCTCAGGGTCATCGAAAATTTGGACCATCGGATGGAGGTGTGCCGCCGTGGTCGCGGCGCCCATTTGGCCGATATTTTGTTCCATACATAATTGAGTAATACCAATATATCATAATAAAATAAAATTACAATAATTTCCTAAATAGTTTGTGTTTTATTCAAAATCAACATCGGCCCTTGAAATTTAACCACCCTTTACTTCCAGTATTATATGTGTATGTACCGATGCTACCAGCTGTAATAGCAAAAGGTTCAAGCGTCAGCATTATGCTTAGATTCCCTAGGGAGCTAAAGACCAACTCTTAGCAACCCGCTAAGCAAAATAGACGGTAAATCCCAACCAAATGATTAAGAAAACATATTTTGCAATTTCACGCGATATTTTTCCAGTTCTATGACGGTGAGGTTTGCATTTTTCCGGTGATATAGACAATGAGTAGATCATACAATCCTACCTGTCAAGGTCTGTGATATTCATCTTATCTCAACGGCAATGGCTAAAAATATGGAACGAACAAGGATGATTAGACCGTGGGCTGATTTCTATACTTGTGCCCGGTTGCCGAGGTTTCTATCGGATTTGTTATAACGCCATTGGTTGATAAGTGGTTAACGGATAGATAAACGACATTCAGTGGCGTAGCTACCGTCGTATCAGCCGTATCAAAGATACGGGCCCCGGGGTTGTCCAAGGGCCCCCTAATGCGCAAAGCTATACATTTAGTCCCATCAGCTCCTTCGTGACCTGCCAATACAGCTCTGAGCTAGTAAGACCAATTTTGTTTTAAAAAACAATACCCTAAAAACGGGGCCCCCAAAAATGTTTAATACTGGGCCCCTTTGACCTTAGCTACGCTACTGGCGACATTGTAACTCAGAAACCGGAAGGTGGTCCCGTCACTAGTGCTTTGATAAAGAGAGACTCCAACGATGCTCCCACGCTTGTTAGAACGAAACTGGAAACGAACAACTTTTCTTTAGAATATTCAAAATATATTTTCACATCATACTTACACTAAGCCAGTGGATGAAGGTGTTGTGTAATTTCTGGAAGTAGCTACTGATCCGGAAACGATTCTGGTCCCAATGCAGTCTTCCTTGGCATTCCCAGTAGAGGACTAAAAAAATGGTAAGTATAAAGATTGCATCATATACATACACAGCCATGAGCCATGAGTCAAAAATATCACAATAGCTAACAGACTGGTACTGACTTCTGTATAATCAGTAGATGGAGGATGCCGTGTAATGTAAATATCTCCTTAAAATACAGTTTACAAAGAATTCTATAAGTGACAGCTAATTTTATATCAGTCAGCTCTGCAATAAAAAGTAGATACAGAATGAACTTCAAAGCCAAAACATGTTTGAGACTAACCAGCACAAAATACGACCGGCGTTGATGCAAAAACTAAGTTCAGAAAGGTGCTTTCCTTCATAGACACCTCTATGTAAAAAGAAAATACAGAAATACCTCTTCAATGTGTTTTGTCTAAGCCTCACTTTGGGGCATAACTGAACTTATTTTTCTTTGCAATAGCAAAGAAAAATGGGTTTGGTTGTGCCCCACAGTGAGGCATCAAGGCTCATTGATATATAAAAACCATCAATGCTTGTGCTAGATAAAAGGAGCTACATCTGCCAACAAACTGCTTTGCAGTTTGGCAGAGGTAATGATTTTGTTGTACAATGTATTACTGTGAATAAACACTTTTTCATTTTCATTTTTTCATTTTTTTCTTCATGTCATAGGAATAACAGACAGGCCGCTCTGCAGAGCCTGCATGGTCCTAGAAGCAGATGTGCTGCCCGGTACCTAGTCGCTATTAACATGGCTAAGAACTTCCAGGCTTTGCTGGCCTTCCTTGACCTCAGCTCCCTAGCTGGAGTAGCGATTGACACATTTTTGAAGGTGCTAGGTATTCCCTAGAGCTCACGAAAGCAACAAACTAGTTCTTTGACGTACTTAAACGCACAAAAATGTTAAGAATATGGTGCCCTAAAGTGTTCCCTAGTCTAGGTTGGACAGAGATGGCGACGATGGAGTGAGCTTACTCAGAAGAAGATCGCTCTAACTTTGAAGAGATTTGGATTATGTTATTGTTTGCACCTAGCTTTACACGATAAAATAGAGCAAAACTGTGATCATATAGATACACATTAAGATATTTCCTTCCGAGGGCGGGCTGCAGAGATCTTAAACTTTTCATCATGGATAAATAGCTGGTAAAAATACGTGGAGGAGATCTTGCACCTGTTCGGACATTTAGTTCCTATTATTGTTTCAAGTTAGGTTTTATAAAATAAAATGAAAATTATATCATAATATTATATTTAGGTATAATATAAAAGTCAAGTTCTGAGCCACCACATGGACGCCCTCGTACGGGGGTAGGGCATCAGCCCCTCGGTAGGCCCCACGGCGGCTACCACGGGGCACTTGTCGTAAAGGTAGCGGTAGCACGCCGCGCGCACGTGCGCCGCCGTCATGCGCTGCAGCGCGGCCAGCTGCGCCGCCAGCGCGGGCCGGCAGCCGTAGTACAGCGTCCAGCGCCCGATGTCCATGCACGTGCCTAGCGAACTGTCCATCTCCGTCAGCAGCTTCGTCATCAAAGAATTCTTGGCTTTCTCCACCTCCGTCTCCGTCACACAGAGGCACAAGTACATGAACTCATCTTGTACCAACATCATCATATCGTCTAAGTGCATGGTATCACTCACAAAATGCACTCCAAAGAGCCCGCAGTCTTTATAGTTGATATTGAACGCGTGGTAATAGTCGCATAGGCCGCAGCAGGACGCCTCGCGCGCCACCCGCACAGGGTGCATCTCGCCGGCCGGCTGCGAGCGGTCCCAGCCGCCCAGCACGAAGCGCGCCACCTCCATCACGATCCGGTCGTCGTCGCTGAAGCTCGGGCCCTCCACGGCCACCATGACGTGCGCGGTGGGCATCGAGTCGTCTCGATACCGCACTTCTGAGCCCGTATACCTGTATGCGTCCACGTCTAAGTACTTGAGCGGCTCCAGCCGGCCCATGTAGCAGTTGGCGAGCGTGGCCATCTGCTCGTGCGAAACGCCGCCCGCCGCGGCCAGCACCGTGCGGCACGGGTCAAAGCACTTGGACAAGTACCTGCAGATGTTGGTGCCGTTGAAGTTGTACAGGTTGGTGGAGGGACCCATGACGGTCTGCGCGAGCGGCGTGCCTTGGTAGGCAGACGCGTGCAAGTAGTTGAATACCACTGCACCGGGGTCCTTGTCGTGTTCTACCATTTCTGCATAGACGACTGGTTTCTGCGACTCGATTTCTTTCGCATCTAGGGCGTTGTTGAACACGCAGTCGATGAGTATGTCGGTGGCGAGCGGCACGTCCTGGCTGAGACACTGCACGTAGTAGACGATCAGCTCGCGCGATACGCTGCACTTGTACTTGGTACCGAGATTCTCCATCATTGTCTCGAGAGTTTTTTTATCTCGATTATTCGTACTTTTGAAAGCTATATGCTCGAAGAAATGACCTATTCCATTCTCCTCTTTTGTCTCGTACCTAGAGCCGGCGTCGATGAAGAGGCCGATACAGACGGCGCAGCTCTCGCGCACCGCCGTGGCTACCGTGACGCCGTTCGGCAGCTTGGAGTAGCTCGTGGCCGGCTGGTTTGCGAGGTATTGACTGAGCTTGGGTGGATAACAGACTTGTCTGATATAACACTTTAAAGGTTTGAATTGTTTTTTCAGAATGTTTGTTGTTCTGAGCATTCTAGAACAATTAGTGTAAACAATAATATTATGCAAAAACGTCCAATGTCAATGAGATGACTGGTGTATTTTAGCTGACGTGTCCTTGTCATAGTATGACCATAGTCAAGCGGAAGCTTGCAGGTTTTGACAGTTTGCAAAGGTGTCTCTTCCCACTTCAGCTTGAGCAGCAGTGACTACGAGATCATGAACGCGTTTTGTATAAACATACTAACGATCCAACATGACCGACATGTCTGCGCTGCGGAACTACCTCCATGGAAAAGAAATTCCAACATGAACCGGGCATTGTTCGTATTTGCTGACTCGATAGTGTCATTCATGAACAGTGTTGAAGCTCTGTCAGAGAGATAATAAATACCTACTTTTGTATCGGGAAGTATTTTTAAAGATTTTCCAAATAAGAATACAAAATCAGAAGCCAAAACTCGTATCTCCTGAAACTGTATTAGCCGTATCTACGGCAGAACGAGTTGGTAAGACTACTTATAATATTCGTTTTAGGCTATCTCATTCTTTGTGGCTAGCTAGACAGCTAGACTTATAGCTTGAAGGTAGGTTATATTGTTCCTCAATAATGTCGAATCCGACATGCGCGGTGGTTGATCGAATTTGTAGAGCGAGGCAGCCATAAAATTTATGACGGTAAAATTGTAACAACAGTCGTAAAAATGAATTATTACTTTGTTCTCGCGTTTGCGAAAATCGTTTTAAGATTTTATTGCTAGAAAATAAAATCGTCATCTGTCTATGTACATTTTGTTGTAATAGCTCGGTGATCGCTTACCACGTTCACATCTATCTTATGTATAATAATATGTCACCGGAAAATGGCAGACTCCGTAAGATTGTAATAAATCTTGATTAGATTATAATTTCTAAATATATTATGGAAAAATCGTTTTGTTTATAACATATCCCATCCAAATTCAATACTTTTCAATACATTCGTGTCTTATTTGGAAAAAATAGTTTACAATTTCACGCGATATTTTACAATGATGACATATATATATAAACACAGAAAATGACTGACTGATCGATCAACGCATAGTCGCAAAGAACTGTTCGTAAAAAGCTGAAAGAAGTTTCAAAATGGAGGGCCAATTCTACTAATTTTCACATTCGCACCGCCTTTGCATTTCATTCGCAAAGTCTGTCAAAAATGTATGAAAATTAAGGCTTTTTTGACAGTTTGCGATTGACATGCGAATGCGAAAGTCGTTTAAAAATTAGTAGAATTGGCCCAACGCTATGTACACGTACCTACACTACCTCAAAAAAACTGGCTTAGTTTTGCCTAGCGACTGCTGAGCATAGGGGTGCTGGCTTCAATTCTCAGATAAGGACAAAGCACTTCTAAGTAACTGCCTGCAGTTTGGAAGTTGAAGTGTCCCCCCGGCGTGTCTTGAAAAACATGTACCTAGAGCCGTTAGTCTCCACCAAGGAGAGCCGGAATTTAAAAAAATATGCATAATGATACCCCTTGAGATTGGTGATCATTCACCGAAACTCTGTTGGGAGCAGACCTGTTAGATGTGGGACAGTTTCCCCTGATGCTGCCGCCGTACGCCGTACGTTCTGTTCACAAACCATAATGATAGTCAAAATCAGTGCTCGATGTTCTCACTTCAGGACACCGGAAGTTTCTGTAAGAGGAAGTTCATAGTTCACAGAAATAATTTATAGAGGGTAAAGAAGTATAATTTACATTTTCTGGGTTCGAACAAACTAAATACGATACGTAAATCGCAGTTGTTACCACGTCACCACTGGTCAGCCGTACCTACGTTGAACCGTAGTCCCGACTGACGGATACGTTGCCGTTACTACGGTCGCTGGTCGGGTGTTGTTGGGCCAGGTTAGCAGGGAGCGCTTGCTCCACAACAGCCATCACTCGAGCCTTAGAACTGTTATAACACTCTCAGACTATCCCACCAACTCACAAATTTGTATTAGCAAGGACAAGCAGCAGATAGAATAGTTTCCTGTTAGAATAAAGCCTGGTCTGGGGCCGCCCTCGCTTTTCATCGCGGTCGTCGTAAAAAATGACTTCTGATCAGAGCGTAGGTAAGCAGTAGTAGCCATGAGTTCACCAAGCTGACTGCAGTTAGACAAATCCTCTTGCTTTGATCCATTGGAGTGGTCATAATTCTAACCAGGCTCATCCTTCTACGATTCTAATCTTTGCTCAAAAAATAACACAATTGTTTGGTTGGCGTCAAAGCAATGTCGGATAGCGAGTTTGCTCACATTGTCGACCAGCACGACTGACCGCAGAGAACGCAGACTTGCAAAACACTGCTGCAGTAGTATCACCGGGGCTCAAAGCGGTGTCTGCAGACATTTCACAGTCTTATTGTTAACTGGGACGGTCTGAGCTAGCTTCGTTGTGTAGAGAGCTGTTTCCTGCGTAGTCTTTTAAGAAGACATGGGGCCTTCACTTTGCTGTTCTGCCACTCTCTAACTTCATTCAAATACGTTCGCACACAGGTATAAGAACGTGTAACAAAACTTATCCACAATCCTTAGTAAGTTGCAAGTGAAATGACAGCTCACCTCTCGATTCACGGTGAAATGTTAACAGTGTGGTTCTACCAGGGTTTTCTCAAACAATCTAGCGATACCTACGCGCTTTTTGCTAAGATTATTGGGACTGAAGAATCGATCACAATATTTATTTCGAAACTTTTTGGTTTTTTATTATGAACCTACCTACCTAATTATGCTACCTAACTTATTATTTATTTTACAAAATTGATGATATCGGTATCTCTAAGACATTCAGGAATTCCTTATGTGTCGGAGCTATAAGTGCTGTCCACTACAGCGCGAGCACCCAGCAGCTTACCCACTTCACCAGCTACTCACAAGCGCACTACTTCATCCGATGAAGTTACTAGTCAGGCTTTTAGGCCTTGAAAACAATGTTAAAAGTCACCAAATCTAAGTAGGATAAGTACAGTAAAACGCGGCTTTCAGAAATGCTGAGGTGAATAGAAACAAAACTGAAGGGGAGTTTCACTTTATATAAAGATCATTTAAGAACTGCAATTTTGAAACACTTCTTGATTTTTAAAATTGGATGATTGGCCAGAATTCAATAACAAGGTATTAAAGTGAAAATCCCGAAGCTTTGTTTGTATTTACCCCTGCTGTTGTGCTTAACGAAACATAAATTGTTTCGGGTTAGAGAGTGAGTTTGGTTTGTTTATGATATTATATATCCACGTGAGGTAGGGGCTGATGGGCGTGTAGGTACGCATCGATTGCGGTGGCCCGTCTCCGCTGTGCACGCCCGCCAGCTTGTTGGCGTGGAACATCGGGCTGCCGGGCTCGCCCTCGGTCAGCGTCCCCCGCTCGCGCTGCGAGCACTTGGGCGCGAGGCACAGACGCGCCACGGGCACAATAATCGTCTGCTTGTCCGGGTTACACGAGCTCACGATGGCGCCTTCCCCAATCTGCATCGGCCCAGTACAATCCGAGCAATTCTCTTTTGGTTGGGCAAAGCCGACGTATGTGACTACGTGACCTATTATCGACTTGTAATCCACAGCCGACAACTGCCCGTACTCTTTCATGGGTACTGCGTTGACAAACATCAAGCCGAGGTCGGGCCCTAAGGCCATAGAGGCAGGTGGTCGCTCCATATGTAAGACCTGTCGTACGGAGTTAGTGTCGTTTAACGGCAGGTCCAACTCGTCATACTGCATCTGTGTGTTGGCGACGAGGCAGTTCGCTGCAGTCAGCACCCAGTTGGGTGAGATGAGTGTGCCGGTGCAGCGGTACTTGGGAACGCGGTTTGCACTATTAAGCAGAGCGACTACGAAGTGGTACTTCTTTTCCTCTTCGTCGTCGTCCTCGTCGTAGTCGTTGCTCCTGAGGCTGCGGCCGGCCGCCGTAGCGAGGAGCTGGCGCGTCAGCACCGCCGCCATCAGCAGCAAAACACGTAGGATCATGATGTTTCATTTAGCCCCCATCGCGCACAATGTCTAAAATAATTGCAACGTTTTGAAGTAAAGATGCCAATGCTGTGCGGTTTCAAATACCAACCGCTACTTGTAATTTTTTATGAGCGTCTCTAAAGTATAAACCTTTTACATAAATAATCCACTTTCATAATTCAATTTATAATAGAAGTTACCTATAAAGTACCTACACAGCGTTCACGTGAACGGCATTGTGTATAATGTTTTCGGATAACATTACTTATTGTTAACCGACTTTATCAAAAAGGAGGGAGGTTCTATGTTCGGGTGTATGTATTTTTTTTATTTATGTATGACATTCTGTGCAACTTGTGGACCGATTTTAAAAATTCTTTTTGATATCGAAAGCCTCCTGGGGTATTCCCATTGACACCAAGTCAGAATCTGATGATGGGATCCCATAAAAATCTAGGGAAACCCTCAAATTATATAGGCTCATACAATATTTTACATAAACTTTTTAACGTAATATATACTTATCTATATAATATTGGTACCTACATAGTATAGTATATGTCCCATGTAGCTGAGCTGATGATGGAAGGTATAAGTTAGGATCTGATGATGGGATCCCATGAAAAATGTTTGTTTAGCGATATTTTCGCCAATTGTCTCCCGATTTGTGTGATTCTTGTTTTGTTTGGAAGAGTTTTTTCCTGGACTGGTCCCATTTCAACTTGGTGAAGATCTGGTGAAGAACTTCGGAAGTAACCATCGGAAATTTCCAATATATGTGATAGCAAATAGATCGGGATTGGTGAAATCACATCTCTGATTGTTATTTACATCAGTTCATGTCGTAGAATTACGCCTACGCTTTAATTCCGAAAGTTGGTGTCAAAAAAACGAAAAAATATCCAAAAACACCGACCTCCGAAATTAAAGTTAATTTATACTTTTTTGTGTTTTGCTTTTGGAAGTCGGTTGTATTTTTTATAGAACACTAAACGTTACAACAGGACCAAACGAAAGATTTTCTGTCTAGGTAGACGAGTGCTTCTATTATAGGTATAGTAATATTTTCATCTGTTACTGGGTATCAAAAGCTGTAACGTTCTGTATGTTTTTACGGTTCCGAACATCCGTCAAAAACGGAACCCTTATAGGATCAATCGGGTGTCTGTCTGTCTTTTTTTTATACAATACGGGGAAACTCTTGGCCCAAATCTCACCTGATGGAAAGTGATGATTTGGCCAAAGATGGAAGCGAGCTTTACCCGGAATCCTCTAACACAGAGGAGCTGGCTGTCATACCTCTAACTGCCGGAACACAACAATGCTGCCAACTTTGTTGTTATGGCGACAGACTTAGACATGATGGTGGTAGCTTGACAGGCGGACTTAGAACAAGTCCTACCACCAACCAAACCGAGCAAAAAATTTGCCCCCGCTGGGAATCGAACCCGGGACCTCTGGGTCTGAATCAGGTTGTATAACCACTAGACCACGGAGGCGGTTAGTGTCACCTGTTTAGCACCACCCGGGGACCACGTGTAGGGATTCGTTGAAGGGTATTCTCCTACGGACGCGGGTGACTGTCTGTCCGTCACAGCCGGTTTTCTCTGGATCCACTGGATTGATTCTGTTTAAATACGGACACATTACGTAAATAAAGTTAAATGATAAGTTTGGGGGTCAGTTTTGGGGTCAAACAAGAAAATTAAAAAAAAAAGTTTTTTGAACTGTATCGTGTGCACAATCGTGTGACATATAAAAAGAGAGGGCTTACTGTGAAGGTTTTCACTATATTTTTTTCATAATTTTTAAAGAATATTTTCAGAAGTTATTCAAGAAGATAGACCAAAATGACTATTCCCTCCTCCCCTTATCTCGGAACATAATAACCCTAAAATTTTGAAAAAAAAAACACATAATTTAAGTTCTTTACCCATATTATATGACAGTAAAACCTAAAGTAAAACAGGCAAGTCTATAGTTCTAAAATATCCCTTTGCACGCGAATTCGATTCGCACTTTGCCAGTTTTTTTTAATCAAAAGCACTCATTTCTAATAGGTAAACGTTTTAAACATACGAGCGTGGTTTGATAAGTCAATAAGTCAGTGACTTTTTGAATTTCTCGCGCAATAACTTCATATGTATAAGTGCTTCCGTCAATTGCCATCTATTAATAGGCTGCTGATTTTTTTTTAGGATTCTACCTCATTTATTTTGTGTTTGAAAGCAGATACCTAATCTCGAATTTAAACAAAATTGAAATAAGTTTATTTCGCTATAAGCTTCATTTTTGCCTTAAAAACCCAACAACGACACTAAGGAAAGGCTAAATAAATTCTTTGGGTATTCTGCACTTTTAATTTCAATGTTAAAAATCGGCCTAGTGCGAGTCGGACTCGCGCACCGAGGGTTCCGTACAAACCAGTAGGTACCTATTTTATATCTACGAGTATATATAAAACAATGACGGGTTTGTTACAACACTTTTTGGGGGCCGAGTCACCCGCGTCCGTAGGAGAATACCCTTCAGCGAATCCCTACACGTGGTCCCCGGGTGGTGCTAAACAGGTGACACTAACCGCCTCCGTGGTCTAGTGGTATTACCACCTGATTCAGACCCAGAGGTCCCGGGTTCGATTCCCAGCGGAGGCAAATTTTTTGCTCGGTTTGGTTGGTGGTAGGACTTGTTCTAAGTCCGCCTGGCAAGCTACCACCATCATGTCTAAGTCTGTCGCCATAACAACAATGTTAACAGCATTGTTGTGTTCCGACAGTTAGAGGTATGATAGCCAGTTCCTCTGTGTAAGAGGATTCCGGGTGAAACTCGCTTCCATCTTCGGCCTAATCATCACTTTCCATCAGGTGAGATTTGGGCCAAGAGTTTCCCCGTTTTGAATAAAAAAAAAAAAAAAAAAAACTTATAACTCGAGATCTGCTGAACCAATTTTCATGGTTATTGATTCGTTGGATTTGTCTCCGACCCGAACAGCAGAATACATCTTAAAAACAATGAAAACTCGATATGTGCAATGAATACTTAATTGACGGGAGCGAAGCCGCGGGGGACAGCTAGTATACGAGTATTATAAGCAGAAGTTGCGATTTACGATTTAAATTACTTACTAGATCTCGTTCAAACCAATTTTCGCTGGTAGTTTACATGGTAATGTACATCATATATTTTTTTTTAGTTTTATCATTCTCTTATTTTAGAAGTTAAGGGGGGGTTAAGTAAGTTACTTTGGAAGTGTCTCTCGCGCAAACTATTCAGTTTTTGAAAAAATAATAGTAGAAACCTTAATATCATTTTTGAAGACCCACCATAGATACCCCACACGTATGGGTTCGATGAAAAAAAAAAAATATTGAGTTTCAGTTCTAAGTATGGGGACCCCAAAATTTATTGTTATATTTTTATTTTTGTGTGAAAATCTTTATGCGGTTCACGGAATACATCTACTCACCAAATTTCAACATCATAGTTCTTATAGCTTCGGCGAAAAGTGGCTGTGACATACGGACGGACAGACATACAGACGGACAGACTTGACGAATCTACCTATAAGGGTTCCGTGTTTTGCCATGTGGCTAAGGAACCCTAAAAAGTGGTTTACTAAGTTCCATTGTGGTCGTAGTGACGCCGAACGTTCAGGTTGCCCAAAAAAGGTCGTCACGCCAGAAATCGTCGATAAATCCATGGAATGACATTGGACGATCGGAGAACGAAAGTGCGTGAGGTGGCTGAGGCTGCAGGCATCTCAACTGAGCGGGTGAATTACAATATACAGGAATATTTTGATATAAAAAAACTAACCGCGCGATTGGAGAAGCGATTGCTCACACTCGACCATAAGCGAAACCGGGTGACCACTTGAAAGGGTTGTTTGGCGATGTTCAGCCGTAATCGGAACGAGTTTTTGCGCCGTTTCATAACCGTTGATGAAACCTGGATACATCACAATACACCAGAGACCAAGGAACAATCAAAACAGTGGGTTTCTCGAGGTGAACGTACACCAAAGAAGGCCAAATTTTGTTTGTCAGCTAACAAAGTCATGGCCACAATGGGATGCACACAGTGTCATCTTGGAAAGGGTAAAACTATCACTGGCAAATATTATTTAGAGATTTGGGACAGATTTACAACAATACAATACAATACAATTTATTTCTCAAACTTCATTTGTACATTACATCAATGTGGTCTCGACCCCTGAACTAGGACAACCTGTATGACAGGGGTCGAGGTTCATCCGGTTACATGGATCAGGTTGAGGAATTTATAGACAGCGATTACTGCAGCTTATATTTAGAGGCACAATGGTTTGCTTAAAGCAGAATACTAAATACAAAAAAAAAAGTTAACAATGAATTAAATAAAAAATTAAAAAAAAAAGTTAAGGTGGAAATGGGGTAGCGTGCTGTCTGCTGTGTGTGGTGAGAAGTGTGCGTGTGGAGAGAAGTGTGTGTGTGTGTGTGTATGTGAGAGGTTTTTGAGTATCCTATGTTATTAGGTTAGTTTACTGATTAAGTTTTCAGTGTCGTCGTAGCTAAAGTTTAGAAGCCAAAGTAAAATTTCCTTTTTTATTTGGAAATTAGAAGCGATTCTTACTGATTTTGTTTGATTAATTTGATTTGATATTGATTTGAAGCAAAAACGACCGGATTTAGCGAAGTAAAATGTATGTGTAATGTAATGTGAGTGTAATGTACCTACTATCACAAAAATTCACGGTTCCACACGAGTTTAGTCACCTTGACAAAAAATCATAAATTGGGCTACAAACTGCACTCCATCTAATATATTCTACAGATTTAGCCACACGTCACTATTTCCTCTTTCCAAACCCGAAGAAATGGCTAGGTGGTAAGAGATTTGGGCCGAACGAAGAGGTCATCACCAAAACGAACCACCTGTTTTGAGACTCTCGAAAAAACCTGTTTTTTGAAAGGTATATAAAAATTGGAAATAACGCTCGACTAAATGTATCGAGTTAAAAGAAGATATTATTATTTTATTATTTTAAAACCTTGCCCCACACTAGGAATTTCTCCTGTATCGTGGGAGCGTTTACAAACATACAAAGTCACATACACAAACAGCCAGACCCGGAAGAACTATCTGTAGGCCATACAAATATTCGTTAGATACGTGCGAGAATCGAACCCACGACACGCGACGCTGTAGCCGATCGCTCAACCACTGCGCCAACCGTGCCGTCAAATAATGTTGAGGTACAAAATTTGATTCCCGAAAAAATAAATATTCAAAAAGTCATTAATTTATCAAACTGCCCTAGAATTATTAGCTTACCATGCCATTTTTTTTTCAATTTTGTTTATATATAATCCAAGTCCGAGGTTTTCACGCTTTTATCGCTCCTGCAGGCATTCCCTAAGAAACAGACCCACAAGTCGAGTCGAGCCATCAAGTTATAATATACAGATTGTTGAACCAAATGCTATCAAAGAGGTTCCTTATCTTATTGCTGAAAACGCAGCGCATCATCAAACGCAAACGCAATCATCAAATATCAATGACCAGACTGAGGAAAGCGAATCGGGTTATAGCAACGCAATACACAACGCGATCCGTCTTAAAGTTTCGACAGTGCTTTTACGATTATGCTCGGATGAGATTCGATCCAGATGTTTATGTTTTCACAAAAACTTGAAAAATAGTAGGTACCGACGCGCGACATTAACAAGTCATGAAAGCTGAACGGAATAAAGTCACGAGTCTCAGAAGTAAGAAAATCTTGAAAAAAGTCACGAACCTTCTTGCAAATAGAAACCGAGAGCACTGAGACTTGTCAGTGAAATAAACACACAAATGACGTTTAGTCCGTGCATACCTAACTTTAATTTACAAAAAATGTTCAAAACGATATCGAAATCAATTTCCATAAGAGTCTGCAGGATTAATGTCAGGCATGACAGCGGTGCGGGCCCACTGCCATGCAGCTTCGTGCAGCAAACGAAATTGAAGAACGAATTTAAGGTCGTCACGCAGAGGACGGAGTCGCCGCTCGCGTGCGTGACGCTGGCGGTGGCCGCCGGGCCGCGATACGAGACCGCCTGCACCAACGGCTTGGCGCACTTCATAGAACACTTGGCGTTCAAGGGCACCAGAACTAAGGAGGAGGAACAACTGATCACGGAGTTGATCGATATGAATGCTAAGATGACAGTGCACACGTCGAGGGAGGAGCAGGTGTTCTCAGTGGTGCTGCCGTCAAAAAACGCCGTCAAGGCGGTGGAGAAACTGTACAGCGTGGTCGCTGAACTAGACTTAAATGACTGCAAGATATCGGAGGAGCGAGAAAACATCCGGCGGGAAGTCGCTGATACCGATGCGGATCCAAAACAGGTGCTCTTCGATTACCTGAACGCTACAGCTTTCCAGGGTACACCACTTGGCCAGCGCGTTATTGGACCAACTGAAAATTTATGCCGATTTGATGCTGATATCGCAATAAACTTCATGTGTCGAAACTATACACCGAATAGAATGTGTTTGGCTTCTGCAGGGCAAGTAGAACACAACGCTATAGTGGATGCCACTTCATCAACGTTTCAGTGTATGCAGACACAGATGGCGATGGAGGTGCAGGAGCAGGGGCCCAATCGGTTTACCGGCTCACAAGTGACGTACCGCGACGATTCCATGCCGTTTTGCCATGCAGCGATCGCGTTCGAAGCCCCAGGGTACTCCAGCGCAGACTACTACAAGATGCTTGTGCTGAAGCACATCGTAGGCTCGTGGGATCGCAGCCAAGGCCGCGGCGAGGAGCACGCGCCGCCGGTGGCGCGCTGGGTGGCGCTCGAGAAGCTGTGCGAACGTTACGAGCCCATCTACGTGGTGTACCGCGACATCGGGCTGTGGGGCGTGTACTTCGTAGCGGACAAGTGGAAGCTGGACGAGGTAGTAACCAGAGTGCAAGATCAATGGATGGAGTTATGTACCGTGCTGTCGGCTACGGACGTGCAAAGGGGTTGCAACCTCGCCAAGCTGGCCGTGGCACGCGAGTACGCCAGCGTGGTGCGATGTGCGCACGACCTGGGCCGACTGGCGCTGTACGCGTGCGCACGCGAGCCACTGGACGTAGTGCACGCGCGCTTGGCGAAGCTGGACGCGAAGGAGCTGCGCGCGCTTGCCGACCGCGTGTTATACGACCGCTGCCCGGCCGTGGCCGTGGTGGGTCCCTCGGAGACCATGCCCGACTACACCAGGATCAGGAGCGGCACGTGGTGGCTAAGACTATAATTGTTTATAATAAAATGTAATAGAACTATTTTTATCTCTATGGGCTTTTATATACACATTATGTAACTCTGACGGGCGCGATGCGAATCCGCAACGCATAAAACAGCGACGCGTGCTGTGTTGTGGTTTTGTGCGGCAAGGCGTTTCACTTGCACGGATCGAGTGACCATTCCTACGACGACCGTCAATCGTACTGAACGTATTTTGTAAATTCAGTAGTAAGATGGATCGTTATTGATAAGAAGATGTATGAAAAGGAAACAAAATAAGATTTTGGGTTCATCCATTTTATCCACTTTATATAGCTTAGAAACCATAGATATAATTAACAACTGTTAAACTTAGACTGGTTACCTACTTATTACTTATTATTTAAGAGTCCTATTACGAATCGTAAATGCTCGTTTGCAATAGACGAAGTTACGTTGGTCTACGTTCGGAGTACATCTATAGTCCGCGAAACAATTTTGATACTTACCAGTCTGAATAGGATTTTAGTTTATTTGGGCGCTCTTGCGAGACTGAGGAGCGCGCGCGCTGAAATGACGCAGAATATATAGTACTTTAATTTTATTTATTGTAATTGTGTTTTATTATATTGACAAACGAAAACTAATGAAACGTATTCATTGTAGATTGAAATTTTATATTATCATATTAATTTATTTGATAAAATTGTTTTTATTTGGAATATTTAATGGACGCTGAATCAAGACATTTCTGGCTTAAATTAGGCTTTCTTTACGTTTTTTTCCGTGAAAATTCAAGGAATTTAAAGAAATTCTGGAACTCCAATAAACAAGTAAAACATTCAACTTACCTTTTAGTAATTTCAGCTTTTAAAAGAATTGATTGTAACAATGTGAATTTGACCGTCAAAGTTCCATCGCCGACATTTTTTCTTGCAAACTGAGTTCGTAAAATATTTATAGTAAATTACACGAAAAGAAAAATGAAAATGTGTAACTCTAACTTACAAGAAAGAGACTGGCACTATCGTTATTCAGGATCAAATAATTAAAATATCTTACTGCTGCTGAAATTTACAGCGTCAAAAATCATGAATTTCCGTATAAAATGTAATAGGACTCTTAAATAATAAGAAGTGGCTTTCAGGCGTCTTCAGGTTTTACCCAAATTCGAAGTAATAACACTATCTGATCATTAGCTCCTTCCATTGAGTTCCTTTAAGTTCGAAGTTTGAGCTACACGATAACTGGCAAATGCTTGCACTGTCTGGACGGTCCACTCAAATCTGTGGGGTACTTTCCTCAAAATACCAATTCAGACATTAACCTACATGGTTCTCATATGATTTGACCAGTACGATTGTATGGACTTTTTAAGAGACTTTGACCTCTGAGTTTGTTTCGGTGTTTCTTCTCAGAGCAGTCAGTTAGGAAACCAGCCAGAGCCAGTTCCTCTATGTTAGAGGATTCCGGGTGGTACTCGGATATTATTATAAATAAAAAAAAAAAAAAAAAAAAAAAAAAAAGGGCCGGCCTCATCTAGTTTGAATGACCAAAAAATATTAACGTGTAAAAGTGTTATTTACAACCTACTTTCAAAATAAATATCATTTATCATTATATATTCAGATGCTATATAAGGGATAGTAGGTACATAGTATATTCCAGAAGGATCGTAAACCCGAGATTTATATTCCGTTACGGCAGGATAGTCGCCGATAGCGCTGCTAGTCGAACTTGTGACCAATAAAAATGTCCAACGCATTTAAGCCACAAAGAAACTGTTAAAAGTTAGTTATCTTCTTCTATAATATAAAAATGAATCGCTGAATGTAAAAATAAAAGTTGACGGAAGCGAAGCCGCGGGGGACAGCTAGTTAATACTAAAAGTTATTTCATCATCCCAGTCTAACCGGATTCAGCCGAATACCAGTATTTTACGTGGAGCGGCTGCCTACCATTCCTCCACAACCCATTAACTGGGTAACACGTTACTCCTTAGCAAGACTGGTCTCAGATTTTCTGGTTTCTAACAACGACTGCCAAAGATCTCCAAACGACAGCCGGGACCAACAGCTTAATGTGCTTTCCGAGGCACGGAGGAAACTCGGTTGTTAAGATGGTCACCCATCCACAGACCAACCTAGGCAAGCGTTGCTTAACCTCGAAGATCGACCTGACCGGTCGAATAAAAAGTTTGAGAAATAAAACCTAACTAGGATTTTGCAAAAATAAAGATTTTGGTTTACCTACGTCATCAACATCATGTCAGCCAAAACTCTTCTGCTGCTGGATAGGTATAGGCCTCCCCCAAGTGTCGCCCCATCAACCGGTCCTGCGCGTCTCGCATTCAACGGGTAGGTACCCAGGTCATCATTTATTAATTACTTTGCACACTAATTATTGTAAAATTCTACTTCCTAAAACGTAACAGACAGTTGTGTTGCTGGGGAGTTTGTTGGCCACTTCTTCTCCACAGCTAAAACACTAGGAAGTGGTGACGGGCGGGCGTTTTGGGGGACTGTCTTTTGTAAAACTTGACGTTCAAAAAGTGCTGGCTCTCAGCCTAATTTGAATAAATGACTTTTGAAATTTGAATTGAATTGAATCAGTCCTCATTGGCTTAGTATAATATGTCACAAGAAAATAGCAAACACCGTAACATTGTAAAATATCGCGTGAATTTGAAACTTTTTTTCTAAATAAGACACGGATTTATTGGAAACTAGTGGAAAATAAAGCGTTTTTTTTTTCATAATAGGTATATCGAGAAATTATAATCTAATCAAGATTTATTACAATCTTACGGAGTATCCCATTTTCAGGTGACTTAAACATACATAATTACATATAATAGTACCCCCTTATTTTAGGGATGGGAAATCATCAAACGACTTCTCTCGCTCTGGGCGCAGCGGGAGGGAGTGTCAGACTTCTACTGACTAAAACCCATCCATGTTCCTTCATTGCCCTTTGTGTTCCGGAGCCACGGTGTCTCTTTCGATTAGTCCCGCAACTCCGGCAGATAATAGTACCCCATAGGGTAATATTTATGAATATTTAAAAGCAATACATCTATCCTTACAAGTTACATTACATTTTAATGTTTCTATACCCTAGTTTTTCAGTAATAAAGATTTGACTTTGTATCATTATTATTTTGTAGCCCATAACTATCTAAGTGTTTAGTGTACCTTATTTGTTTCTACGACTTCTCATCATTAGTAGATGGATACCTACAACTCGACCAAGCTAAGTTTGATAGGTACGTAGGTACGCTTAGGTACGGTCTGCAAAAAAGGATTCGCTATACTTAAAAAAGTAACGAAACGTTTTTTAGATTTTACTTTGCATTTTTTATTTTTAACATTATATTTTACGTACATTAAAATATATTCCGCATTCCAGCGAGGTGCAAACTTAGCTTGATCGAGTTGTACATGAGAATCTTTATTTACCTACTAATTTTATTTTTGCATAGTCTGCATGTGACTTAAACACCTGACATTTGATCTTCGCCTGATTCATCATCATCATCTCTTTGTCACTGTCATATCTGACCAAGACTAGCGTCAAGAGCAAACCCATCATGCCTAGCCTTTTCTCAACAATGTTGACTTTCAGACACGCCGTATTCAGCTGAATACCAGTATGTTAAGAGCGTGTATTCCGTCCACTAGCGCCGCCAATCGTTTTTTTATTATTTGTGGTAAATTTAAGACACGTAGATAAAAAAACGCTCTGTAGTGCACTGAAGAAATGTATTTATTATGTTTTGAGAGTTATGTTTTGTACTTTAGAACATAAATAGTTGCCAAAGTCGATATTTTTGCTAAAAGTGGCCACTTTTAGCAATAATTGCCGTTTTGGCTATTTAGCCATGAGTTATGTATTAAAAATAGCTGTCAAAAAATAATAGATACATTTTTTTAGTGCACTACAGAGCGGTTTTTTATCTACGTGTCTTAAATTTACCACAATTAATAAAAAACGATTGGCGGTGCTAGTGGACGGAATACACACTCTTAAGTGGAGCACAGACCCAGAAGTTCAGCTTTCATATAAAATGCCTTCGCATGTCAGTCAATAACACAATCAGTGAAGTTAATTAATTAATTATAAAGCAATTAAAACGACCAACTCCCTGACTTCGCAACGAAGAGCGACGTCGCGAACACGCATGCTTTCATAATTGACATCATTTCTGCTGACAACGCTCCCACTCCAACTTAATTAATCCCGAAATCCTGCGCTCATTGAAAATCTCTTTCGTTTCCAGACCAAATTGACAGGACAACACACAGCAAAATACTCATAAAGATAGAAATGGCAACTCTATGGAGAGGCTGGTTATTGCGCCAACGCCAACTCGTTTTACGGAGCTGATACAAAAAGGTACCGGGTCGGCAATGGCCCAGTAGTACTCGCAGTGGTACATGCATCCTACAGAAATAGAAGCTCATCGCTAAGAGAGCAGTCCTCGGGAAAATCGAAAACCCACCGAACATCTCTCCATGTACCACATCTTCTCAACCTTGACCACTCGGACTAGAGAAGAGGTGCCCGACTAAGAAGAAGCATACAGCAAAAAGTTACAACTGTGAAACGGGGTGGCAGTTAGTCGCACCGGTTTCATCCCCTTAATAGGGGATGATCACCCCACCCCTATATTTGTTTACCTCTATCGGGGCAGGTACGGTGTGCGAACTTCCGCCGTTCGTGAGATTACAACGTGGGCGGACGTACAAACACATAAAATAGAACGGGCGCTCGCTCCGGAAGCTCGGACAACATCGATAGGAATTTATTTTGTTAAACTGTAGTTAACGGATCTAACTTAATTTTACATAACTGCTTTTGTTAACCATCTTTAGGTTGCGGACACGAAGGCAGCGGGCGCGGAGCGGGCGGCGGCGCGGGGAGTGGTGTGGTAACGCAGACCTGCAGTGCGATTCTGGAAACGAAGGCGAAGTGAACGACAAGCGAGCTGGCAAAGCATACAAACAAGATTGCATGACAGCTCACTTGTTGTTCACTTCACCTAAGTGATCACGGTGAGACGTCAACAGAATCGATTCTGTTGACATCTCACCGGCCGGTCTGCATTGCCACGCCGCCGCACCGCCAAGCTAGCGGGCAGATCGCACGGGGCTAGAGCGGCGTAATGTTAGAAATATTCGTCAATGCTGGCGCGCGGGCACCGATAGACTGGCGGGCATCGTTCGTACGCCGCCACCACGCCGCCGCGCCGCTCCGCCCCTGCTAACTTCTTGTCCGCAGCCTTACAATTCTGGAAATCTCGTATGGGTACTTCATTATCTAACTAGCTGATATCCGTGCCTTCGCCCGCTTGACAAGTTATATATATTAAAACCCTCCTCGAGAACCACTCTATCCATTGGTGAACAAACATGAAAATCGGTGCAGTAGTTTTTGAGTTTATCGCGAACAGACAGACAGACGCGGCGGAAGACTTAGTTTTTTAATATTATTATTATACCTAATGTATTTTTCGAATTAATTAAAGTAACGTGTGTCTTGGGTCATGGATTGCGTCGCATGCTCAGTCACCTTTACTTGTGAGGACCTTTATGGCTGCGTCAGCGAATGGCATCCCCATTGCACCCAAACCGCGAATGCAACATATTTGAGTAAATTAACACAAATTAGAGTTCGTACGAACAAGCCTTGTAGCTGGCGCCTGTTGGGATTCAAACCACTTGCGCGTCATATCGTTGTTTCCATTGCGCCATCTTTATTGCACAGCGCTCCCTCTTGCCAGCGCTAATAATAAATTTTAATATTCAGCAGATGTATTCAATTGCTTTTAAATTTTCATACACTCTGGATTTCACCGATTCAAAGCAATACTTTATAGGCATTTACTGAGGCGTTTTTATGAAGGAAGCAATTAGCCGATTAGCGCCATTTTCTTTTTATAGCAAACGACAAATCTATTTCATAAACGAAGGGCTAGAATGTCTCTAATATTAAATAGAAGAAAATTACGTTTATTTTTGTCAACTTATACTGGCCCACTATTGGGCAAGGGTTCCTTCTTCGTTTTCCACTCTTCTCGACGTCAAAAAAAAGTCGAAATGTTTATTTTAATTAGTAGGTAGACCAGGGCGGAAAGCCGCGAAAAGCGAAAGTGAAAAAAAAATAGTAGAATGAAACTCACTGGAAAAGAAAGAGAATATAGCAGAAATGAAAGGTAAAATAAATTTACGGGCGATCTGAGGTCGGAAAGTGGATGGGGGTGCGTGTTTAAGGGTAAAAAACGATTTATCTCGATTTCCGGCAAAACTACAAGTCTCATCGAAAAAAGTAACCATGTTTTTGGTTTTTTATTTTTCTCTTTTTGGCACTTTTGAACGTCATCATTAGGTACATTTAAAATTATATATCTATAAAAAGTGACTCTACTGTCCGGCCAATCCATCATGACCGTCTCTAAGGCCTACTTGCGCAAAACAGAGAACTTATGTGGTAAAGCTAGTTAGTTCTTAACCCAGGGCCATGATGATTCACGACGTTTGACGTCTGTGTCGGTGTGGCTCTGTCCCAAATTTTTCTCCAAATAAAAATAGAAATAAAAGTCTATGTGCAATAGAATCAGTTTATTAGTGATCATAGTGGCAATCGGCTTATCATACAGTGAAGTGAGCTTATAAATAGTGCGTATATGGGTCATAAATCAAATAAACAAAACATCCAAAATCAACGTAATTGTGTGGTTACCCGACAATAACAAAACATATTCCGAAACGACGCCTTTGCAACAGAGCCATCTGTCCTGCGAGTAGCAAACGACTTATAGATCCGTGATATTGATCATTGCTGCCGCCATCTAGCGGACATCCTCGACACCACCTGTTGCGTTGGTTTACTGGATAACTGGAGGTTGCAGATCATGGCGGGTAACAAGTGCGGCGGTTGCGGTCGCTTTATCTCTGCGACAGAGGGCGCTAAGTGCGGAAAGTGTCAGGCGCTTTATCACAGAGTGTGTGTAGGCGTCTCTGCGAAACTTAACGTGCCACCTAACTGGCGTTGTCCCGAATGCAAGAAGAACATTGTTCGCGACAACAGAGCCGAGACCCCTGTTAGATTTTCGGGGCAAAGTCCCCCTGCTGATAGCGCAATCATAGAGGGCACGAGTACTCCTTGCAGTCCTCAGGTAGGCTCCAGTGAGGGACTCACGCAGACTGTTAGTCCAGCAAATGCTGCCGCTACTCCCCCGCCTCATGGAATTTTAAGTGCCGACGTTGCCTCTCGGGATTTGTCATCAGTTGGTGGTACGAACCTGCAGGTGATCGTTGAGGAGTTGCGAACTGTGCGTGCGGAGATTCAGGCGTTCAGAAGGGATATGAAGATGGAAATGGCGGAACTCAAAACCACCCTGAATACCTGCATCACGCGAATCGATGGTCTGGAGGCCAGGGTCGACGCACTGGAGCAACGCGCTACCACGAGCACCACGAGCTCAGCTAACGTGGACAAGATTGTGGAAGACCTGAGGCGAGAGATAAACGACAGGGACCAGGATCTCCTGGCTAATGACGTGGAGGTCTCTAATTTCCCTGAGGTGAAAACGGAAAACCCAGCTCACGTAATTAAGGTCATAGGCCAGAAGCTGGGGGTGAACATCGAGGATCGCGACATCGTTAGTGCGGAACGTGTAGGTGGAAGGCAGCTCAACGCAACGAGCGCTGCAGGACCTACTGAATCTCGTCCGCGGCCTCTTGTCGTGCGCCTTGCTCGTCGGGACCTGCGTGACCAGCTACTGGCAGCCGCGCGTGTGCGGCGAGGAGCGTCCACTGCCGACCTCGACATGCCCGTCCCCGCCCAGAGATTCTTCCTCAACGAGAGGCTGACGAAAGCCAACCGGATGTTGTTTCGGAGGGCGCGAGACACTGCCAGTCTCCTCGACTGGAAGTTTGTCTGGACCAAGCAGGGCCGCATTCTCGCCAGGAAGATGCCGGGAGACAAGGCGCAGAGGATCCGCACTGAGGACGACTTATCGCGTGTTTTTGGGTCTGAAAGTAATACAGCCTAGTTATTGTAGTGTACTTATATATTATTGTGTGGTTAGCCGCTTGTTGTCTATTTTTTATGTTTGTCGAAGGGTGCGTGTCAACCCACTACATAGTGTGATCAGCCATAAACCGGATGTGCACAAAGCTTACATACTTATGTTATATTATTTTAGGATAATACTATATTTACACAATTTACAAATACATTTACAAAATTTACTATATTTACTAAGATATTTAAATCATTTTCACATACAATGTCTATTTATATTTGATCTATTTAATCATTATTATGTATTAAAATTATTTTCAAATATTTTATATGTAACATTTATGTATATACACAATTTCTTTATTTACAGATGCATGATATCACTTAGTAGTATAACCTACAGGCAGCTCACGGTTTTGAATAGTGCCCAACTAAACCTCAACAAACCTACATACTCTCTTTTATATTGGTACCATATGAACACATGGTTATGTCAAATACCTATACCTGCTAGCACTGATGGCTCCTAGTAAATATATTAAGTTCGGTCTACTTAATGCGGGCTCTTTAGGTACAAAGCAAGATGAGTTTTTGATAGCCATGGAAAAACATTCGGTCGACATTATGGCTATCAATGAGACTTGGTTACGTAGGGGGGAAGAGGACCGTGCTCCGAGGGTACCTGGGTACAAATTAAGACACATTCCACGACCTCTGACAACGCGAGGTGGGCGTGGTGGGGGGGTTGGTTTTTACATAAAGAATGGCATTAACGCGCGTGTAAGAGCTCATCCAGAGCACCCTAGTGTGGAGCAGCTCTGGCTGGGCCTAACGATAAACAGAAAAAAGCTTCTAATTGGGACCGCTTACCGCCCGCCATGGCAGGATTTGGAGCTTTTCCTTGAAGCCATAACTACCAGTATTAGTGCATTAGCTCCATATGACAATCTGGTTCTTTTGGGTGACCTAAATGTTGACCTATTGGATGCTAGTAGCTCAAGAACGAAACAGCTTACTGACTTTTTTAATTGCCTGAATCTGACTCAGCTGGTAAGAAATGCGACGCACTTTGTGGGCAACAGTAGTACGCTCATCGATATTGTTTGTACAGATGCTACATCGCGAAATGTTGTGGTGGACAATATTAGTGAGCTCGGCCATCACTCATTCATTACATGCGAAACTGTTTTTAGAAAGCCCAAGATTAAACCCAGGACGGTTGAGTTTCGACCCCTTTCAAATATCTTGCCGGATCTCTTTCAGAATGATTTGAACAGCATACCATGGTCTAATATAGGTGATATAGGGGATGTCGATACCATGGTACACACCTTCAACTCATACGTCATACAGCTTTTTGATCTTCACGCTCCTGTTAAGAAAAAGACTTTTTATAAACGGCCCACACCTTGGATAACAGAAAATATGCGTTTGATGTTCAAGCTGCGGGATGAGGCTAGGGACAGGTGTCGTGAGACAAAGGAACCTCATCATAAGAGGTACTATCTGGATCTTAAACAGCTGGCCGCCGCTACATTAGTAAGGGAAAAGACGGCATACTTCGCTAAAAACGTCAACGATAACAAAGATCCTAAACTTCTGTGGCGTAATTTAAAGACAGATGTACTTCCCGACCACAAGGAAAAGCTACTGCCAAGTCATTTTGATGATCCAGATAGTATCAATGCGGCTTTCTTGGACGTTCCGGGATGTGGTGATGATAACCTTTCAAGGATTTCATATTTCAAGTCTCACAGACACAGCTCGGCGGAGTTCTCGCTCGCTAAAACCAGCCAAGAGGCAATTCTGAAGATAATCAGAAGTTTGGGCTCTAACGCTCAGGGTGATGATGGTATCAGTTTGGATATGTTGACCCTCACATTGCCTAATACCTTGCAAGCCATCACTGATATCATCAACAGATCTATAGAATCCCGCACATTTCCTGGCCTTTGGCGACGCGCTATTGTTCGCCCTATCCCTAAAGTGAGTGATCCGGCCAATAGTAAAGACCTCAGGCCAGTCAGTATTCTGCCTTGTCTCTCAAAGATTTTGGAGCGTGTTGTATATCAACAGGTATTTCAATACTTGGAGGATAACAACATTCTCCCTGATCTGCAATCGGGGTTCCGTAAAGGGAGAGGCACTGCAACGGCTCTGATGGATGTTGTGGGAAATATCCTGGAGGCACGTGATAGGGGGGAGGGGTCGATCCTGGTCTTATTGGATTTTTCACGGGCGTTCGACGCGATTAATACCAATCTACTTTTGTCTAAGCTAGCATACTACGGCTTTGACGAGGATGCTGTAGATTGGTTTAAAAGCTATCTAACTGATAGGTCTCAGTATGTGCAAATCCATGCAGAAGATGGATCTACTTTGTCATCCCCCCCACTCCATGTGAAAAGAGGAGTCCCGCAGGGATCGATTTTGGGCCCTTTGCTGTACATCCTCTACAGTTCAGATGTTACTGCATCCTTCGTCAACTGCAAATACCACATGTATGCAGATGACATCCAGTTATACATGTCGTTTAAAGGAGAAGATACCGAACTGGCGGTGCAGAAGGTGAATGAGGACCTGCATAGGGTGGTGGCCTGGTCAGAAGAGAACTCACTGGTTCTAAACCCTCTGAAGTCAAAGTTTATGGTGTTGGGCTCAAAGAAGCAAGTTGCTTCAATTTTATCCGCTAAGCCAGAGATTTTGATCAAAGGGGAGAACATTGCACAAGTAGAACAGGCATGTAATTTGGGTCTAATCCTGGATTCAGAGCTACGTTTCGAGGCTCATATAAAAAATGTTATAAGAAACTGCTTTTATAGGTTGAAGGTTTTATATGGCATACGTAATTATCTTAGCATACCACTTAGAAAGCAACTAGTAGACAGTCTGATACTATCTAGGCTTAATTACTGTGACACAGTATATGGGCCTTGCCTGCTTGCTAGGACAGAGAGGTTAATCCAAAGAATCCAGAATGCCTGTGTTCGTTTTTGTGTTTATGTCCCTCGTAGGCATCATGTGACTCCATACATAAATGAACTGAAATTACTAAGAATGGCAGCCAGGCGAAGGCTTCATTTGGCGAGTTTGATGTTTGGCATTGTGACTACCCATAAGCCGCACTATTTATATGAAAAGCTCACCTGGCGACAAAGTAATTACAAGTATGGTCTTCGTTCTATAGTTGGTCCGTTAAGGGCTCCACGGCACAAAACTGCAGCTTTCAGGGGCAGTTTCAGGTTTGCAGCCACGCACTGCTGGAATGATCTTCCACCACCAATACGAGGCCTGAAAACAAAACAGTCTTTTAAGTATCAACTTAGGAAATTACTTTTACAAGCACAAATTTCATTATAATTACTCCACATTTAAGTCAACTTTAGCAAAAATCTTTCAATTACCTCACGGGTTATGGCCTGCAGTCCTTGGTTTAGATCATCAGCAGTGCTGTGGCATGCAAGGCTGCCTTTTAGACGATTGACTCACACCTGAAATATTTTGGTGCATAAGTTTTGGTTTATTTTTATTTTTTAATTGTATTTTATTATTACTTAAATTTTTTTGACACTATCAGCACATTTTACACTATTATCATAATTTTTATTTTTAGAATAGCCACTAATTGATTTGCTATTTTATTCCATTCGTTTACAAATCTAGTTTATCCAGTTTGACAGATACGATAACCTATCAATATAGTAAAATAACATCCCTTACCTTGTTGTCTCGTTTTTGATGTCGATAATATTACCCTTTACGGAGTTTGGTTTGGGTAATCTAATCTCCCGATCGTGTCTGTCAGTCATCTGGGCATAGCATCTGGGTACATAATGTAGTTATTTGGTGCCCCACTTATTCACGACACACGCAAAACAACTCACTACTAATAACACATAAACACAGAGTATTACGAAATGGCATATCGTATTATTAATTTATTATGTAAGTTGCGCGTCAGGAGGATCTTTCGCATTGCATAATATTGTCGGCGGCCATATTGTGGGTTGGGCGTGCGCATAGATACTATGGGCATGGCAGTACGATCCATGGATTTAGTTTGTGCTTTTTTTATGTTCTTTTTTTTATTTTTTTTTCATGTGCGCACAGCACAGATCACAAAACTCTTTTGAGTTGTGTGTGCCAGTGCCACTTAGTGTCGGGCGCGTTCTCATCGCCTGCGCCTGCGCAACACCACATTTGGAATGTACATTTGTCTTTCTTTTTTTGTTATTACTTTTTTGTTTTTGTTTTTATTTTGGTTTGTGTTGTCTCATATTACAGTTTTTGTGCTGCCCCGGCAGACGTCTTTCTGTCAGCGACGGTCGTCGCTGAAAACCAGCGCTGGGGCTCTGTTTCGCACACGAGTCCCAGCATAATGCTGAGCGATGACCGTTTTACGTGGAGGTGACGCATATTGTCCCGATTTTTTGTTATTTTTTAGTGTAGTAAGTGTTGTTTGATTCCTATGCGTCATGCTTGGCGTGAATAAACTATTTTTCTTTCTTTCTTTTCTTTCTATTTAAATATTTGTTATTAAACCTTGCGGGCAAATGATAATTCTAGTTTTCTTGAGGCCTAATTAAGTCATCACATCAGCATTATTGTTTGAGGTAAAGCAGCGTGCCCTTGACTCCGTGATCTGCTTGGAGTCTATTGCAGCTGGCTCTGCTGGTCAGCAAGGCGCTTGCGTAAAGGCTACTCATCCGTGCAGCTCAGAAGCTACAAATGTAATTCTCCACATTGAGGTTTCTCCAAGAGGATTGGATAGGATTTTTATAGGCCATAACGTTTTTATAGTTCGCTTCTGGTTAGTTGGGAGGAGTCACATTGAATTATTGAGCACTGCGCCAAATCCTACGTTTTTGGCGAATCGAAGGTGTAGTGCTAAGAATAAAATAGGCACTACAGCTTCTAAAGGCTTGGGTTTAATTTGTAGGCTTTCTAATGACTCTAAGAATGTCAAGACAATGAAAACTCTTTACTGTGCGTTTGTCCGTAGCCATTTTTAATATGCTTCTCAAATTTGGAACCCCAACTATAATTCTTACATCAAAGCTTACAAAAGCGATTATTATTTTTAAAATTTTCTAAAATCTTTCTCCTATTTACATGAGTCGGTGTAAAAACATCCATTTTCTGCCTCTACACGAACGAAGGTAAATTCCGGATCTTACATTCTTATTTAGTGTTATGAACGGATCTACTGACGTCCCTGAGCTGATGAGCAAGATCGGACTTCGTGTGCCGTGTGCGTTTCTTCGCAGATTGCGTCTCCTTCATGCTCCTCAAGTTAAAACGAACTACAGAAAGAACTCGTACCTATATGATAAGAGGTCGTCGTATGTTTAATATGATGTGTCAGGATCTCGAGCTTGATTTGTTTAACAGAGGCGTTAAAAAAGTTTGACTCATCACTTGTTTGGTGCTTGATCACCGTTTTGAGTTTTTTGTTGTTGTTCTCGTTTCTTGAGCGTCGAATGAGAGTATTCGCATGATAGCTGTTTTGTTTTAGTTTGTTTATAAACATAAGTACAAAGGAGATGTTTCACTTTTGTATGGAACGCCGGCCATAACATGTACCCTTTAGGAAAAGTGAGAAAATTACCCCTGAATAGAATAAAGTAACATTTTTTTCATAATATCAAATGTTTTTAATGGACAAGAAAAAAAAATTTTTTTTGACGGTTGTCGTAACAGTTATGACAGCCATGATGAGAAATAGTTGTTGTTGTTGTTTACATGGAAATAGTTGTTTGTTTATTATGTTTTTGTGTATATCAGAGAACTGTGATCTTTCTAATGAAACATTGGACAAAATGACTCAACAAGCCACGATCAAATTTATTGAATCATTTCAGCTTACCTTGATTATAATGGTTATAAAAGTTATACTGTGTTTAATCCCTGCTGTAGACAAACACGTTGTTTTTTTCAATACACATTCTTCAGAAAATGGGTCTCACTTGTCTTATGATACTAAATGGACGATATGCTATGTTGACTCCGTAATTATTGGATTGATATGGAATGATACTATAGATTATATTTTAAAATAAATAATAATAATTAAATAAATAATGTTAATTAAAAAATAATTAATAATAGAAACTAATTATAATCAAGCATGTGATTAAAATTCAGAATTCAATATTGTAATTTTTTGTAAATGCATGGAATAAAAGGCTTTTTATTTTATTTTATTTTATTTATTTATATACTATAGATTAGAAAGTAAAAACGTAATTGTAGAACAAGTATTCTACATAAAAATAAATGATACTACTGTTACGAGCTTGGGGTTCGTGACAATAAGAACAGCCGTTTTATTTAACCAAAAAAATGACACTTTAATTATCAAAACTAATTAACACTTTAAACACACTAATTACAACCACAATCGCACTAATAAACACTTCACTTCACTTAACTCGCACTTGAAGATCGCTTCCGAAGATTCGCTTGTATCGCCAATTCAATACTGCCCGAGTCGCGAGCTTTGCGCACCTTATATAGTCCGACAGTAATTTCCAGAACCTTCGAGAATGGAAATATCTAGAAAGTTCGGGAACATACCGGTCCCGACTGACTAGGTGTCGAAACATCGAGAATGTTCTAGCATCGAAAAGTCTAGAAAGATCGTGACCCAATTAGTTCCACTACTCGATACTAGATGGCGTTAGTAGTACGTTGTGTACCCGGCATTAATTCTGGCGCGTAACACTGCCCCCTCCTAAGACATGCTCGTCCCGAGCATCGGTCCCATAATAACGCGCCAGTCGATCCACATGGACGATCTTAGGTGCACTTCTCGTACCATTCTGTACCAATCCGGTACGGCCCGTCCCATTTAGCTTGAAGCTTAGGAGATTTCCCTTTACTGCGAACTGGATTGTGCAACCACACTAGTGAACCTTCGTCGAAACCTTTATTGTTCATTTTGCGGTCATAACGGGTTTTCATCTTTTCAGACATTCGCTGGCCCGATTGTCTGATGTGCTCATAAATGTCATTCATTTTGTTCCGCAAGTCATTCGCATAATCGGTTATACTGCGTGGGGCGTCAGGTGGTATTCCGGTGATCAGGTCTGCAGGCAGCCGTAATTCTCTACCAAAGTTTGCGAAAGCTGGTGTCACCGATGTGCTTTCGTGAACAGCACTTCGGTATGACAGCAAAAACGGTTGTATATGCTTGTCCCAGTCGCGTTGTCGGTTTTCCACAACTTTAACCAGGTATCTCTCCAATGTCTGATTAAATCGTTCCACCATTCCATCCGATTGTGGGTGGTAAGAAGTTGTTCTCGTTTTATGAGTACCCATAACTCGGCAAGTTTCCTGGAATATTTGTGATTCAAAATTCCTTCCTTGATCGCTGTGAATCTCCAAGGGTACTCCAAAACGACAGAAGACTTCATGAACCAGTTTATCTGCAACTGTTGAAGCTTCTTGATTCGGAATGGCAAACACTTCCGGCCACTTGGTGAAGTAATCCATTACAACCATGAAATACTTCTTGTTACCACTTTCACTTTCCGGAAACGGTCCCGTAACATGCAGGGCTATCCTTTCCCAAGGTGCACCCGCATTGTACAATTTCAACGCACCTCTGCTACGAGTCTGAGGTCCTTTAACAGCCGCACAACTTGTACATTTGCGACACCAGTCCTCGACATCGTCACGACAGTGTACCCAGTAAAAACGTTCCCGTATCTTCAGTAGAGTCCGTTTCACTCCCATATGGCCTCCTGAACATCCATCATGGTACAGCTGTAGAACATCCGGTACTTTCGCTTTAGGGACAACCATTTGCAAATGATAGCTGTCTCCCCGAGCATTCTCCCATTTACGGCACAGGACTCCATCCTGAATCACTAAGCTGTCCCATTGTGCCCAATAGCTTTTTGTGATCGAACTCATCGCTGAGACGTCGCTCCACGTAGGCTTAGGTGCACTGGTCCTTATCCAGTCCAGAATCGGCTTGACGTCCGAATCTTCTTGCTGTGCACGTTGTAAACTTTCCTTCCACTCGTTGCTGAGGTCTGTCTTAAGCATCCTCACAGGTACGGCTTCTTTACCCTCTTGCCTAGTACAATGCTTGCAGTCTTCAAGGCAAGGTCTTCTTGACAATGCATCTGCGTTGCCATGAGATTTCCCACTGCGATGTTCGACCACGAAGTCGTATTCCTGCAAGAGTTCAATCCATCTCGCAACTTGTCCTTCTGGGTTTTTAAACTGTAATAGCCATTTCAGTGCAGCATGGTCAGTTCGTAAGTGGAATTTCCGGCCCAGTAGATACTTGCTAAAATGCTGTACTGACTTTACAACAGCAAGCAATTCTCGTCTCGTGACACAATAATTCCTCTCTGGTTTTGACAACGACTTGCTTAAGTACGCAATCACAACCTCTAGATCGCCGTTCCGTTGAGATAACACACCGCCAAGTCCGATATCACTTGCGTCTGTGTCAACTATAAATTCCTTGTCGGTATCAGGATACCCCAAAATAGGTGTTTTGCACAGACGGTCCTTTAGCTCCCGGAAGGCGCTGTCACAACTTTCATCCCAACAGAAATGTCGCTTCTCCTCGGTTAGCTTGTGCAGGGGTTTGGCTACATCTGCAAAGTTCTTGACAAATCGCCGATAATAGGAGCACAAACCCAGAAATGCTCTGACCTGCGTCTTGTCTTTTGGAATCGGCCAATCTTTGACAGCGGCGATTTTCTCTGGATCCGTGCGGATACCTTCTTCCGACACGACATAACCCAAAAAGTTAACTTGCCTTTTGAAAAGAGAGCACTTTTTCGGACTCAACTTGAGGTTGGCACTCTGGATCTTCATGAGCACGCGTTCCAGGTTTTGAAGGTGTTCATCAAACGTACGGCCTACGATGATGATGTCGTCCAAATAGACAAGGCAGGCATCGCCAATTAACCTGGTTAGTACAAGTTCCATTAACCTTTCAAACGTTGCCGGAGCGTTACACAATCCAAACGGCATAACTTTAAATTGCCACAGACCCATTCCCGTCGAGAATGCAGTTTTTTCCTTGTCCTTAGGGTCAATTTCTACTTGCCAGTAGCCACTTTTTAGATCTAATGTGCTAAACCACTTAACTCCAGTGAGCATGTCCAGCGTGTCATCAATTCTTGGCAAAGGGTAGCTGTCCTTCTTCGTAACGTCGTTCAGACGACGACAGTCAACACAAAACCGCATGCTGCCGTCCTTCTTTCTTACCAGCACTACAGGTGAACACCATGGACTGGATGAAGGTTCTATAACACCATCCTTCACCATTCCCTCAATCATGGTTTCCACTTCCTTTTCACGTCCTACCGGTAATCTCCTTGGCCGCTGCCGGATAGGCAACTCTTCTCCTGTATTTATTTTGTGTTGAACTAAGCCAGTCTTCCCGATATCAGCATCGTTCGAAGAGAAAACATCGGCGTACTTGAGTAACATCCTCTTCGCCTTGACCATTTCGTTTTGAGACAGAGCGCTGAGACAGTCTTCTAAAAGTGCGGTCACTCTCGTTTGGGCATTCTTGCTGAGGGTCTCAGTTGATGGATATTGGCATCGACGCAACCACTCCACTTCCTCACAGGTACCCATCAGTGTGCCTTTATCTATCACCTGTTCCTTATCACAAAGGTTCAGCACACGTACCCTTGAGATGTTGGTAGCTCTGACCAAAGTTCGTGCAACTTTCCAAGGAAGGTCATTGTCTATCTTTTCCACGAGTACACAACGATGAGTCCCAGGATTCTGAGGAAGACTAACCGGCACAATCGTTTCCGATCTCGGAGGAAGAACAATCTTCTTCAGGCTGTATATATTTCCTGGTAACGCCCCTTCCATGAAAAGTTCCTCTTGCCCACATTTCATAACTCCTTGACTAACGTCGATCTCACAACGATTCTTCCTCATAAAGTCTAAGCCCAGGATGCAATCGTCCATTATATCGGCCACAACAACGTTATGCTGGTAGATTCTGTTGCCTAGCTTCAACTCCATCTCTCTCTCTCCTTGGACGGGTATGCGCTGACCGGTGGCTGTCACTAAATTTATGCGCTCTCGGTAGTATGCAGAGTCCCCAAAGAACCGACCTGCAAGTTGTGAACTGACGACCGTGCGAGAAGCTCCAGTATCTATCGTCAGCTTACATGGTGTTCCGTTGACCTCGCCCTTGATGATAAGGCTGTTCCCTTCATGGGTTTGTGAGATCGAAATCCTTGGGGCTCTTTGAACCTCAGCCAGTACCCGCCCCGCAGTCCTGGCTTTTACTCGTTTCCCTGCTGCTGCTGAGTGGTGCTGTTAACCGCCCTACCCTCTGGAGATTGGCTACCTTCCCCTTCTGCAGTTCGCTTAGGGCAACTGGATCGAAGGTGGCCCCTTTCACCACAGCCGTAACACCTAGGGCTGTATCCTTTAAATCGATCGCGAACTGTAGCCGCTGCGACCTCCCTGACGCGGTGGGAACGATGATCTTGCCGCACAGCTTCCACCTCCAATGCATGGGCCAAAGCGTCCTTAAGTGTCCTGTGGTGCCCGAGCCTCACTGCAGCCCTAAGTTCAAGGTCGCGGATGCCGTCAATGAAGGCCTGGACCAGGTTTCCTTCAATAAGCGCAGGTACAGACTGGTAAGCCTTCCGCACCAGCTTCTCCACTTCAAGGGCCCACTGCTGCAGGTTTTCACCACTACGCTGTACACGATCCCTTAGTTGCGCAAGAAACACGTGCTCCAGATGGGCGTCACCATACCGGGATTCCAGTGCTTCAAGGAGCTGCTCGTAAGTTACTTCTTTACCGAGAGCTTCCAATACAGTTAAGGCCTGGTCGCGCAGGCCTAAGGTGAGGGCAGTCATGGCTTGATTTTTACTCCAACCGTTCGCCTTCATGACGGCCTCAAACTGAATTTTGTAGGCCGACCAAGAAGACGTCCCATCGAACGGCGGCACTTTGAATCCACGTAGCGAAGGTGTAGTAGCTACGGGAGTTGCAATCCCATCTCCAAGTTTAAGGTTGCCCAACTCCTTCTTCACATCAGCAATAACGTCATTAAATTTGCTGATCTGTGTTTCAGCATCTGACAGGCGGTTGTCATGCTGAGCAACCTTATCCTTCACTTCCTTCATATCTTTCCCGAAAGACGCGTGAATTTCCTTCATGAGGAGCATCTGTTCTTCCTGGCGGCGTGCCTGCTCCTCCTTGTCAAGCTTGAGCTGTTCTTCCAAGCGACGGGCCTGCTCCTCCTGTCGGCGGGTCTGTTCCTCCTGCCGTCGGGCCTGCTCCGCCTTGTCGTGCTGCAGCTGTTCTTCCAACCGACGGGCCTGTTCCTCCTGTCGTCGGGCCTGTTCCGCCTTGTCGTGCTGCAGCTGTTCTTCCAACTGACGAGCCTGTTCCTCCTGTCGGCGAGCCTGCTCCTGCAGTATCATCATCAGAGCAGCAAAGTCTGGTGATGATGATGCCGGAGCTGCTGTGGACGGACCGGCCTCCATGGTCGGTAGCTGACTTTCCGACGTCTGCGGCGTTGCACCACCAAAACGCCTCTGATCCGTCTCCTGCTGGCGTTGACTACGGGTACGTATACCCTCCGTGTCGTCCTTTGGCAGAATCGGCATGATAATCCTTACTTCTGACACCAATTGTTACGAGCTTGGGTTCGTGACAATAAAAACAGCCGATTATTTAACCAAAAAAATGACACTTTAATTATCAAAACTAATTAACACTTTAAACACACTAATTACAACCACAATCGCACTAATAAACACTTCACTTCACTTAACTCGCAGTTGAAGATCGCTTCCGAAGATTCGCTTGTATCGCCAATTCAATACTGCCCGAGTCGCGAGCTTTGCGCACCTTATACAGTCCGACAGTAATTTCCAGAACCTTCGAGAATGGAAATATCTAGAAAGTTCGGGAACATACCGGTCCCGACTGACTAGGTGTCGAAACATCGAGAATGTTCTAGCATCGAAAAGTCTAGAAAGATCGTGACCCAATTAGTTCCACTACTCGATACTAGATGGCGTTAGTAGTACGTTGTGTACCCGGCATTAATTCTGGCGCGTAACACTACAAATCAGCTTTCAAAACCTTATTCTTCTCTCACTAAAACATCATCAAGAAAAGATGCTGGTGCCACAATATTATTTTGGTATCGAGCCCAACAGACTCAGTGTTTATGTCAACACGAACGGTCATTTAGTTTTTTTTTCGTTCAGAAATTATTCAGAAGTACGCTTCAGAAAATAGATTAAATATTTTTACAAGTACGAAATCGTCACACTTGATGTTCGTCACATTTTATGATTTGTCATAAAGATGTATAAGAGAATAATAATAGTTTATATTTTATCGTCTACGTGAAATTATGTTTTGATGTGATAAGATTTCAGAACGAAAGCAGGCTATGCAAACTATGAGACGCCACATGGTGTCAATCTCAATAGAATATGGCAATAATTGAAAATGGATTTCTTTTTGTGCACGACAATTACGGCTCAAAGTCACAAAAAAATATTTTCCTCAATTCGTGGTATTTTCCCTATTTTTAGGTAAATGTACATGTGATGGCCGAAAATGAAACATCTCCTTTAAGTGAAAACTTGTACTATTGCAATTTTTTAAATATTGTTACCTAATTGTTATGTATAAGCTATAAGTTTTCATAAAATTAATAAAATAAGATTGCAAACGCAATTAATATATCATGTTAAAGTCACCCACTAAGAAAAAGCTGGCCAAGTGCGGGTCGAAACTGGCACACGAAAGGTTTCTTTCGTGTGCGAATATAATAACCTTAACTCTTAATTTAGCCTTAACTTAGAAGCTTGTTCTTAGAGCCCCAAGGGACCATTTGCCTATTTTCTATTTGATATAAATTTCAACTTGATATCTCCACGTGTTCCTGAAAAAAAGAGTCTTAACCGACTGACAAACTGACAGAATGACTCTGTAAGGGCCCACATTTCCTTTTTCAGGGTTTAAATCCTAAAAAAGATTCCTACTTAATAAACTTGAGACTACAATTCCAATCCGGATGAAGAACTAATTAGAATCTCCGGCATAAGTTCGCTCTTACTGCAGCAAGTCTGAACCAGTTTGTTTAATGCAACGATAGCAAAAGGCAATATCCGTGGTCCGGCCAGAAGTTGGATTGTGCCGAGATTTCCATCTGCTTGCCAGGCCGCGGCTACCGCCAGGCTAATAATGAGAACTACTGGCGTATTCGAGTTTGAGGTACTCTTGTTTAGCTTTAACTGAGTACTTCAGTGGGGGAGTTTTATGCTTGAAGTGCTAGTTGAAACTGTGGGTAAAAATCTGGCTAAGGGCGAGATTTTTTATCTGTAGTTAGGTAGCTCAACCAATGATCTAGATACATGGGTACGTGAAAATGAGTTTTTCGATCAAAAGTAGGTTTTTAATTTATTTATTTTACCACTAGCTTGCCTATGACTCCGTTTGCGTGTATGTCGGAAGGTAAAATTATGTTGCTAGGTAAGCCGCACCACGTAAAAATACTGGTATTCAGCTGAATCTGGTTTGACTGGAGGCCGACCCTAATTTAGTTGAGAAAAAGGTTAGGCAGATGATGATGAGGTAAGGTATACAAACAGTCAATATCAGCATTCAACATCGTTTATTCTACAACTAGCTGACCCGTGCAATGTCGTCTGCGTAACATTTTTATTACTGCTCCGCTCCTATTGGTCTTAGCGTGATGATATATAGCCTATAGCCTTCCTCGATAAATGGGCTATCTAACACTGAAATAATTTTTCAAATCGGACCAGTAGTTTTTGAGATTAGCGCGTTCAACCAAACAAACTCTTCTGCTTTATAATATTATATATATACTAGCTGACCCGTGCAACGTCGTCTGCGTAACATTTTTAATTACTGCTCCGCTCCTATTGGTCTTAGCGTGATGATAAATCGGACCAGTAGTTCCTGAGATTAGCGCGTTCAACCAAACAAACAAACAAACAAACTCTTCTGCTTTATAATATTAGTATAGATAGTATAGATTGGCCAACGAAACAATTGATCGAAAAACGCATTTTAGCTTTTTTACACCATTTTTAACTACGGGTTAAGTAAACTACGGATCAAATAACTCGCCCTAAGACAGGTACATGAAATTTTGATCTCCAAAACATTTAACAGATCGAATTCTCACAAATGCAAACGAACTTTTTTAGGTAGATGTGGTTTTTTTTCCTTTTATATAGGTACTGATACTGATAGATACTGGTTGGGGATGGCATCATCAACATTCGTCACAGGCGCCATTGTTACTCTCCACCGAGGATGTAAACTAAAGAGATGTGACAATGTTCTCATTTTAAATTTATGAGGAACGGGCAATGTTTAGACAAACGTTACGTCAACGTCAGGCAACCGCCTGAGCAACGCACGCTTGTTTTTCAATAGCAGAGACATTTTAAAGGAGTTGAAATCAACGATGAATCATATAATGAAGCTTAATACTTAAATAGAAACAAAATTTAAAAAAAAATTTTTTTTTCATCATCCCAAAGACGTCTTCTGCAGAACATAGGCCTCTCCCAAGCATCGCAAAAACGACCGGTCCTGTCCGTCTCGCATCCATCGGCTACCCGCGACCTTCACCAGGTCATAGGTCCACCTAGTGGGAGGCCTTCCAACGCTGCGTCTGCCGGTACGCTGTCACCACTCCAGAACTTTCCGGCCCCATCGACCATCTGTTCTGCGAGCAATGTGCCCTGCCCACTGCTACTTTAGTTTGGCGATCCTTCGGGCTATGTCGGTAACCTTGGTTATCTTGCATCCCTGATTGATCACGCAAGCAAACTCCAAGCATTGCTTTTTGAGTGACTTTAATTAAGCCTTCTTTCTGATGAGGCCCAATATTTTATTAATTAAATAAAAAAAAGAAGTAGAGCTCTGTCGATGTTTTTTTTCTTTGAATTCTTTTCTTTGGATGGTTTTAAGAGTAAAGGAAGATGAAAGAAACGATTTTTTTTTTATTATTTTTTTTTTTTTATTCAAAACGGGGAAACTCTTGGCCCAAATCTCACCTGATGGAAAGTGATGATTAGGCCGAAGATGGAAGCGAGTTTCACCCGGAATCCTCTTACACAGAGGAACTGGCTATCATACCTCCAACTGCCGGAACACAACAATGCTGTTAACATTGTTGTTATGGCGACAGACTTAGACATGATGGTGGTAGCTTGCCAGGCGGACTTAGAAGAAGTCCTACCACCAACCAAACCGAGCAAAAAATTTGCCCCCGCTGGGAATCGAACCCGGGACCTCTGGGTCTGAATCAGGTGGTATAACCACAAGACCACGGAGGCGGTTAGTGTCACCTGTTTAGCACCACCCGGGGACCACGTGTAGGGATTCGCTCAAGGGTATTCTCCTACGGACGCGGGTAACTCGGCCCCCAAAACGATGGGTAGATTGTGTGAAAGAAGTATAATGACTAGACCGAAGGTTACCTACTGTGGAGATAACAGCAAATAGACAAGTACGGTAAGACAAAACGAAAGAGGCGGATGTATGTGCACACTGTACTTTATTCACTGTGTTCTGCGTTAGTACAGTAAGTAGGTATTTGTATAAGAGGTGACAATACAGAAATAATAATGTACTATAGCGCGAAATATACGTGCCCATTTTGGCCCAAACAAATATTTGGCTCAACAAACGATTGGAATCCCTTTGTCATACAGTGCCAGGCATTCCTCTTGCATTGTGCTGCCTGGGAACGAATACCACTGAACTTATCTACTGGTTAAGGTACCAAGAATGTCACCAAATTACTTTTCAGTTTTCGTACCTACCCATTCGTTATACCACGAGACATCACCATCAATAACCGTCACTGTTTCGTCATTGATATTCTCCACTGAATATATAAAGCAGAGGTCTCAAGCAGAAAGTTATGTCGACTCAATATGCTCAAATTGTACATATTGGCGACGTTGTGGTACAGAGAGGGCTAGTTGAAAATGTGGCGTATAAAGTGTGAACCAAAAGAACAAGAAGATTTTTTTAAATGATTGAAAATTCACCAAAAAGAACTCCGGTTACTAAATCGGAAAACCTTAACACAACACCAGTCCCACCGGAGTCGCGACATCCAGGAATATGGTAGTGGAGGATAGATGGACATCTTCTCCATGTTAAGGCGCGTTTGTACCAGAGATGAGTAGAGATTCTATAAGTTCTTAACAAACACCCTCGTTACGCGTCCTCGCACATCTCTGATGGAAACGCAGCTGAAGTTCTTGCACAGCTGCACATTGTTATGCTGGAAGCTGACTTGCAAATGGTGCCTTAGTTGAGGAAAGGTGAAATACTTGACAAAACAGCTACAAAAACAATTTTTTATTATCCACTAATTGAGTCAATTGAGAAACGAGCCAAGAGGATCATCGGTAATGTTGGGCTCGTCGAGTCGAAGCTCCAAAGTCTTGAGCATCGACGTCGAGTTGCTAGCCTGTCGGTATTCTACCGGTTGCAGTTTGGGGAATGTGCGACGGAATTGCATAATTTAATTCCGCCAAGCCCGTTCCAGGGGGGCTACTCTCTAAGCTCGATGTCCGTAGTTTCGGGCTTAGTTGCGGGCGTATTCTACTCCGTATTAATTACGGACTTACGATTGGTTCCAAACCCGAACTAAAAATGAATGAGCACACGATTTCACAGCGACTTTCAATAGTGTTGACATTAATTCTTATTGGTTAGGTAATACGGAGCAGAATACGCCCGCAACTAAGCCCGAAACTACGGACTTCGGGCTTAGAGAGTAGCCCCCCAGCATCGGACCACAAGACGAACGGCGATACGCCACCGGTGCACATCCCACCCACACGCACAAAACGTTTTGGGAACACATTCATACTGCGTACAGCAAAGGAGTGGAATTCCCTGCCAGAGTCTGTGTTTCCTGATAGCTACAACCTGGGAGTCTTTAAGTCAAGAGTGAATAGGTTATTTCTAGGCAAGCGTGCTCTATCTTAGACCGCATCATCGCTTACCGTGATGGTGAGATAGTGGTCAAAAGCATGCCTATCAAAAGTAAAAAATTGTATTATGAATGCGAAAGTAGTTCTGTATGTCTGGCAGACAGAAGGCCATGTCTCGGAATAGAACATCATGCTTACGACCGGTTGTCGTGACAACACTTACGGGAGGCCTATGTGCAGCAGAAGATATAGTGATATTGTTTTTTTTTTAATATATATATATATATTTTTTAATTTTATATTTGTTTAATCCACAGACGTCAACACTTGCAGTGTGTATTCTGTTTTAGTGTCATAATTTGCTAGCAGACAAGTGATAAATAGTCACTACTTAGTATAAAACAAAGTCGCTTTCTCTGTCCCTATATCCTTATTTATGCTTAAATCTTTAAAACTAGGCAACGGATTTAGATGCGGTTTTTTTAATAGATAGAGAGATTGAAGAGGAAGGTTTATATGTATAATAACATCCATTGCACCCGTGCGAAGCCGGGGCGGGTCGCTAGTATTTAATAAAAAAAAATTGTGTCATGTATTAATTACTTTGCACACTCATCATCTGCCCAGCCTTTTCCGGGGTCGGCTTCCAGTCAAATCGGATTTAGCCGAGTACCAGTATTTTACGCGGAGCGGCTGCCTACCAGACCCCTTTACATACTAAGTATTATAATTCTAGTTCCTAAAACGCAACAGACAGTTGTGTTGCTGGGGAGTTTGTTGGCCACTTCTTCTCCACAGCTAAAACACTAGGAAGTGGTGACGGGCGGGCGTTTTGGGGGACTGTCTTTTGTAGAACTTGACGTTCAAAAAGTGCTGGCTTGCAGCCTAATTTGAATAAATGACTTTTGAATTTTGATGATGCTTACGACCCCGGGAGTTTGTTATCTTGGGATAGTTTTCGTAATACACGCAACGCGCCGCTAATTCCAAATAAAGCCAGCTTGAAACTTGTCCACCTGCATTCTTCCATCGGAAATTTTCAGCCATCCTTCAAACGCTGTCCAATGTCCGTGCCACAGCGTTTGAGTGACGGGACATCGAACTCGATTCCATCCCATTACGAGCCCTCGTGCGCAGCTAGGAAGCTTTTAGCACCATCCATCTGCTAATATGATTTTTTACATCTATATCGCGTATTGACTGTCAAAAGCGACAACAGCTGACTAAATTGTAAACGCGTCGATGCTTTAGCGTGCGTCATGTTTGGCGCAAATGTTTTATTTATCTTACTTGACTTTGTGCACCAAAACTAGTTACACAACTCATTAACTACTGCTTATCGACATAAATTACTATTGCCACATCGATAGCATGGAGTATCCAATCATATGACTAATTGCCTTCATGTCTTAAAAGATCATTATTCTGAATTCTGTAACGCAAAATATACTTGAATGAAGAGCAATGGCTAGTTTCCACCACCAATTAATTGCAAATCTATTTAGAACGACAGTAAGATTGAAAAATAATGGACACGTACTTTTTGTTTTGTAAATCAATGTATAATTTAAAAAGATAAAACGCATCAACACTTGGGCGTGGTTCGCGAAGTCAGAACGCACTAAAAATGACGTTTTGAGAATTTTAAAAGTCCCGTATCTTTGCCAATTTTGGTTTACGTAACAAAAGAAAAAATAAACATTCAAAATCAAGGGTCAAATATTTTTGATAACCTAACAGAAGGACTAATTAGATTTTTTATAATATGGTTTCACTTTGTTTTTTGTTAGGGTCGCGTTTGAACACAATCTCCTGATGGAAAGCGATGATGTGGTCTACGATGGCGAACGCTTGGCTAGATAAGTAAACTTTTCACTCTTGACTTAGAGACCCCCAGGATGTAGCTATTGAAAGTAAATTAAAAGTAAAAGAGTATCCGTGGAGTTTCTTGCACGTTCTTCTCCATAGAGATCTACGCTTTGGAACGTGCAAATAGCTTCGTCATCTTTTTTGGACCGACCGACCTTGACAATTCAAAAGTGCCTGTAAATGGTTTAATTGATATAAATGATTGAGTTTTGAGTTTTTTTTTTAATTCCTCACAGAATTTAACTGGAGAGCTGTTGTGAAGTAAAGATGATTACTACCATCCCATCCTTCTCTGCATTTTGTCTCGTACACAAACAATCAATCAACATTCCCTTAGGAAAGTAAATGTCGAAATTTCAAATGTTCGAAAGAGTCACCGCTGCCCACGGACGCATGGAGTATATGGAGGAACAAGGATGCGTTTTAGTCAGTACGAGTCTTATACTTCCTTCTGGAGGGAAGGAGTCATTTGATTATATCGCAGCCTTAAAATGGGGTTAACTCTCGGCCACGGCTCGGACAGGGGCAGTAGGCATGCAAAATCTTTTCTCATTTTCAATATCTGCTGTATGGTAATATAACCCTGAATATTACAAAATTCTTGCCTCCGTTCACGAACACAATATGTGTGTATGTGGAGACAGAGGAATGATTGCCCCATGTAAGCAGAGCTTTTGAATGCGTTCCAAATGCCGTGATACGCAGCTCTAATTAATGACGCTCATAACAATTTGCGCGACCGTTGCCCCGGCTGGTATTCAGAGCTCCCTCTGTGGGTGTGTAGGGTGGACACTTAAATCTGACTTGACAATGCTTACACTACTGGACCATGAAGGATTTATTTATTTATGTCACATCAACAACACAAACATGGATAAAATACATTTTATGGGGTCTTACCCCATAAAATCTATACTAATTTTATAAAGCTACTACTCCGATTAGAAAAATTATTTCAATGTTAGATAGCCGATTTATCGAGGTAGGCTATAGGCTATATAACATCGCGCTACAACCAATAGGAGCGGAGCATTCATGAGCAACGTGACGCAGACGAAGTCGGGCTCGGCTGGGTTTAAAAAAGTTTTATTATTGAGTCATGTTCTGCAACTTTGCAGGGATTGTAAATGAGTAAGGTTAGGATGTAAAGATTAATGTTTGTTACTTAATCAAAACGTCCTTCATAATGCGTACAGTAAGGGAGTGGAACTCTCTGCCTGCGTCTGTGTTTCCGAACGCTTACAACACTAATATTTTCAAAGTTAGAGAGAACAGGCTACTTCTGGGTAAGCTCGCTCCATCGTAGACTTTGTCTCGGTCATCTCTGACCTAGACGAGAATCAAGAGCAAACTCATCTCAAATTATAATAAAAAAAATATGTCAAAATGGCTTAACGGAACTTGATAAAAATTTTCACATAGGTAGAGGTCTAGAATGGAAATGAACTGGAGTATGTTCCCTTGGGATAATTTTCGGCATTCACGTGAGCGGAACCGCGTGCGCTAGCTGTTATTATGTTTACCGTTTGAAATTACTCAATAGTCACTGCAATCATCTGCATCTGAATTCGTGACCCACGATTGCAATAAGCTAACCCCCCTATTAAAAGAGTTCTTGTAGATATATAGATAGATCATACTCTTCTTATTGTATGGGCAGTAAGGTCGAACGACCCCACACACTTTTGTGTCAGAGTTTCTAAACCGCCTCAAGGGCCTCTGACATGGTTTATCGACCGCCATTTGGCGGCCGGGGCCACCGGCTTATACGTGCCTTCCGAAGCACGGAACGTTTTATCAGACTATTAGGTGATTCAAGCCTGCAATGTCCTAGCCAAACTGGAACACGGGAAGCATATACTTTACTAAGTAATCAAACCCAAGGAGTGGAACCCAAGACCGGGTCACAAACCAGCGTCTAAACCACTCACATACCTGATTGTTATAGATACACAATTGTTTTCATCATCATCATCAGCGTACCAGCAGTCCACTGCTGCACAAAGGCCTCTCCAAGTTTTTTTTTAAATACAAAACGAGGAAACTCTTGGCCCAAATCTCACCTGATGGAAAGTGATGATTAGGCCGAAGATGGAAGCGAGTTTCACCCAGAATCCTCTTACACAGAGGAACTGGCTATCATACCTCTAACTGCCGGAACACAACAATGCTGTCAATATTATTGTTATGGCGACAGACTTAGACATGATAGTGGTAGCTTGTCAGGTGGACTCAGAACAAGTCCTACCACCAACCAAACCGAGCAAAAAATTTGCCTCAGCTGGGAATCGAACCCGGAACCTCTGGGTCTGAATCAGTTGGTATAACCACTAGACCACGGAGGCGCTTAGTGGCACCTGTTTAGCACCACCCGGGGACCACGTTTAGGGATTCGCTGAAGGGTATTCTCCTACGGACGCGGGTGACTCGGCCCCCAAAGTGCACGTCGCTCTATTTCCGGCAACTCTCTTCCAGCTGCTACCAGCCACCATTCGAAGATCGTCAACTCTTTTACATTAGCTTAATTCTTATACTTACGTAAACTACATAACGCAACCGGCAAAATGTGGAGTTTTATAGGTATACTTCTGCCCAACACTTCGGCAACTCCATGCGTGATGTTATTTTATGTCTCCTTGCACGGTTGTACGAGTACCAGATAAAACCTACTACCAAAAATAGAAAAAGCAGTGTTTGTTGAGTCAGGAAGCTAGTGATATCTTGAGTACTACTTCCACCTGTCGGTGTCGTTCGTTCCGTTGTTCCCTGTTCAAGTAATATCATTACACTTATTTTTTATGGACACTTCAACAAGTACAATGTGCTGCGTGGTGGCTGCAGTGTCTTTGAACTAGTGCTACTATTTAGACGCATTCTTTATATTTTGAGACGCACTTGTTTTTTTTTTTTTTTATGCAAAACAGGGAAACTCTTGGCCCAAATCTCACCTGATGGAAAGTGATGATTAGGCCGAAGATGGAAGCGAGTTTCACCCGGAATCCTCTTGCACAGAGGAACTGGCTATCATACCTCTAACTGCCGGAACACAACAATGCAGTTAACATTATTGTTATGGCGACAGACTTAGACATGATGGTGGTAGCTTGCCAGGCGGACTTAGAACAAGTCCTACCACCAACCAAACCGAGCAAAAAAATTTGCCCCCGCTGGGAATCGAACCCGGGACCTCTGGGTCTGAATCAGGTGGTTTAACCACTAGACCACGGAGGCGGTTAGTTACACGTGGTCCCCGGGTGGTGCTAAACAGGTGACCTGTTTAGCACCACCCGGGGACCACGTGTAGGGATTCGCTGAAGGGTATTCTCCTACGGACGCGGGTGCCTCGGCCCTCTTGTTTTCATGATAAGAGTTATCTTGTGATGTTTTGTTTTTACTTTTAAATGGCACGCGTTTGATCACTATCTCACCTGATGGTAAGTGATGATGTGGACAAGAGCGTCACAAAATTAAACACTAGGAGTCTCATAAAAATCGAACTATTGTAAGTTTTATGTATTTGTTTATTTATTTTTTTACTTTCTCGAGTCCCTGGAGACCCGGTCCTTTGGTAGGCGTACGAGGGGCGAAACCAACTCGCAGAGGCCCCGTTAGACATTTCAAATGTAATGGGGCACCAACCGGCGATTATCTCTGTATGTACTGTGAAAGTATTCCCAAGGACAATGCCCGATTGGAGGCGTTGGGGCAGTACTATTGCAGAATTTGGAAACGAAAGATGAAAACCTATGGGTTTGGGTGGTTAAGTGGACTGATAATCTATACTAATATTATAAAGCAGAAGAGTTTGTTTGTTTGTTTGGTTGAACGCGCTAATCTCAGGAACTGCTGGTCCGATTGGAAAAATTATTTCAGTGTTAGATAGCCCATTTATCGAGGAAGGCTATAGGCTATATATCATCACGCTAAGAGTAATAGGAGCGGAGCAGCAATGAAAAATGTTACGCAGACGACGTTGCACGGGTCAGCTAGTATCTATACTAATATTATAAAGCAGAAGTTTGTTTGTTTGTTTGTTTGGTTGAACGCGCTTATCTCGGGAAATACTGGTCCGATTTGAAAAATTCTTTCAGTGTTGGATAGTCCATTAATCGAGGAAGGCTATAGGCTTATATCATCACGCTAAGACAAACAGGAGCGGAGCAGTAATGGAAAATGTGACGCAGACGACGTTGCGCGGGTCAGCTAGTAATATTATAAAGCAGAAGAGTTTGTTTGTTTGTTTGGTTGAACGCGCTAATCTCAGGAACTACGGGTCCGATTTGAAAAATTCTTTCAGTGTTAGATAGCCCATTTATAGAGGAAGGCTATATCTTCACGCTAAGACAAATAGGAGCGGAGCATTACTTAATGGAAAATGTGACGCAGATGAAGTTGCGTGGGTCAGCTAGTCGTTTATTATTATAGAAATAACTATTGGCCCCTACCTAACCACTAAAAATATCTATAGGTACGGCTCATTTTAATTACCATTATAATTTTTGATTCACTTAAATGATTACCTACTCTTAAAATAGTTTCAACCACTTTCTGTTAATCTGCAATCTTGATAATTCCGCATTTTATCAGCTCAAATTATTACCACGCTACATTTAACACGCGCCGGCTGCGTTGCCCGAAGTTGGGATAGGTAGTTAATACACTCTCAGAGACGAGCATAGCTCATCTGTGCACTGAGTATTTAGACTTATTCTATGTCTTATCTGAATACCTTATCCTCAAAGTGGTCGCACAACAACAGTCTCCCCACATACCATTTACTGCACCAGAGAATAATCGTTCATTCTTATACAAAAATCACACGTAAAGGTTCCTTTCCGATCTTGGCGACCGCGACCGCGTCTCACTGCTTTTCATGAATTACTATAGAACACTTACGGGTCACACATCGATTACTTACGGAGTTCGGTCGGGTGCACCCGTAAGTATTCTATAGTAAATTCGTATAAAGTGCTCTTCAGAATACGTTGCCGCCGCATGGACGCTGAACGTACGCCTGACCGAAGTTCGGCGTACGCTACAACGCAACGTAATTTCGGCATAATATGTTACCAGTAATATAAATAGCACTGCAGGCGTAATCAAGCCAAACTTCGGTTGCTTGTCTTCGGCACAGTGTGTTTAGACATTTAGAATGAGAAGATTGTAAAATATCAGTAAGATAAAAAGCTACGAGACTCCCCAGTGTCGCTCGGAGAGGCGTTAGCAAGACGCGCGGCGGTAACAGAGCCATATTGCACGAGAGACACAAGTGCTAATGACACAGAAGCTTCTTAATATCAAGCTATAAAACTGCTATGTTTTGTTCTTTAAGTATGAGTACTGTAGTGGCAGCTCATGGGATGGGAACATATTAGCCAAGATTGGTGGCCAGATTGGCAAAAAAAACCAATGTCGTTTAGGTTTACTGTTTCGTCTTCCAAAATGGTAAATATGGTGCCATCTTTAGCCAAGTCACGAGAAACTCTAATCAGCTCTGAGCATGTAGTGTTTTCATTTAGGTATCTATTTTTACTTATTGGAGGTCAGAAAGACAGGTGCTCCATATTAAACACTGAACACTGGTAATCCCTATACCCGCTTAGACTGGAAACTGACCCTAACAATTCAACAACAACAACATTCAAATTGTCAACAGCCTTGGCACCACAGCCTTTCTTGTAGCCGCAGTGCGCGACACGCTAATTTAAATCACATTATCCGACGAGCTCTCATCACCGTCGGCGTTCCAGCCGTATCAGAAACCAATGGCTTAGTACGGGACGATGGCAAAAGACCGAACGGCATGTCTTTGTTTCCTTGGAAGATGGGTAGGCCTTTAGTGTGAGACGCAACCTGTGTCGATACTCTTGCGCTATGCCATCTTCCTAGTTCATCGAGCTGTGCCGGCGCTGTCGCGGCGCTGCCGCGGCTGCGGAATACCTCAATTCGGATTTAGATATTTTTTTTTTTTTTAGCTTATACGGGAACGGGGTAAAACGGGATGTGCGTCTTCGAAGTCGTGGGAAAAAGTTATTTATGTAGTAATTCTACAATTTAAAAAAAAAAGCGGCCAAGTACGAGTCGGACTCGCGCACCGAGTGATCCGTAAAAACCTGTAGGTATACGTTATAAGCAAAAGTTTTAGATTTATGACGTATTAAAAAAAACTACTTACTAGATCTCACACCAATAAAATGAATCTTGAATCTTGAATCTCGTTCGAACCAATTTTCGGTGGAAGTTTACATGGTAATGTACATCATATATTTTTTTTGTTTTATCATTCTCTTATTTTAGAAGTTACAGGAAGTTACAGTTACATTTTCCCACATTCAGTTTTAAAAACCACAGTATAATTTTTGAAGACCTATCCATAAATAGGTACCTCACACGTATGGGTTTGATGAAAAAAAAAAAAATTGCGTTTCAGTCCTAAGTATGGGGACTCCCCAAATTTATTGTATTTTTTTATTTTTGTGTGAAAATCTTAATGCGGTTCACAGAATACATCTACCTACCTACTAAGTTTCAACAGCATAGTTCTTATAGTTTCGGAAAAAAGTGGCTGTGACATACGGACGGATAGACAGAAAGACAGACATGACGAATCTATAAGGGTTCCGTTTTTTGCCATTTTGGCTACGGAACCCTAAAAAGAACACTCTTGATCACTCTTGATAGAAAGCTGGTCTGGGTTAAACTTTCTATGGGTCTATGGCACCCAAAATAAAGTTTTATAATAATAATACGCCAAGTCAAAAAACAAAAGTAAAATAAAAATCAGTAACATACAACCGCATTTGTACAAGCAGGTTCAGACAAGCACGGTAATGGGCACACAGCTTCCACTGGAGCACATAACATTGTTGCTTTAAGCGAATCATTCCCTCTACGTCGAGTATAGAAACGCTGTGTTGTCAATTTTCTTCGTTTTTCCGCATTTCTTGGGTTTTCGTTCCGCCTTAAGGTGGAAGCTCCAGGGTAGCTCGCGAAATTCAAATATTTTTTGCAATTTGCCGGTCAGTGTGAAGCTGTATGTTGAACAAAATATGGTTCGCGATTGTAAAAAGCATTTACCTAAAGGTTTATAGCCATTTGAATCATCAATATAACCCTCTAATTTCATAGAACTCGATTGAATGTTATTTCGTGAAAAAGTCATAGCTATGTCGAACATTTTTTCTAGTTAAATCCATTCAAACAAACGACAGACACTTTTAAACTATCGCTAATTATTGTAAAAAAATGACATTATGAATTCAGGATTCCTAGAGAGTTATTAATTCGAAATTTAAATACAAATTTCATAAAAACTTATCATTTTTCTAACCGCCCGTCAGAGAGATCAGAGAGTAGCGATAAGAGCTTGACTATAAAGCTGCTTTCAGACTACGCTATAATTTAATAGCATAGAGTATATAGCTCATAGAAAACCAATTTCGCACACCATACGGTAGTATTACGGTTATCTGGATGAGTACTGATTCGCGATTCGTCAACGAAGATACAGTTTTGTTATTTAAATCTTCTTCAATCTCCGTCGTTGACGTTGCTGGGAATTCAGTAGAGGCGTTCGCCAAGACCTCCGTGCTCGTAATCCAGCCTTGTGCAAGCAAATGGTCTGAGTGCTAAGATCAAGCCTAGAGGCGGCCCGAACTTCTGCTTTTATTTGAGTAGCGTTGATTGTTGGGTTACGGGCTGCCAGCTATCTAATACAGCGCTTTTGGCTAGCACTAGCAGTCCAAACAGTTGAGCGACCACTGCAGGGTCAGTCAGCTAAATTACCCATCCCGTGGTACCTCTGCAACGTGGTCACGACACAGGATTGGGATTTATCAACTCTGCGTGCTATTTCTCTCGTGGTGTATCTTTCTTCCCTCAAAGTTACTATTCTTACTCGTAAAACTTCTGATAATCCTTTTGGAATTTTTCCTATTAAAAAGTATTTTAAATCCGTTAAAATTGACTAAATCAGACTTCTGAATGAGCGTAAGCTAGGACTGAAAGCCATGTTATATGAAAAAAAAAATACTGAACTGTTTTTTTTTGTTCTATATTTTTAAATAAATAATCTGAAAAGAAGAAGAAATCATAAAACAATCTACCATAACAAAAAAGTTTACGATTTTCAAAGTGATCGCTATCTTTTTTGATGTGTGTATGTCGCAGGAATATGATAAAGACAGGGATTTGGTCAATTCCCTAAGGGATTTGATCAATTCACGGAGGATGTTAAAATAACAACACGATTTTATCATTTCCCTAAACAAATCTAGTGATTTAAACAAATCACTAAATTGATTCAGTGAAATGATAATAAAACATGTCCAGTTCTTGTTAACGTCGCGCTCGCGCTTGTTTGTCTGCTGAAAAAAATAAAGAAACTTGTTCGAAGAAATTTAAGGATGTATTAGTTGGTTACACCGTTTTGATTGATGTACCAAAAGTAGACAGAGGTCCACTAGATGCAAATATTATTACAAGGATTGTATTAGATACGAAAAACAATATATTTCAAATCGGTACTTCAGTTGGCATCATAAGAGATTGACTTCCTGGAAACGCTCTTCAATTCTACAGTTACATTAACCGGTTCAGTTCGATCGACTAAGCTCAGTTTGCGTGAAATTGCAGGAAAATTATCTTTATTTGGAGGTCAAGGATTCAAACAGTGTTCTTGCCAAGAGTCCAAAGTACGATGCAAAACGAATAAATGTTCCTGTAAGAAAAATAATGTTCTGTGTAATTCATTGCCACAAATCTGCTACGTATTTTAATAAATGAATATTACAAATAGGGATATCATACGTTACATTTTTCATTTTTAAAAGAAATTTTTGTTCATTTTTTTCAAATAATTATGTTCTAGTGGTGATTTTTGAGATCAATATTGCGTCGTACTACACCTGATTATTATAATTATGTAGATAATCTTCAAAATAAACCTTTAAAATACCATAGAAAAGTTATTTTTGTCACCAATTTTGGGATTTGTTCAAATCACTAGATTTCTTTAGTGGGATTTGTCAAATTACCAGATTTTCTTAGGAAAATGATAAAATCGTGTTGTTATTTTAACATCCTCCGTGATTTGATCAAATCCCTGTTTTCATCATATCCCTGCGACATGTATACTACTTACAATAAAAAAATAAATCGCAGAAACTAATATTTAAATTTACATACCTACATAATACAATTTGGTCATCATGTATCATTTATTATCTATATACTAATATTATAAAGAGGTAAAATTTGTTTGTAAGTTTGCATGTTTGTAAGTTTGTATGTAGGGGGTAATCTCAGGAACTACTGATCCGATTTGAAAAATTCTTTCAATATTAGATAGCCCATATATCATCACGCTAAGACTAAAAGGGGCCGAGCATTAATAGAAAATGTGACGCAGACGAAGTTGCGTGGGTCAGCTAGTCATCTATACTTCTATACTAATATTATAAAGAGGTAATATTTGTTTGTAAGTTTGTATGTTTGTAAGTTTGTATGTAGGGGGTAATCTCAGGAACTACTGGTCCGATTTGGAAAATTCTTTCAGTGTTAGATAGCCCGTTTATCGAGGAAGGTTATAGGCTATATATCATCACGCTAAGACAAATAGGAGCGGAGCAGTAATGGAAAATGTGACGCAGACGAAGTTGCGCGGGTCAGCTAGTGTATCATAATTCAAATCATCAGTTACACAGCGCAAATAATCGTCATTAAAGAAAACAATTGCCGATCGACTGCGACGTATTTATCTGCCTTAGAAGAAGTGAAGAATCATTCGTATCACTGAATAAAGTAACATCAGGTACAAACACACTGACAATACTTCATTCAGTATCTATTTATGTCGAAGTTGTGACGTCAATACGTTTAAATGACTGTTTTTTGAGGGTCTAGCATGAATACTTTTGACGTATAGTAACATAACGTAAAATTTTACAGCTCCAATACTCGTTTTGCACATAACACAAACAAACAGACCCAGAACAACTATCTGTAAGCCATACAAATATTTGTTCCGTGCGGGAATCAAATCCACGACACGCGGCGCAGCAGCCGATCGCTCAACCACTGCGTCAACCGTGCCGTCAATTAATACCATACCATGTTCATGTTTGTAAATTATATAAACTGTGTAAGTCCCATAAAATTAAAGCAAAATACTTTGAGGTTGTAGTTTTTCACATTTGAAATTCACATTTACGTTAAATTTACAATACGTCTAAATATTTGTGCTGGCCCCTCTGTTCTGCGACAGTGCAGACACACACAGTCTTCGTTGCACAAACGACGAAACAGTATTCGAATAACTTGGTACGATATTTTATTTTACGCCTAAGACAATACAGTCGAGAATCGAGAGTGAATTGATTCAACTATGACACACGTCGGCCGTCAGGATCGTCGCTTCGTCCTAATCGTTCCACGTTCTTTTAGAAAATAGTTCTTTCAATAAAGTTCTGCGACGGTGAAACTGTTTTCACGTCGTGGGTTAAAACCTGTTTTTTTATATTTCTGAGGTTAAAACAGTTTTCGTTGCACAAACCATAACTGTGCGATTCTATACTTTACACCTAAGATATACAGTCGAATGTGAATTGATCAACTTAACAACACACGTCTTCGACACGTCGCGAACGTCATGTCGTCTTTAGCGTTATGCGTTCGTTCACAAAATAGTTCTTACCGTCTTCAGACTAGTTGCAAAGAAGACCGTTTTCTGAAACCGCTTTCGTCCTCGCAAAACCGGTTACTTTTCGTCCGTCAAAAATACGACAGCGACCCAACACTACTTATATCCTCCTCATGAGTCAATTTGAACCATTCTCGTCAAATTGGCCCATAGAAGGCAGCTAGACGGAATGTACGGGCGAGGGTCATTCGCTCGCGGAGAATTTTAATAGCGCGATTCAGAAAGTGGACTCAAATAAAAAACGCCATCTAGTGAACTGATAAATCGAGAGTTGTAGGTAAGTAAATGCAGGGGCACTAACGACATCTGTATATATGGGACCTCCGCTGTAGAGTTACAGGTGGTGCTGCATAGAGATATAGAGACTGACTTGTATTCTAGGGAGAACGGGTTAGGTGTGCGACAAGGTAAGCACTATTGTAAACTGTTGTAGGTGTATCCGACGTCTGGTTCGGGTATGAATAGGATGTGTATTGGGGTAGTAAAATGAGTTTTATTTCAACCGGATAATGTTTGGTTTTAATTGTGAAACATACTAGTATCATACCAGTTACTAATATACGAGTAGTTACGTGGTTTTGTTAACTTTCGTCATGACTTCTCATTAGGTAATCTACTGTTATGAAATGTTAAATGTGTGTGTTTTGCTAAAGAAAAAGTTTTCCATCAAACTGCCAAGGACTGCCATGTGACACACGAGACCCGCTGTTTCAATTGTTTCTGCTTTGTTTAGGGATCCGTACCTTTTAAAATTCTTAAAAGTGGCTTCTTATGTTAACGGTAAGATTTTGTCCTTAGATTTTTTGGACCGGTAGCCACGTCTATTTCTGTCAAATGAAAGAAAGAGCAGAAATGCTAAATAAAAAAAAAAAACTAATAAGCCGCTGACTTTGTAAACTTTCGAACGCAGTGGTTGCCGCAGTGGTTGAGCGTTTAACTGCTGCGCTGCGTGTCTCAGGTTCAAGTATTTACAGTATTGCCTACAGATAGTTGTTCCGGATCTGGCTATTTGTATATTGTGTGTTGTATATTTGTAAACGCTCCCACGATACAGGAGAAAATGAAAAAAAAAAAGATTACAATCGAAAATATGAACTAATTGATTACAAGTAGTGTTATTGCAATGAGAAAGTTATGCATGAATTCAATTTTGTATTTGGCTGATAGATTTACATAGATCAGTACCTGATAGATTAATTGCATAGTTAAGTACCTACTTGATAGATTAGATAAGTACCTGATAGATTTGCTAGTACCTATATGAGTTAAATGGAAGCTTTTCACGCCACTAATTCTTAACAGCGAGTAATCTATACAAGTGTGTGCGCATAACTTGAAAAAAGTCATTGTTCTGGTCCAATTGTAAAAGTTGTTCAACATGATGAGTACAATTACCCCTTAAGTAGAAGAATTGCGTTTATTATTTTACACGTCATATATGATTTTTAATTTTTGATGTTGACTGGTTCTTCAATATTGCTTTATTGCTCCTACGATTGAGATATAGTACTCCCGTTTTATCTACACTAATATTATAAAGAGGAAAAACTTGTTTGTTTGTTTGTTTTGAATAGGCTCCGAAACTTCTGGACCGATTTGGATGAAATTTTGTACAAAGATAGTTAAAGACCCGAGGAAGGACATAGGTTTTTTTATCCCGGAAATCCCACGGGAACGGGAACTGTGCGGGTAAAACGGGAGCGAAGCTGCCGGGGACAGCTAGTCTATTATAACAACGAAAATAATCCCAAAACACACTTCAGTGTATGAATTTATATGTATTAGCCTCATATACAACAGGAAGCAATGGAGCGGAGCGTACGGAACCGTCTACCGACGAGCTTAGTGAAAGTTGAGCAAACAATATTGCCGCTTTTTAAAAAACGTTATTTGTGAGGTTTCCCTTTGACCGGAATTTCATAACAGTTTTGGAAATTGTTTCAAAATGAAGCTTTCAAAATTTCGCAAATAAAAACTTTTCATTAGACTATGAGAGTGGATTTTAGGGAACGCTAGCTATTTGCTAAATAAAAAATACCAATGAAAAATAGTTGTGTTTTTTAAGTTCAAAACTCAAACTCAAACATTTATTTCAACTAAACCATTTATTTACAGGCACTTTTGAATTTTCAAGGTCGGTCGGTCCAAAAAGATGAAGCTATTTGCACGTTCCAAAGCGTAGATCTCTATGGAGAAGAACGTGCAATAAACTCCACGGACACTCTATTAAAAATTATAAATTGTTACAAAGTTTTGTTGACATCGTGTTGTATAAATATACATGTGAGAACGATGTGACGAGCATGATAAAAACATCCGAACTAAAAAAGAAACAATTCAAAGAAATAAACCATGGCAGCTGAGAAATGACCAGTCCCAACCGACGGCGCCATGACATGCGCCAGGCCCATTCGTCTCAACCATTTTGATTGGAGCCAAATTTTTAACGCATACGCCACCATCAGCTAGGCTTTTGAGTGAGCATGACACTCCCAACCGCCAGGGTACTTGAGTCTATACAATGCAAACACACACATATTTACAAATGTTGGTACTATTGATTTATCAAATAAAGAGCAATGGATCGGTGTGTGAGATAAATTAAATATAAAAGTCATTAAAGACATCTATAGATATACTAAATATATTAATACAAACATTATCAATAAGTTTGACTTTGTTTACTACACCTTAGACTGTCCTATGGAGCAGGACCAGCATGTTTCCAAGCATTCTTATCTTGAATATAATCATCTAATTGGTAATATGTTTGTTTACATAGTGTGCTTTTAACATATTTTTAAATTTTCATTCATATAATTCTAATATGTTTCAAGGTATTTTGTTGTAACATTTAATACAGTACCCCATGAAAGATGTTTGTACTTTGGCTAATCTATAAAATGGCTGATCTAATTTAATTCTATTTCTAGTATTAAAATTATGTCTTAATTTTGCTAAAGAGATGTCGATTTCTCCTTACATACATAATATTTTCATAAATGAATTGACATGGGACTGTCATAATATTAATGTTTTTAAAGACTTCCCTAAGAGGATCGCGTCAACGTGGATTATAAACGGCTCTGACAGCACTCTTTTGTAAAATAAATGTGGATTCAATGTCAGCAGCCCGACCCCATAGCAAAATACCAAAAAGGGGAAGTTTCTACATCTGTTAACTGTCTTATCTTTCTAATAGCATAAGCGGCTGAGCTTAGTCGCTCCGCAAGAGATGTTATGTGAGGTCCCCATAGCAATTTCTCGTCTAAAGTGATTCCGAGGAAAACCGTCTGATCAATAAATTCCAGTTTTTGTCCATTCAATACGATGCCACATTCGTTACTTTAACATTTGGTAAAGTAAATTTAATACATTTGGTTTTTTTTCATTTAATACTAAGTTGTTTGCCGTAAACCAATCTTGAACTTGATGAATAGAGTTATTGACATCATCAAGATTTTGTGACCGTCGTTCTATCTTAAATATCAATGATGTGTCATCAGCAAATAACACCATCTTTGGCTCATTTTGAAGCAATTGGGGCAAATCGTTTATGTACACTAAAAAGAGGAATGGACCCAATATTGAACCTTGCGGAACGCCCATTGTCATTTCAGATCCCAGTGAGTTCATGCCGTTTACCTGTACTTTAACCTGTCTGTCTTTCAAGTACGATCTAATCAGATCAAGAGATTTATTCCTAATCCCATAATGCTCCAGTTTCAACAAAAGTGTTTCATGGTTAACGCAATCGAACGCCTTCGAGAGATCGCAAAACATTCCAATGGCGTCTTGCGAATCTTCCCAGGCATTAAAGATGTTCTTTATTAGAGTGACACCGGCGTCAGTTGTACAACGCCCTTTGGTGAAACCGTACTGCTGTTCATGAAAGATGGAATATACATTAAAATGTAGTAACATCTGGTTAAGCATTAACTTTTCAAACACCTTACTGAGAACCGGCAGGATTAAAACCGGCCTGTAATTGTTGGGTTCTTGACTATCACCAGATTTAAACAGTGAAACGACTTTACTGTGCTTCATGAGATCAGGAAATACTGGGGTCTACACTAGAGTTAAATATAAGAACTAAGTGGAGAGCAATAGTTTCAATAATAGATCTACAGACTTTTACAGACATTCCCCAAAGATCTTCTGTTGATTTAATTTTAAGATCTTGAAAAGCTTTTATAATGGCTAGGGGGTTTGTATGTTTAAACTTGAACTCTGACGGACAAACCTTGACATTCTTCCTAAGTAAGGCAGCAGAGAGCGCGGGTGACGAGTTAAGAGCTTCTGTAGTTTTACGAGGAATATCAGTAAAGAAGTTTTCAAATTCCTGAGCTACCTCTGCATCTGAGTTTATGAGACCATGTACGGATTTTAAATTAAATTCAGTTTCACGCTTTTTTTTCCTACCTGTTTCATTTTTAATTATTTTCCAGGTAGTTTTTAATTGGTCATCTGCTGATTTTATTTTGTTGCTACTAAACAGAGCTTTTGCTATTTTGCATACACTTTTAAATATTTTTGAATATTTCGCGACATACTTATGAAAGCTTATAATTATTATTCACATGTTGCTTAAGGCCATATAGTTCGTATAGCTTTTCCCTACTTATTCGAATGCCCGTAGGTGCCTAATCACTGAATATAAACTTTGTGTTAACACTTTTTGATTTTATTGGAAAACTATTATTATATTGAGCGTTTAGTATTGAAAAAAACTCGCCGTAAAACTCATTTGGGTCTTCTATGTTATTAAAACTTTGAACACATAATTTACTGGCCAAAGTTTTATAAAAATTTTCTAAATTTGTATCTGTTATTGGTCTAAATTGAATTTGATTTTTTTGTAAAGGTATGTAGGTACAAAACGTTATAGCTTGTCCACTGTGATCAGAGGGCCACTTATTAACAATCTCTTTGTGTAAGTAATCACAATTACAAAATATGTTGTCTATGCAAGTCTAAGAAGAAGCTGTTACTCGGGTAGGTTCAATAAAACATTTGATAAATTATATGATTTAAACAGACTCAGTAATCTGATACTATTTGAGTTAGTTTCTAATAAGGTAATATTAAAGTCGCCACATATTATTATTGTTTTATTGCTGGTACAAACTTTTTTAACACATCTTCGATTACAGAATCAAACACAGATAGATTCTGGTAACTTGGAGGTCTGTCTGAATCTCCAACTCAACACAGGACAATTCAATGGTGTGTTCAACTGACAGTTTAACAATGTCTTTTCTTTCTTTAGATTTAATGTAACTTTTAATTAAAATTAGTGATCTTCCATGTATCATACATTGTCGGCTGAAATGGCTAATTACATAATAATCTTCGAAATTAATGGATCCTACTTGGTGATCTTTTAACCAATGTTCAGTTAAACAAACTACATCAAACTTGGTTTGTTCTAAAAACGTTTCTATTTCGAGTAATTTGGAAGAGCAACCTTGAATATTCTGATTAAACAATTTTAAAGTGTGTTGCCCCCACTTAGGATGTTTACCTGGAACTATATTACTACTGCCAGAAGATACCTTGTTACTATTCACTAATAATAATTGGTTATTAGAAGAGGTAGCTTCTGTTGTCTTGCAGTTCAGTTTAAAGAATTATCCGGAGCAATCTCCACAGCTAAAATTGAGGAGTTTAAAATGTCTGGGGGTTTAAAATGGGTTTCATCAGGAAGAGAATACTCTTTCTGATTGGAAGAGGCCTCAAAGAATGTTGACATTATATGTGGATCTTCCTTCATACAACACAAAGAATCACAATAATAAGTCCCTACGCTGTTAGAGCAACTAGACAACATAGGCTCGTCACTTAAACTAATATATGTTATACTACCTATAACATCGTTAATATTATATGCTATCAGCATAGCAATCTTATTTCTACAGTTACCGGACAGAGATAAAGCTCCCAGGGTTAATTTAAAACCACTAACAAATTTATTAGTGTTTAAAACAATAATTTGTCACTATGACAACATGTCAGCAAGTGTTAAGTATTGTTCAGCTTTAAAATTGTATTGTTTTGATCAGCTGTTCGTTTAGTATATTCTTCATATTTATATACATGTTCTTTATTTGCATTCTATAATGCAAATATGGAATACATAATGCGGACCACATGACGTACGGCGATGCGGCCCCGGTACATATTGGACATCCCACCTATACGCACAAAACGTTTTGGGAATACATTCATTGTGCGTACGGCTAAAGAGTGGAATCCCCTGCCGGAGTCTGTGTTTCCTGATAGCTACAACCCGGGTGTCTTTAAGTCAAGAGTAAATAGGTTACTTCTTGGCAAGCGTGCTACACCTTAGAAGACCGCATCATCGCTTAACATCAGGTGAGATAGCGGTCAAACGTATGCCTACAAATAGTAAAAAAAATGAAACAAAATACTATATTCCACATAGCTTTAACTTTGTTTTGACACTGCTTTTTAGATGTTATAACCGCCTGCTTAAGTATTTTCTCTAAAAAAAACCTTCTCCTGATAATAACAAAAACAACAAAAAAACAATTAGCGAAAACGGTTCAGCTGTTCTCGAGATTTCCGGTTAGCTACACATTCAGCGATTCATTTTTATATTATAGAGGCCGCCCGCGATCTTCGTCCGCGTATAAATTCTCGTTATTGCCGTGAAAATCCCGATCCCTCAGAAACTCCGGGATAAAAAGTAAACTATGTGTTATTCTGGGTCTTCAGCTACCTACATACCAAAGGACATGGTAAAAAGTGGCCTATGAATCAACACATGCGAAACCTTTACCATTATTCCTAGTTTTTTAAAAAAATTACATTTTAATGATTAGAATAGAACGGACACTTTTTAATTACGAAACCATTTTAAAAAGTAACTCACTTGGGTTTTATAACCCGGCGCCATTATTTTAAAATGAAACAAAGCGGTCTCAGCTCTGTAAGATTTTTAGTTACCTACAAAAAGAATAAAGCGATTAAAGCGCTGTATGACACGAACACTATTGACACTGACAGTCGATGAAATGACAGTTGACACTTTGATTTATGTAATGTATTTTGCACCTGATATCAGGGAATCGGCCGTCGACCTAAGTTACCACGCTTTCGTATGTTAGAAGAACATAATATTAACACTACTCTACACCATTTTTTGGTGAGATAAAAAGTCTGGCAGCTCTGGGATCTTAGTCCATTTGGTATGTTTCTATTGTTTGGTATGTTTTATAACCTCAAAATCCGAAATCATTTTGGATATTTTACAATTCTGAAAAGTGTCCGTGATTTTAATTTAGTTTCAGTCGAACATATGCATTATTTAAAACACAGATAGTAAATTCACGTCTCTGTTGGTTTTTAGGCGAACGATGTATGGGCGATGAACAATGTCCTTTCATCGTAATCGTTTCAGTAGTATTTGCGTGAAAGAGTAACAAACATCCATACCGCCACCACATCCCGCCCACTTTCGTATACACATCCAGCATTATACGTACAGACACAATACACCATCATACTCTCTTTTAAATACACACACACACACAACACAATAACTCACTCACAACACAATACCACACACACAACACAATACCATACACACAACACCTTCCACCTCACACTCACACTTCACACACTTAAAAACACTCAGGCAATTTTATTTTGTTATATTTTTTATTTTTTTATTGTTGTCCTTTCGTGATATTATTTTCTTACAATAGAACATGCTAAATTTGTTATGTTAAACCCAATCTTGGAGAGGGGGGCCAGGAGTCCATAGCACAGGGTATCCTAGTTTGGATTCCTGACTCCCACAAACCTTTGTACCATGAATGTATTTTGTAATCCTAAATATTGTAAGATGTACTTTGTTGGAGAAAATAATAAATCTTATCTTATCTTAGGTGGTCCGTGAAAAACTACAGCTGAGCGACTTCACTGTTGCTGACATCAGCCGATGTCACAGAATGGGGCGAGCAGTGTCTAGTAAAACCAGGCCTATCCTATTCAAGGTTGCCAGTCTTGCGGTGAGGGATAAAATTTGGTTCTCCAAAACCAAATTAAGGGCTTCCGGCATCACTATGTCCGAGTTCCTCACAAAAGGGCGGCACGACGTGTTTCTGGCAGCGAGGGAAAGATGCGGCGTCACCAGAAGCTGGACTAAGGCGGGCTGCGTTTATGTTCTTGGTCCCAATGATACGCGGCACCGAGTCGAAACTCTCGCCGAGTTGGACAAGATAGCGCCTGTTCCTCTGGCACTGAGTGATCCCCTGCAGCGCGATCCGGAATCAACTGTGCCGGCGGCCGCGGCGGCTGCGAAGACTACAAGGCTTAAGCGTACGGCAGCTTTGAAGCGATGATATATTATTGTGATGTTTACTCAATGTCCGGGTAATATTTGTTTTATTTGTTTCATACACCTCCATGTTTACACTAAGTTTTGACATAACCTAATTTTTTCATCTGTCACAGTGTCACTGTCAGTGTCAGTCAAAATTCATGCCGATTGTCGATGCCTATCTCTGGTACGTTCCGTTTCAGGTAGCGGTGCACTGGCGTTGGCATGACTTTTGAGTGAATTAGTGTTGATATTTTAATATTTTATCGTTTGTTCTTTTTTTTTTTTTGGTTGTTTTTTTTTTTGTTTATTTTTTTTTTTTTAACTACCCGGACTAAATGTAATGTAATTTTTTTGTTTACTAAGTTCAATAGCGCAATCCAGCAGGTGAACAATGTACTAAGTGTTTATAACTATATTTTTATATATTATAATTATATATTATTTACATATTTATATTTATGTCCGTCGATATCAGCAGTGATAGAAATAGTTTTTTCTCTGTAACAAGTGACGATGACAGTTTTGCGAGTATTCCGTCTCTTGCGGACAGTCTTACGGCGCAGTTCTCTGATGTTCCTCAGAATTTCAACGTTATTCATATTAACGCCCAAAGTATTCCGGCTCATTTCCACGATATGCTGGCAAGCTTTGACTGTAAAAACATTCATGCTATTCTTATTTCCGAGTCATGGCTGAAACCTTGTCTCCCTTCTACTAGTTACTCTCTTCCTGGCTTTGTGCTCATCAGAAATGACCGGACAGTTGGTAGTGGTGGTGGTGTTGCCATATATCTCCGTGCGCACATTCCTTTTTCTGTTGTCAATGTATCAACACAGCCACCGCCATTAAATGCAGGTGAACACCTCTTTCTTGAAGTCGAACTGCATCATTCGAAACTACTTCTTGGTGTTTATTACTGTCCCTCTTTACGAATAAATTTATTTTCTTCATTTGAAAAAGTCTTAGAAATCTTGATTCCTTCTTACAGTCATAGTATAATCATGGGTGACTTTAATACTTGTCTCCTCAAAAAGGATCATCGCTCTGCTTCTTTATCTAATATTTCCGTTTCTAGTAATCTTTCCATTCTTCCACTAGGTGCCACTCACCATTTTCCAAACTCTACTCCTTCACTTCTTGATTTGATTTTCGTTTCCTCACCTGATCACGTCGCTAAGCATGGTCAATGCTCAGCCGACGCCTTTTCCTATCACGATTTGATTTATCTCTCTTATAAAGTTCGGCCACCTAAGGCTAAAGCAAAAGTTCTCATGCAACGCAATTTTGGTGGTATGAACATTGACAATATCTGCGAAGATGCCAGTAACATAGATTGGTCTCCTTTGTATGCGTCGTCGTCCGTTGACGAGCAAGTTGCCATCTTCACTGACAAGCTTGTCGAACTTTATGATCGTCACGCACCAGTCCGAGCGGTCAAAGTGAAACATTTGCCGGCGCCTTGGTTAACAGATGAGATCAAAAAGTTAATGAACAGAAAGGTGGCGGCAAAGGCTAAATTTAAGCGACGACCTACTGATGCAAATAGGGAAAATTATGCTTCAATCCGCAATCGCTGTAATATGGTATGTAGGAATGCTAATCGCCAACACATTCATAACTCCGTCAAAAATGGAGACTCATCCAAGGTTTGGAATTTTCTAAGATCATTGGGAGTCGGTAAAACCCGACAAGAGTCAATCCCTAAATATTTAGACTTCAATGCAATGAATAATCATTTTACAGCGTCGTCCAATTTCGATAGGACAATAAAATTGAATACTTTGGATTATCTTTCTTCTCTTCCGACTCCCAGTTATTCTCCATTCGTTTATAGTCAATTCTCCGCATGTGATGTTAAGAAGAGCATACTATCAATTACCTCGAATGCAGTAGGAAGCGACTGTATTAGCCGTAAAATGTTACTCCCAGTGCTGGACGTAATTCTTCCTGTCATTTGCCACATCCTCAATTTTTCTGCATCTAGTGGTGTCTTTCCATGTGCATGGAAAGATGCGCAAATTATTCCTTTACCGAAAAAGTCCAATCCCACATCCTTTTCTGAATTTCGTCCAATATCCGTCTTACCATTCCTGTCCAAAGTCCTAGAACGGTTAATTCACAACCAATTAAGTACTTTTCTATCCAAAAATAATCTCCTCAATCCTTTCCAGTCCGGCTTCCGTCCAGGTCATAGCACCACTACAGCGCTTTTGAATATTACTGAAGATATTAGGACTGCCTTGGAAAGCAGTAATTTAACGGTCCTGGCATTGCTCGATTTCAGTAACGCATTTAATACTGTTGATTTCGATGTTTTGCTTGGAATTCTATGCTCTCTTAATATATCTCCATCGGTGGTTGACTGGTTTCGTAGTTACCTGTTCGATCGCCGGCAACGTGTATGCTTTGGAGAGACCTTGTCCTCCTGGTGTCACACTTCTGCCGGGGTTCCACAGGGTGGCGTTTTATCCCCTTTACTTTTCGCAATTTTTATTAACTCTATTTCTAATGAACTAACTTCTTCCTACCATCTATATGCAGACGATCTGCAAATTTACTCGCGTGCTCCTCTTGGGAACCTGCGTGAGGTCATCGTCACCATTAACCATGATCTGGCTCGCATATGCCAATGGAGCAAGCGGTATGGACTCATGGTAAACCCAGCAAAGACGCAGCTTATCGTTGTGGGCAGTTCCAGGATGGTTTCGAGGATCGATTGGACATCTCTTCCCCAAGTTTTCTTCGATGACACAGTTATTCCCTTCTCAGAAAAAGTAAAAAACTTGGGGATATTCATTGACAAAAACTTTTCATGGACTGCCCAACTGCAGGAAGTTAGCCGGAAGCTATTTGCATCTGCTGCGTCGTTGAGGAGACTGCGAAATTTACTTCCGATTACCACCAAAATTGCGCTTGCACAATCACTTCTTCTTCCCATCCTTGATTATGCTGATGCCAGCTATCTTGACCTAACTCAGGAACAACTAGATAAACTTGAGCGACTTCAAAATTTCTGTATCAGGTTCATATTCGGTTTACGCAAATATGACCATGTATCCGAATTTCGTCTGAAGCTCAAGTGGTTGCCAATTCGCCTTCGCCGGAATGCTCATATTCTTTTCCTATTATACAATGTTCTTTTTTCCCCTTTCACCCCTCTTTATCTTAAGAAACGTTTTCAGTTTCTTAGCGATTCTCACACTAGATTTCTGAGGTCATCAGATAACTTACGACTGAGGATGCCAATGCATTCCACAAATTTCCTGGATAAATCTTTTACTGTTCAGGCTGCCCGTCTGTGGAATGCTTTGCCAGTTCCAGTGAGACGCGCTCAGTCGTTACCTGCCTTTAAAAAACTTGTCAAGGAACATTACCTGTCACCGTGATTATGTCGATATCCGTAATTTATTTTTACTACCTTTTATTTAGTCTTTATGTATATATTATTAGCGTATTATGTATGTATCTGTGTATCTATTTTGTTATATTATATTTTTAGTTTTTTTGTTTTTCTTATGTCACACCATAACAGCCCCAATTTCATGTCCAGTCAAATACTGTCTCCATCCCAGGTTGCCTGGAAGAGATCGCGAAATGCGATAAGGCCGCCCATTGTATGTATTTTAGTTCTAAGTTTCCTATTGTATTTAATTTTTGGTGTACAATAAAGTATATAATAAATAAATAAATAAATAAATCTTATACATACTCACAAATTTTCGCATTAATAATATTAGTAGGATTAGGATTGATTGATAATAATATAAGTCAGCAATTTGACTAAAAGGATTTCTTGCACAGCTGTGGCCGTGGCTTGTATTCTAGAGAATAATCAAAGCAATACTTTTATAATCATCTTATGGCTTCAGTTTCGAAATTGTTAGGAACGAAGTAACAATAAGGAAATAAAGTTTGCTATCGAGTTGGTAATGTTTCGCCACGAGGCTCGCGTGACCCACTGTTGCAATTGTCTTGCAAACTTCATAGAACTAAATACTTGCTACTACTCACAGCGAAGTGTGGTCAAGTGTTTCGGTTTTATCGTCACCAGTTTTATCGCCACCAGTTTTATCGTCACCAGTTTTATCGTCACCAGTTTTATCGTCACCAGTTTTATCATCACCAGTTTTATCGTCACCAGTTTTATCGTCACCAGTTTTATCGTCACCAGTTTTATCGTCACCAGTTTTGTCGTCACCAGTTTTATCATCACCAGTTTTATCGGTGATTTCTTTTTCTGATCGTGTAGGCAGTAAGGTTGAACGTCCCCTACTGTCCGAGTTTGTAAACTACCTCAAGGGCCTCTGACATGATTTATTTGACGACCGCCATTTGGCGGCCGGGATCACCGGCCTATACTTGCCTCCCGAAGCACGGAATCATCTTTTTTATCAGACAGTCAGGTGATTCAAGCCTGCTATGTCTTAGTCAAACTGGAAACAACTTACAAAGTATGCTTCTCCTGGGAATCGAAACCACGACCACCGGGTCAAAAACTAAACGCTTAAAGCACTCGACCATGGAGGCAGTCCAAACCAATTGAGTTAAAAATAGTGTAATATCTGCGCTGCAATTTTCTTAAGGATTCCTTATTGTATGGTATTGTTTGTTTATTTCCAAAATACTTAATCTTAAGTTACAATTATTTTGCCATACAACGTAAACCTCATAGGGTTTATCTGTGTACAGGCGAGCCGCATTTGGAGTTTTTACGACAGTGATGTTTTGAATATAAAAATAATTACATCATGTTAACACTTATACAGTATAAATATGCGTACAGAAACGTTTTGATTTGTACTTATAACTTTTCAAACTCGCTTTTATTTTACGTTTGTAAGTCTTGTGGAAGTTTATTGAGAAAGTAAGGTACTAAATATTCTGCAACTCTCATACCGTACACTTACATACGTATTTTTCTTGTAATAAATATAGCCTAGGTTACTCAGGAATAATGTAGCATTTTAATAGTGAAAGAATTATTTAAATCGGTTCAGAAGTTTATAGTTAAATAGTAACAAACAAAAAAAAACAAATCTTTCCTCTTTATAATATTAAGTTTAGGTAAAAGAGTGGATTTTATGGTCCCGAAAGTCAGTTGCTTATTGTCACAACTTATCTAGCAAAACCTTGAGAATAACAATAAGAATCTAGTTGCAAACATAGGTAGTTACATGGTGTGTAAACGTATTTACACATTTTGTAACTTCATAAATTAAATCTGATTTAAGTAACTATCTTTGTTCAAATCGAACGTTTTTTTTATAAAAATATAAATACGGAACCAAGGTTTGTTTATCGTGCATTTGTTTTTCTTGGTAATTGTGAATGGGCAGGAAAATTTCGCCGAAGCTATTAAAAAATATTCTATAGGTTTCACTTTGACATGGAAATACAATATTCCGGCACAGATTTTTAGAAAAACCAGTCATTAACGCACGTGTACTTGTCATAGATATATCTCACCTACATACATAAGTCTGTACCTATAACAAGTAATGACTCACCTACCATTTCATGCTTGTACTAATGTGATGTAGCGGAATTTGTTCCAAAGAGTTACTGCGGCTCTGGAACGCAAAGGGAATTAGAAGGAACACGGACGGGTTTTAGTCAGTGAGAGTCTGACATCGCTTCTGCTCCACCCAGAGCGGGATTTTATTACCATTTCATCCTTAAAAAGAACAAAAACGATTGTGATATATACCTAACTAATCAATAATCCCAATCTCTTGTTGAGGGTTATGTGTCGAAACTAATACGTAGGAACTCTAAAATATCAACAAACTTAGTTTTCTTGCATAGTTGAGCTTGGACCTATACCGCATTAAGAATTGTTTAAGTAGGTAACGAAATTGTTAAATAAGAGATTTTGTACCTCTAACAAAAACTGATCGGATCCGATCTACTATGATATATACATTTTGAGCCCTTTTGTCAGCCAGAGCTTCCAGGACAGGGGTACAAAGATTATCTTAGTAAAGATATAGGGAATGACTGCCCGGTGTACCTCCTTTTTAACGGAGGAAACCATCATATGACTCCTCCCGCTCTGGGCGGAGCAGAAGGGAGTGTCAGACTCTTACTGACTAAAACTTATCCGTGTTCCTTCTGTTCCCTTTGCGTTTCAGGGCCGCGGTGACTCTTTCGAACTCATTCCGCAACCCTGGCAGGCACTTAACCTAGCGGGCCTCGACTAGGCATGGGTCATTGATGGTTTTCTAGTTAACGTAATTTAACTGTTAATCGTCAATGGTCAACTGGTTGAAAAAACTGTTAAATTATTAATAGGTTTTGAACGGTAGCGATTGGCGTCAACGTCAATTTATGTCAACAAACGTTGACATAAATTGACATTGACGCCAATCTGATCAAACCTGTTAATAATTTTAACAGTTTGGAATCTCAATGATTGACAATGTTGCAAATAATAAATTGATATTCATTGAAGATTACTGAATAGTTCGGCATTGTCCGGTATCATTCGGAAGTAATCGTTTCGCATTCGCATACCAGACCAGTTGATTCTCAGAAATGAATAAATAAAATTAAGTTGAAATTATCCGTGAGCCGTTGATAATTCAACTTGTTTTTTCGTTGATGATATACAGTTGAGTCGTTGACAAATGAAAAGTCGTTAAAAATACAGTTTATTGATTCAACGACCACCTCTAGCCTCGACTACTATGCTGAAATCTCTTCGAGGCGCGCGTGGAACACATCGCGCCTTCGACCCGGGCCTGAGTATCCCTAATTATCGATGATGTCATTAATGTTGGAACGGTGGCAGCTCTATTCTGAATCTAGGTCAGTTCCACCGGCTCCAACATGTTTGTTCTCGCACTCTCTCCAGAAACACTAGCTCGGTGTACAAACAGCGGCTCGCTCCGGCTGTTTACCTACGGCTTCCCGCGAAGTGTTGACTCTCGGGACGCGGTACTGTTGCAACCGTAGGTACCCGAAAACTTTTAAATTCCTGTTTTAAGGAAATTAAAAACTCCAGCAGTGAGTGATGGCCTCTCTGAAGTTTTGACTGAAATTATCGATCGTTTTTCCTTGATATACTCGTAAGTATCACAGGGCAACTTTTGAAAGTAAAATTTTCATTTTTGCGGCATCTGTATTATTGATGTAAAGAAGGAAAGGAAAAATATGAAATAAAGGAAAATATCAAAACGCTCGACGAATTGTTCAGGACAAGGTTCTCATAGGAAAGGTGCTCGCGGTTTCAATAGAGCTTTCTAAGAATTTTGCCAATATAATTTCCCAGTCGAGAGAGAATTTTAATGCAAAACAATATGATGTCATGTCAAAGGCAGCACAATGTACCTACTTACTACCAATTCTACGAAAATTTATAGAATTGTCACTTTGTTTAACTACTGTCTAACGTTACTTCATCGCCTTCCTCCTTTTAAATCTTACAACATTGTGCTGCCTTTGACATTACATCCTAAATTGTTTTGCATTAAAATTATCTCTCGACTGGGCGAGAGAGAGTTACAAAGGCGTCGGTAATCACATACGACGGGCTCAATTAAATATAACTACCAGAACAATGATATATAAATCATAGATACGTTGTCCGCACTATAAAATGTATTTCAACATCTCATTTGCCTAGCCTTTTCCCAACTATATTGGGGTCGGCTTCCAATTAAAAAGGATTCAGCTGAATACCAATATTTTACGTAGAGTGGCTGCCTACCAGATCTCCACAACCCATTAACTGGATAACACGGTACTCCTTGGCAAAACTGGTGTCAGATTTTCTGGCTTCTGACTATCCGTAACGACTGCCAAAGATCTCCAAATGACAGCCGGGACCAACAGCTGAACGTGCTTTCCGAGGCACGGAGGAAACTCGGTATGTTAAGATGGTCACCCATCCACAGACCAACCTCAGCAAGCGTTGCTTAACCTTGAAGATCGACCTGTGCGGCTGTTATTATTTGAGCTCCTCTAAAATGTATTTCAACATGGAAAGATATTTTGTTAAAATGTTATCAAGTCATTTTAAGAATAATGTTGAACCCACGGAACAGAAAAAACAGGTCTGGCTTAAAAAAGTACTAAAATTGTTTCCATTCACTCCAACCGGCACAAAACATTTTTCTAATGTTGTACTGTTTAACAATGTTAAAACATGAGAAAATATATCAAAACGTTATGAGCGGTTGAGGCTGAACCATAGAGCTAAACAATGCGCGCGTGTTCTATTGTTTTTGGTAAAGCATTCTTTATTAAAAAGTGGGTCAACGTGCACAAGGCTGCTTGCTATGACAGTCATCTTTGTCGAATACCGCTTTTTTTTTAAAGAATTCTTTTGTGCTATAGATTGCTTATTTACCATCGACTCTCTGTCAATTCGCTTTGCGGTTCTATGTCGACCGCGACAGCCACACAAAAGGCCAGTTCTCATACTGCAAAAACGTTTTAAAAATATATGAAATAGGAGGTTTTTTGGGACAGATGACATGCATTCTTAAGGTGAATGCTCCAAACAGCCCGCGAAATTCAAAATTTCTTGCGAATTTTGCAATTTGCAGGCCAGTACTAGGTTGGATGTTGAATATAATAAAATAAAAGGCCTAGGAACAAAATAAAAACAGAAAATGTTATTCCTACAGCTTTATGAACTTAGAGCGTTGTATTGATGATTTTGATGATTATAATTCTGTAACTACATATGTCTTACAGCCGCGAATAATATTTTAATCAACATACAACCTAGCACTGGCCTGCAAATTGCAAAAAAACGTAAAAAAATTTGAATTTCGCGGGCTGGTTGAAGCATTCACCTTAAATGTTTGTGATAACTCAAAACATAATGCTTTTTTTTACTATTAATAGGCGTTTGACCGCTATCTCACCTGATGTTAAGCGATGATGCGGTCTAAGGTGGAGCACGCTTGCCTAGAACAGAAGACCGTTTTATCACAAAATAAGCTTTATTAATTCACAAGTACATACGTGTTAGGCCTCAAATTAGCTGAAACATTGCCAAACAGAAAATTAAACGTTGCGCACTTAACCGGAAAGTTTGCTAAAATACAGTTTTATTAAACAAACTCGTTCAAACGTAAACTCGTGGCGGATGCTGTTCCAGTTATAATTGCTGGGTTAATAACTGTTTGTGGACGACCTCTTTTACATGAATAAGTTGATGCGCCGCTGTTTCAGCTATAAGTGCGCAAGTTTGCGCTCTTGTTGGTTTGGATGGGTACCTACTGTTATCGCAAGTGCTCTTCGATTTGCATCGAGTTTTTATCTTGTTTATTAAATGGTGGTTTTCTAATTGAAAATGCACTCTTGAGCTGTAACTTAAGTGAGCAATATATCCGCAGCCCATGTCTAAATTGCGCACTATTAAACAGGGTTATTTGTAAAACACCGACAACCTTGCAGGACTAACATTTGGAGCGTTCAATATAAATATTTTTTATTTTTGGATGAAAAACTGATGAACTAAAATATGATGAATTTTTAGAAGTCATAGAACAAAAGTTTTTGATTATGATGTTATTAATATAGTCCCGAGAGGTTGTCGGTGTTTTACAAATAACCCTGTATATACTCACGCACGTGAAAAAAAACCACAAGACCATACAAAAACCACCATATTTGTAAAAATACCACAAGTTTTGTGTGTGTGCACACACACACACAAAACTTGTGGTATTTTTGCCCTTTATTTTCTACTAGCTGACACGCGCAACTTCGTCTGCGTCACATTTACCATTACGGCTCCGCTCCTATTTGTCTTAGCGTGATGATATAAAGTCTATAACCTTCCTTGATAAATAGGCTATCTAACACTGAAATAATTTTTCAAGTCGGACCAGTAGTTACTGAGATTAAAGCGTTCAAACAAACAAACTCTTTAATGCATTATTTTAGAATAAATTTTATTTCCATAAAAAGTGTTATAGTGAGTTAACCTAAAGGGATAGACACATGCTGTCGAGGACTTTTTTTTAGAAAGTTTAAAGAGGAATAATTTCGTCATACTTGATTTTTGCGTAACTCAAACCGTTTACGCAGCGCACGCAACGGAAGCTTTTTTCCCGTTTGCAACATTTCTTATTGCTGCTCCACTCCTATTGGTCATAGCGTGATATTATAAAGCCTCTAACCTTCCTCGATAAATGGACTATCCAACGCAAAAATATTTTTTCTATTCGAGCCGGTAGTTCCTGAGATTAGCGCGTTCAACCAAACAAACAAACAAACTAACAAACTCTTCTGCTTTATAATATTAGTATAGATTATTATATTATTCTGTTTCAATTGCATACACTGTATTGTATAGTGGAAGAGTAGAGTCAGCTAACACAAGCATCTTCTTGCTTAAAAGATGATCTCCGAATATCGTATGGCAAAGCTTTAAGTAATTGAACCTTTAAAGGACGGTTAGTCGGTGAGAATAACACGTGGAATAACTTCGCGCTATAAACGGCAACTCGTGTTCTGAGACCTTGGGTTCGATTTCCAGGTCGTACAAGGTGGTATGATGGGTGTTTTCAGTAAGGGTTGCCCGGTTAACATCACCATATAGCCTCAGCCCTTTCAGCCCAGCCCCGATCCACCAAATCCGTACCGTGCGAAAAGGAACTTTGTTCCAAAACTTTCATTAAAAAAATTCCAGCCGAATCGTGAACATCCTCCTTTTTGGAAGTCGGTTTAAATAAGTGCGATAGCAAATACTGTGACACGAGATTTTTATACATTAGACTAGCTGTTCCCCGCGGCTTCGCTCCCGTCAATTTTTTTTTGTGTCATAAGAACATTCTACTCATAAAATCACAAACAACAAAAAAATAACTAGCAAAATCGATCCAGCCGTTCACTCGTGATGCTTGGACCAAGGGAAAAAGGGATTAATTTTTATATAATAGATTAGTAATTCGTAAATTAGTATTAGTATAGATAATCGCCTTTTGATTAGAACTGTCTGTGTCAGTCCTACATTGTAGTGTACTTTCGTTACCTATTTACGTAGTACAAGGTAACTCTTACTTGGTCGATATCCGGACTAGTCGTTCCCAGTGCTTCTCATCCACATTTATTATGCGCACAGCCAGTGTTGAACTCTCTGCTAACGTCTGTGTGCTCGTTCACATATAACCCGTCAAAGCAAAAGTGAACAGGCATCTTCCGGGCAAGCTCGCTCCATCATAGACAAGTATACTAAAGTAGCCTTTGATCGTAGACCTCATCCATCGCTTTCCATCAGGCGTGATTGTGATCAAGAGTAAGCCCATTAAATAAATAAAAAAATATCCAAAACATTACCCAAATATCCTACAAGCACTACGATCTAAAATCATCACGCCGCCGCCGGCAGCACTAAGGCGGAGTTAAAAGCTTCGTAACTCGATTAAATTATATGAGTCGGCAATTACGGCCGTCCAACTTTATGCCAACTTTAAACGATGTTATGAATTTAGTTGGTACTATTGGAGTTAGAGGATTTTGTTGCAGATTGCAGGGTAATGAAATAATACCGTCAGTAATGTTTTAGTTGTTCTTGTTGTTAACAGTATCCCATGCAATTGTAAGTAAAGCTTTCATCTGCAGGAGTTTTAGATAATTCCTAGGTTTGGAAAAAATATCGTTGAAATTTCCAGTATGTAAATTATTTTCGTTAAATTTATAGTGTGTGACGACCCCGTGTCTCAGTCGTAATCTGTCAAAAAAGCCTCAATTTCTGTACATTTTTGACAGATTGCAACAAATTAGCACACTGGGGTTTAAAAAGGCCACTTTAGCAGAATCAGAAAGCAAATCACGCTTCCTGTCACTGTCAAAGTTTTATAATAAACCTTGAACTTATTCTATTCTAATGATGTGCGTGTGGATTGAGTGATCTCTTTTAAAGTTAGCTTAAACTGTACATAGAATTGAAAGGATTTAGTAAAATAAATTAAAACTTGATGGTGAGGTAAAAAAAAAGTGAAACTTCAGGTAAAAAGTTATGGTGAATGAACTGGATCACTGAATTCACACGCCTCCCTTAAATGCCATGACACAGGTATTACTTCCGAATTCTAAACCTAAGTGCATATAATAAATGTTGTCCCGATTAAGGTGAATGCGCCAACCAGCCCGCGAAGTTCAAAATTTCTTACGTTTTTTGCAATTTGCAGGCCAGTGCTAGATTGTATGTTGATTAAAATATGATTCGCGGCTGTAAGACATTATTATGTAGTTACAGAATTATAATCATCAATACAACGCTCTAAGTTCATAAAGCTATAGGAATTATTTTTTCTGTTTTATTTTTTGTTCCTACGCCTTTATGAACTTAGAGCGTTGTATTGATGATTATAATTCTGTAACTACATTATATCTTACAGCCGCGAATCATATTTTAATCAACATACAATCTAGCACTGGCCTGCAAATTGCAAAAAACGTAAGAAAATTTGAACTTCGCGGGCTGGTTGGAGCATTCACCTTAATCGGGACAACATTTATTATATGCACTTAGGCTTAGAATTCGGAAGTAATACCTGTCTCATGGCATTTAAGGGAGGCGTGTGAATTCATTGATCCAGTTCATTCACCATAACTTTTTACCTGAAGTTTCACATTTTTTTCGTATTTATGATTTTGATGATTAGTCATGTAATCTTAGTCATGTAATTTTTGTTTTATTTACTTTAATTGCTTTTTTTTTCGAAAAATTAAAATAACCAAGAATTTAAAACAACAGGTTACACAAGCACTACTCAAGATTACAAAAAATACTAAAAAAGTAAAGATTTGTTGCTAAAGGAGCTCAAAACAATCATCACAGCGCGGTGCACACATTTTTCGAAAAAAAAAGAAAAGAAATTACCGTAATTGAAAAATACATAACTAAGATTTTTTTATATATTTTTCTGGTAACTATTATGATTTGTCCTATCACCCGATTCCGGCTTGAGGTTGAGTTCCGGTACACCCTGTATATTATAGCGTAGTCTGAAAGTAGCTTCAACCTCGATGCGGCTGTTATATTTAATTTAGCTACGAACTTCAGAGAAGTTTAGTTTATATACAAATTGAATCCATATCAACATTATATATTTGCATATAATTAACAACACGCATGTCGTGAAGACGGGACAAGTCTTCGCAATTTTCTGGGCTGCTTGCTCCGTTGACTTGGCGCTGTTAACTGGGTCACTTCGGTGTTCGACTACTTCCAACTGTCGAGAGCCGCTCCTCAATACTTTTGTTCAGTAACTTCGTAATGAGGTGAACTGATTCGTTGTGTTTGATTGATGAGACTGTTTCAAAGTTGAAGGTCTTATAAGTTATTACTAAAGTAAATTTAGGTAGTATGGTGTTATCGCGATAGTACAGATTTTCGCAAATAAATTTCTCTGTACCTTACTTTTTTTTACTTTTGAACCACTATCTCACCTGATGGTTAGCAATGATGCGCCTTTTTTACTATTGATAGGCATACGTTTGACCGCTATCTCACCTAATGTTAAGCAATGATGCGGTCTAAGGTGGAGCACGCTTGCCTAGAAGTAACCTATTCACTCTTGACTTGTAAGAGTCCCAGGTTGTAGCTATCAGGAAACACAGACTCATGCAGGGAATTCCACTCCTTTGCTGTATGAATGTGTTCCCAAAACGTTTTGTGAGAGTGGGTGGAAATGGTTTACTTCATCAAAATCTAGCGTAAAAACGTAGGTAACAAACAAATAAACACCACCCACTTTTGCATTTATAATATTAGTTCGGATGGCTTGGGCATTCATATTCGATTGTTAGTTTTTTTTTAAAGAAAGAAGGAGAGAAAAAGAGTTTATTTTATTTGGGACTCGCACAATACATAAAGTTTTTTTCACTCAAAACAGTTTTGTACGGGATCGAAGACTGTTTTAATAATCGGCACGAGTCGTGAGCTCACTCTCCATTGATAAGTTTGTCGACGACAGCTCTGACGCTTCACGTTATTAGTTCGTCACTCAATGTTGCAAGGTTGCCTACCATACGTTGGTGAGATCACCCCGCTGATATTCATCTGTGCTCAGGACTTGCGCCAGCTACTATACAATGTTCCTCTTAAATTGGTCGAGCTTCATTGTTATTTTTTTCTGGTGATCACAACTGTTCATTCTGGCTATCAGGAGTGGCAGTGGTAGGTGAAAAGGAAGATTGTCCCAATCAAATCCTAGTCATCTACAGACTGTACCGGTGAGCGTGTCCAAGAACTCAAGAACCCTACCCCGCCGGCCCCCTTCTACCAGTGGACATCCAGACTCACTGCAAGTTACCATCTCTACCTTGTTTGCTAGTTCACCATTTCGCAGTAAGCGTTTCCAAACGTCTTTTATAATGCGCACAGCAAAGGAGTGGAACTCTCTGGAACCCTCTACCTAACCCCCTAAGTGAGGCTTCTGGAAGCTCACTCCATCACACTACCTCTGACCTAGACAAGAGCGCCATATTAAGTAAAAAAAGATGGTACCTGCCTGAGGTCGAGGCTTGTTCTCAAGCCTCGACCTCAGGCAGGTACCATCTTCTGGTAAACCCTTCTGGGTTTGCATGATATTTACTGAATCGAAATCTGAAAAAACCTGAATGGTCTCTTGAACAAATTTGGAAATACAGCAGCAGCTACATAATCACCCAGTTTTATCCAGTCCACTATCTCTATTAAAATCATTCAGTATGCTGCTCACTCTAAAATTCTGAACAGTATAATTAATATCAAAATGGCGACGAGGAGCTGCATTTGATTGCTAGGCCGGTAAAGTTAAATTGAGTTTGGCAACTATGAAATTGCTGATACAATTTTGGGTTGGGAATATTTTCGATAAAATGACAATGTATGGTGAGGAACGAACCTCACGGGGAACTAAAAATGCATCGGGAGCAAAATAAAAGTTAGTTCCCAGAATAAAGTGAGAACTTTAAAATAGTACCTACGGGGCACTTGTGAGGTGGTTATTTGACCAAAATTGGTTACGGTATCAGCTGCCCTAATGAATACCGCATATAATGCGGTCATGAGCGTGGGTAAGCCAGTGAAGTGAATACCCGACACAGCCGGACGCAGAGGTACATGTTATACACCTCCGCTGCTCCTCATTGAAGATTTTTTATTTTTTTTATTCAGTAACAGATCCTACTCGGCCGTGTACGTCTGCACTCTGAAGTGTGAAAAATCCAGGCATTATCATTGATTTTCAGTATCACCGACTTATCACACAGCTATTAAACATAAGCCAACCGCAAAGCAATTTAGCCGGCACCCTGACTTCTATCAACCCTCGTCCTCCTCTTCTTTTCTTCCCTCAGTTCAAGAACAATGTAGGAATATTGAGCCAGTCGTGTTCGATGATGCGTGTACAATTCGACCCATGGTTTTTTGCCAGTCCGAAGTTGGGCTTTAGTGGCGACTGCGCAGATGCAATCGCGTAATAAAGTGTCATTTTTCTCAAGTAATAAACACAACCAGCAATAACAAGATCACAACGTAACACAGCAAACATATATACCACAAGAACAAAGAAAACACAAACTTTGGTTTGTGTTTTAACAGTAAGATATAACCTTTTTTATTAAAACAATAAAAAAGTGTAACACTTTTTGCATCAACGGTCGTATTGCATTGAGTAAGCAGGACACAAGTATGCATCGAACGTATACGAGCGACTGAGACGCCATAACACCCGCCAACTTGCGCGAGAAGGCGCATGCGCGACCTGTGCGCATGCGCTGTTCTATGTTTTTTGTCAAATTGACATCCTGCGCAATCAATTGCGACGTACTTCAAAGAGGTAAACTTGCGTGACACGAACTGTGGCTACGAGTCAGATGCCATAACTTGAGTTTGCCAAGCCTTTTCCAACTGTGTTGGGGTCGGATTCCATTATTTTTTAAATATTTTTTAATAACTCTTCCTATTCCCAACCTTTGTTAGTTCTGAAAACCAGATTCAACAGAGGCAACTACCAGAAAAGCGACGACTCAATGAAGCTCAAGGAGTCCAGCAGAGATGACTCAACTTGGGTCCCGAAACGAAAATAGTCACAAAAGAAAAACAGAGTAATACGAAAAACATCAAGGTTTGTAGTCAGTCAGCTTCAGCTGAATACCAGTATTTATACATGGAGCGACTGCCACTGGGTAACACAATTCCCCTTGATAAGACTGGTGTCATATATCTTGGATATGCATTCTGTGAGACGGAAGAATCTCGGTATGGTTTGTAAGGTCCATAAATTCCTGTGGAGTGCAGGCATCAGGGCGACATCTGGTATCCTGACCGTAAACAGGATCGCACTTTACTGAAAACTGCTACGCAACACAAAAACACACACACAAAAAAGACGTTAAAATATTAGAGACTATAAAAAATATAATAACCTAGTATTGTGGGCGGGCAAGACTTTAGTATTCTTTTATGTACTCCTACAAACTGCCGGCGAGCGTCTGATATAAAATGTACGTTGATTACACTTGATATACTGCTCACCTCCTTATGATCCTGAGTCATAAACGTCGAAAGGGATTACTGTTTTATTTCGTACTAGTTCGCAGTAACATAGCTACATAGTAAGCTCGATGTTAAATTTACTAGAACTGCTGCAGGTTTGATGAGAATTTTGCATCTTAAAACAATGTCGGGGCTTTGAAGGAGTCGGAGTCTGCTGAGGTTATAACTAGAAATCAATTTTTATTAGGGACAGTTTGATTACAATTTCTACCATCGTACGTCTAGACGCACTATAAGTTTCCATCCCTACTTTGTTGCTATTCCACCAATAAATATGAGCTATGCATAAAATCTTTTATAATGCGCACAGCAAAGGGGTGGAACTCTCTGCCTGCGTCTGAGTTTCCGAACGCTTACAACCCTAACCTCTTCAAAGTTAGAGTGAACAGGCTCCTTCTGGGTAAGCTCGCTCCATCGTAGACTTTGTCTCTGTCATCTCTGACCAAGACTAGAGTCAAGAGCAAACCAGCAAAGCAGCTTCTCTGCTGCTCCGTATGCGGGGTAGCATTCTGAACGCAAAAGCTGTACGTTTCCGAACGCATTTAATGTATCTCTACAAAGTTAGAGTGAACAGGCTGCTTCTGGGTAAGCTAACTTTTATTTCTGTCACCTCTGACCTAGTCTAAAAGCAAACCCATATTAAATATAGGTACCTACATAAGAAAAAATAAAGATAATATTTTTCATTTAAATAAAATGTGAAGTTTTCAGACCTTTATTTTTTACGTTAACTTAGAAGTTTGATTTTTTCACAGATTCAAGGGACTTTAGACCTAAGTTGATGGTTTTAATTTCAAATCAATACCTCCACGAGTTCCCGAGATAAAGGGTCTTGCCAGATGGACGGACAACAAAGTGATCCTAAGAGTTTTTCCTTTTGAGGTACGGAGCTAGAGTGAGTTTACCCTAGCTCTCCCCCCCCTACTTTAATGGTAAAAGTTGACAGTCATTTAAAGCTAAAGTAAAATCTAACCTCTTTTCGAAGGCATACTATTCTGTTAATGATTATTTAGAAGATAAGAATAGTTGGTCGCTGTGTTGAACGCAAGACATATTATCATGTTCTTTTTTTATAAATAGTTCGTATAAGACAGGTTAAATGTGTTCATATAATATTGTTTTTTTTTTTAACGTAACAGACAGATGTGTTGCTGGGGAGTTTGTTGGCCACTTCTTCTCCACAGCTAAATCACTAGGAAGTGGTGACGGGCGGGCGTTTTGGCGGACTGTTTTTGTACAACTTGACGTTCAAAAAGTGCTGGCTCTCAGCCTAATTTGAATAAATGACTTTTGACAGGGTTTCAAGCTTAACGCTAATGTGGATGCGCAAACAGGGTTTCTTGTGGAAGTTTCGCACTAGCGACAAAGATCCCTTACTTTGCTAATCTCAACATGTAATAGATAGCCACCCCTAACCTATCCACGGAACAATCGTGGCAAGCGTTGCTTAACCTTAAAAAGCGACCCATGGAGCTATTTTGGTAAGGCATAAGCAGTCCTTCATCGTCGTGAATGTGAACGTGATGTTGAATCAAAATTGGCGTGCCGCAGTACTTTTTTTTTTTTTTAATACAAAACGGGGAAACTCTTGGCCCAAATCCCACCTGATGGAAAGTGATGATTAGGCCGAAGATGGAAGCGAGTTTCACCCGGAATCCTCTTACACAGAGGAACTGGCTCTCATACCTCTAACTGCCGGAACAGAACAATGCTGTTAACATAGTTGTTATGGCGACAGATTTAGACATGATGGTGGTAGCTTGCCAGGCGGACTTAGAAAAAGTCCTACCACCAACCAAACCGAGCAAAAAATTTGCCTCCGCTGGGAATCGAACCCGCGCGGGACCTCTGGGTCTGAATAAGGTGGTATAACCACTAGACCACGGAGGCGGTTAGTGTCACCTGTTTAGCACCACCCAGGGACCACGTGTAGGGATTCGCTGAAGGGTATTCTCCTACGGACGCGGGTGACTCGGCCCCCAAAATGATCTTGATCTTGACCCAAAATGGTCTGATGATTTACTTAAGATCAATGTTAAAATATGAATAAATGACATTGTGGTACCGAGCTTGTAAGTTAATAATTAAATTATATTAATTTTAGGAAACAAATTAAATAACTGTTGGTACTCCCACGGCCTGATATTTTTCTTCAATCCTTTTATGCACGAGAAAATAAAATAGGTATACTTCATGTCAAAGCGCATGTAAAGGGACAAGTTTTATTTCATGAACGCAATGCAAGGCTTAAAAGATTACACTGTGTGCTGCAGACACACCTGGACAGATACACTGGCGAGGAACACCTGTTCCTTTGTCAGACAGTGCATCTGCATAGTGCGAGTGGAATCGGTTGTACTTTAGGCTGCACGTCCATTGACGCGCAGCGAGGCAGCGGAGCGGGGGGTGAAGGAGTAATGAGAAGCGGCTTTGCGGACTGTATCTGTTCATAGATGCGAAAAGCAGAAGCTACTATTTACGATTTATGACGTATTAAAAAAAAACTACTTACTAGATCTCGTTCAAACCAATTTTCGCTTGTAGTTTATTTATATGGTACCGAATATACATCATATATTTTATTTAGTTTTATCATTCTCTTATTTTAGTCTTATTCAGTTTAGAAAAAAAAAATATTAGAAACCTCAATATCATTTTCGAAGACCTATCCATAGATACCCCACACGTATGGGTTTGAGTTTCAGTTCTAAGTATGGGGACACTCGAAATGTATTTTTCTATTTTTGTGTTAAAATCCTAATGCGATTCACAGAATACATCTACTTACCAAGTTTCAACAGCATAGGTTTTATAGTTTCGGATAAAAGTGGCTGTGACATACGGACAGACAGACAGACATGACGAATCTATAAGGGTTCCGTTTTTGCCATTTGGCTACGGAAATTTCCCGGTTTTGTTTGAATTTTCAAACTAGTTCGCAAATCCCTGTCAACTAAAATGGAGCGGAGATTTTATTCAAATCCTTTTGTAAATGTGAAGACGCTCGTGGCTAAATAATAACAGTCGCACAGGTCGATCTTCACGGTTAAGCAACGCTTGCCGAGTTTGGTATGTGGATGGGTGACCATTTTAACATACCGAGTTTCCTCTGTGCCTTGGAAAGCAAGCTGTTGGTCCCGGCTGTCATTTGGAGATCTTTGGCATTCGTTACGGATACTCAGAAGCCAGAAAATCTGACACCAGTCTTGCCAAGGAGAACCGTGTTAACCGGTTAATGGGTTGTGGAGGTCTGGTAGGCAGCCGCTCCACGTAAAATACTGGAATTCAGCTGAATCCGGAAGCCGACCCCAATATAGTTGGGGAAAGGTAGGCAGAAGATGATTTGTAAATGTGGGCTCAGCTCCAACCCGCTCCTCTCCTCCACTCCAGTGGACAGTCAGCCTTATGCTGTGTAGAATAGATTAAATCCACTCGTATGTTCAGTTATCTTGTAAGAAAAAAATCAGTTGATAAAAATGTTGTTTATATTTTTTTTGCATTCGTGTGACAGAGTCTTGAATGGAATTATTAAAGACTAGCTGACCCGCGCAACACACACGTCACATTTTCCATTACTGCTCCGCTCTTATTTGTCTTAGCGTGATGATATATTATGGCCTTTAACCTTTCTCGCTAAATGGGCTATCTAACACTGAAATATTTTTTTTCAAATCGGACCAGTAGTTCCTGAGATTAGGACGTTCAACCAAACAAACAAACTTTTCTGCTTTTATAATATTAGTATAGATAAAAGATAATGATCATTTATTTGTCAAACATGCGTTTACATAAACTGATTAATCAGACATGCAAGGTATTAAATCAATAGTATTTTGTGAGCGTCCAGGTTTTGCTAATAACGGCGTACAAATTTTGTAGGTAGGTATAAAATTAGGTTCCATATTATAGTCATTTTAAATTGCATTCAATTATAATTGAATTCATTTGTGACTTCAAGTTTTATTAATGAAATTTTATTATGTTTGGCACTAGAATGACATTGTCAAGGAGAGCGTTATCAAAATGTTCTATGTATTTAGCATTGAAACAATAAGAACTGTACTCGTATTAAGCTAGATCCTTGCATTGCTGATAAAAGTACCTAGCTCTTAAAGAATACCGATATTTATGAGAATGTTTCGACATTTTCCTCATCATTCCTCCTACGTTGTTATTATTTAATCTTAACTCAACCCGACAAAGGGAATCCAATTGTGGGATCCAGGGCATATTTTGTAAACAAGGAAGATAATAAAGAATAAAGTTTTAAAAGTATAAGAGTATGGATGTATGTGTGCGAGACATGGTTGTTAATGATTTTAAAATATATTTTTCGAAACAACTGAATAGAATAGAAAACATTTATTCGACACAGACACAACACTACAGCAAAAAAAAAACACATAAAAAGACATAAAATTAAAATCGATAGGTACAAAAAAAAACAAACATCTCAGCATAACTTGCATGCTGGTAACTGATTATAATAACAAAAAAAAAACATTGATAGGAAGTTATTCCATCTCTGAGTGTTTGCTTTTTTTTTAAATATGCACGATTTCACAATTATTTAGTAAATGAGCATGATCCCAATGCCATGAAAGATTCCGTTCATCTCGCGTCTGTCGATCTCATTGTTCGAGTAATTTGCCGACCAGCGACCATTCCTCATGTGAATAGTAAAAGTCAGCCAGTTCCCTCTTTCCGCCCCTCTTTCATAAGCGTGACTTGCAGTACAGTGGATTATCCCGGGCTTAGGCACCCTTCCCACCAGCTCGTAAATTATTTAGGGGTGATATTTTCCCGGATAACACAGTTTTGTAATGAATGAGGCCGCGTGGATTTTGTGTGTGCTGTATTGCTGTACTGAATTTTTAGGGTTCCGTAGCCAAATGGCAAAAAACGGAACCCTCATAGATTCGTCATGTCTGTCTGTCCGTCCGTATGTCACAGCCACTTTTTCCGAAACTATAAGAACTATGCTGTAACTTGGTAAGTAGATATATTCTGTGAACCGCATTAAGATTTCCACACTAAAATAGAAAAAAAAACAAATTTTTTGGGTTCCCCATACTTGACTAGCACTAGAACTGAAACTCGTTTTTTTTTTTCATCAAACACGTACTTGTGTGTATCTATCTATGTATATCTATGGATAGGTCTTCAAAAATGATATTGATGTTTCTAATGTCATTTTTTTCTAATCTGAATAGTTTGCGCGAGAGACACTTTCAAAGTGGTAAAATGTGATTCCCACCATTAACTTCTAAAACAAGAGAATGACAAAATTAAAAAAAAATATGTGATGTACATTACCATGTAAACTTCCACCGAAAATTAGTTAGAACGAGATCTAGTAAGTAGTTTTTTTTAATAGGTCATAATAAAATTTTGCTCATAATATTTATACCTACAGGTTTATATGGAACCCTCGGTGCGCGAGTCCGACTCGCACTCGGCCGGTTTTTTTTTATGGTTGTTCCTAAAATTCATGAACTTAAGTAACTCAACATTAATTCCTAATTCCTTTATTCTGGGTAGGGCAGAGGTGAACTATAGAACTGGGACATTTGGCAGACTTGTTAAGTTTCTATCTGATAGAGTGCAACCGCTTACCGGAACTACCGGAAGACGCGCCGTTGGAAGGCCTCCCACAAGGTGGACCGATGACTTGGTGAGTGTCGCGGGTAGCCGATGGATGCGAGACGTACAGGACCTGCTGGGGGGGGGAGGGGGTTGGGGTGCAGCAGTGGACGTCTTTCGGCTAATATGATGATGATGATAAGGGTGCGAGCTCGAGTATTTTAGCCGATCACTAATACAGACACCGGGCTGATTTTGAGAAATACAAAAATGAAAATCCGCTCAGCAGTAGCGCTTTGATCGCTAGGCTAACGGGACAGTCGCAGCATTAAAAATTGTATTCCTTTTATTTATTTTCCTACTAGCTGTCCCCCGCGGCTTTGCTCCCGTTTTACCCGCATAGTTGGCGTTTCCGTAAGATTTCCGGGATAAAAATCCTATGTCTGTCTCCTGGTTCTAAGCTACATCCCTACCAATTTTCAGCCAAATCGGTTCAGCCGTTCTTGAGTTATAAGTAGTGTAACTAACACGACTTTATTTTATATATATAGATAGTTTATTATTCAACGTTGCCTCTAGCAAAGTCATAAGATCTCCTCAAAATATCAAGGTGTTTATTACAGCATGTCGGCATACCGAAGTAGTTGAACACTGAATTAGAGTAGGTAAACTACTCACTGGAACTAACTGCGTCGTAAATATTAATTAAGTGATTTAATTAATATTAAGGAACTCGTGGCTAATTAATAACAGCCGCACAGGTCGACCTTCAAGGCTAAGCAACGCTTGCCGAGGTTGGTCTGTGGCCGAGTTTTCTCCGTGCCTCGGAAAGCACGTTAAGCTGTTGGTCCCGGCTGTCATTTGGAGATCTTTGGCAGTCGTTACGCATAATCAGAAAGCCAGGAAATCTGACACCAGTTTTGCCAAGGTGTACCATGTTACCTAGTTAATGGGTTGTGGAGGTCTGGTAGGCAGCAGCTCCACGTAAAATACTGGTATTCAGCTGTATCCGGTTTGACTGGAAGCCGACCTCAATATATAGTTGGGAAAAGGTAGGCAGATGATGAATTAATATTTTAACACTATGTCACAGCTTCTGGTGGTTGCCACGTCTGCGTAATATCGATTAGCTGTAAATTGTAAGTACTTAAGTGTTTTATAAAAATAAATTTTCATCTGCGTATGTCCCGGGCACCCTGGACATGTTTTGTTACATGTTTTACAGTTGAATTAGTATAATTATTGGAATTCAACGGAGGGATAAAGTCTATTTGGACAGTGACAGGTAGCGTGATTTGCATTCTAATTCTGCTGAAGTAGTCTTTTTGGACCCGCGTTGTAAAAATATTAGTGCTTAGCTGCATCCAGATTGACTGGCCGTCACCGTTATTGTTTGGATCAGGCTAGGCATTCATTTTTGTACATTCTTTTTTTTTAAGAATGGGTAATCATTAAATGACTCCTCCTGCTCTGGGTAAAGCAGGAGGGAGTGTCAGACTCCTACTGACTATAACCCATCCGTGTTCTTCCTAATGCCCTTTGTGTTCCAGGGCCGCGGTGACTCTTTCGAAAAAATTCCGCAACCCCGGCAGGCACTGGCCCTAGCAGGCCCCATCTGCTTTGCTGGCAACTCTTTGAGGCGCGCGTGAAACACAGCGCGCCGTCGCCCCGGGAATTTTTGTTTATCTACGAGAAGGTATTTTGCTGTGGCAATAACTTGATCTAAAAACAAAATAACATAACACTTCTGCAGATACCCTCATAAGTTATTTGTCTTAAAAATATCTGCTCCTAAATGCGGCAGTTAGTGTAAGTGGGGCCTCTATTTCTTTTCCTTATTTGCTGTCTCGCTCTATGCATATCCAGATGACGTATTGACGACCACATAATGAATGCTATGGAAACATTCTGTGTCGTCCCCTCTGGCTTTAGTTCTTGAGGCTTGGTCCAAGGTACGAGCATAGCGCTGGTGACGTTAACTGATATGGTGGGTGGTGTTGTAAAGTGTGCCTTCAAATTTGGGGAATATCGAAAAACACTGAAAGGAGTCTTTAGGCCAATTTCGATGAAAACTAAAACTGTAGGTATCATTGGATACGAACCGGTAAGTTGAAGCCTGGGCGCCCTGCGGACTCTCCGTCCGCATTCCGGCCCGTGGTGTTGCTCGACGAGGTGGGCAAGCTCTTCGAGAGAGTCATTGCGAACCGCCTCGCCGGGCACCTAGCGGGAACGGGGCCGGATCTTGCGGATAACCAGTTCGGTTTCCGCAAGGGGCGCTCTACGGTGGACGCCGTCATGCGCGTCAGAGCCCTCACGACGGGGGATGCGGTCTCCCGGGGTGGTGTTGTCTTGGCGGTGTCTCTCGACATCGCCAACGCCTTCAACACCATGCCCTGGAGCTGCATTGGGGAGGCACTCCGGTATCATCGGGTGCCGACCTACCTTCGTCGTGTGGTCGGGGTCTACCTGTCCGACCGGGCAGTAATCTACCCAAGTCACAGCGGTGAGTGGAACCGGCGAGAGATGTCGTGCGGTGTCCCACAGGGTTCGGTTCTGGGGCCGCCCCTGTGGAACATCGGTTACGACTGGGTGCTGCGAGCCGACCTCCCTAGCGGCGTCAACGTCATTTGTTACGCTGACGACACGCTGGTGCTGGCACAAGGGGGGTCGTACGCGGAGGCGGCCGACGTAATGACACGCGGGGTTGCGATAGTCGTGGAGAGGATCCGGCAACTGGGTCTCGAGGTGGCGCTGCACAAGTCCGAAGCCATGTGTTTTCATGGCCGAGGCATTGCGCCACCGTCGGGATCCTTGCTGACGGTAGGAGGGGTTTCCATCGGCGTCGAATCGACGCTGAAATACCTGGGGCTCGTCCTAGACAGCCGATGGAACTTCGTGGAGCATTTCCGACGTTTGGTCCCCAAACTGGAGCGGGCCGGGGCTGCTTTCAGGCGGCTCCTGCCCAACCTGGGGGGACCGAACGCCTCCTGCCGTAGGCTATACGCGGGGGTCGTGCGGTCCATGGCCCTTTACGGGGCCCCGGTGTGGGCGCGTTCATTGAGGCAGCGTGCTGCGAACCACTTGAACGCGCCCCAAAAGGTGGTGGCCCTCAGGATGACCCGAGGGTACCGCACGATCTCGCGCGAAGCGGTGGGTCTCCTTGCCGGATTGCCGCCATGGGATCTGGAGGCGGTGGTCCTCGCGCGCCTGCATGATTGGCGCGCGGAGGTACTAAGCCGGGGGGAAACTCCGCTGACGCGGCAAATTGTCGCGCAGCGGACGGACTTCCGGCGCGATCTCATGGCGTCATGGAGACGACGACTATCGCAACCCAGCGCAGGGCACGCCACAATAGCGGCGATAAGTCCCCTCTTTGAGGAGTGGCTTGAGAGGCGCCACGGCGTCCTCACCTTCCGCCTGACGCAGGTCCTCACCGGACATGGATGTTTCGGGAGGTTCCTGCACCGAATTCGGCGGGAGGAAACGCCCGGGTGTCACCACTGCGAGGATCGACCGGAGGACACGGTAGAGCACACTGTGCAGGTGTGCCCCGCTTGGGCGGCGCACCGCCGTGTCCTCGAAACGGCGATTGGCGGCGACCTCTCGCGTCCGGCCCTGGTCCAAGCCATGGTCCGGAGCGAGACGGAATGGGACGCCGTTGCCTCCTTCTGCGAAGCAGTCATGCTAGCGAAGGAGGTGGCGGAGCGGGAGAGGAGACCCTCTCGTCCCGGCCGCCGTGGTGGACGCCGCGGGCGTCGGGGGCCACCTGGTGACCTCCGGCCACCGTAGGCGCGGGCCTGTGGACGGCGAGCTATGGGTGGCTCGCCGTCCGTCCGTCTAGTGACGACAGGCCGTGTCGACGGCGCGTTAGTGTTCCACGCGCGCCTCAAAGAGAGTCAGCACACAGAGGGGCCCGAAAGGGCCGACGCCTGCCGGAGTCGCGGGATTATTCGCAAGAGACACCGTGGCTCCGGAACACAAAGGGCAATGAAGGAACATGGATGGGTTTTAGTCAGTAGAAGTCTGACACTCCCTCCCGCTACACCCAGAGCGGGAGGAGTCATTGGATGATTTCCCAACCCTAAAAAAAAAAAAAAAAAAAAACCGGTAAGTTTTGTGAAAAATTAAATAATAAAATCCCGTATTATTGCCCCATCTGAAAGAGTAGCTCATAAGGATGAAATTATTGAAAGTAGTAAATGGCAAACTTAAAGATAGTGTTCAGTTTTAACAAAACACGCCCGGGGCGTCGCCTCTTTCTGTAGCATTACTGCTTCGCAGAAAGAGGTAACCGCTTCCCATGCCTCTTCGCTCCGGATCATGGATTGAACCAAGGCCGTACGCGAGATGTCGCCGCTGACAATCGCTTCGACGAAGACACGGCGATGCACCGCCCACGCAGGACATAGCTTCACCGTATGGTCCACCGTGTCCTCTGGGCGATCCTCGCAATGTAAACCCGGGCGTGTCCTCCCGCCGAATCCGAAACAGGTATCTCCCAAAACATCCGCTAAGAACCGCTAAGAAGAAGAAGCCTTTTTTTTTTAGGGATGGGAAATCTAATAAAACCCATCCATGTTCCTTCATTGCCCTTTGTGTTCCGGAGCCACGGTGTCTCTTGCGAATAATCCCGCGACTCCGGCAGGCGTCGGCCCTTTCGGGCCCCTCTGTGTGCTGACTCTCTTTGAGGCGCGCGTGGAACACTAACGCGCCGTCGACACGGCCTGTCGTCACTAGACGAACGGACGGCGAGCCACCCATAGCTCGCCGTCCACAGGCCCGCGCCTACGGTGGCCGGAGGTCACCAGGTGGCCCCCGACGCCCGCGGCGTCCACCACGGCGGCCGGGACGAGAGGGTCTCAGGGCTGCCAAGTCCTGCAAGAAGGTGTTGACCAGGGCTCGGTTTGACCACTAATACCCAGCAGGTAGTAAGTCTTTTTGGCTAAGTCGGTCGAATCGAACTTCTGTCGCCCCTCACTACCACCACTGCTGAGACCCGACGGGTTGCTGGCCCACTCTGCCGAGGAGAAAGCGAACTTGTTCACCTCTATGTTTACGGAATCGTCACGTCTGGATTCTGGTGGTGCGAGGCCCTCTGCTCCTCTTAATGGATGCGTGTATGTTGAACATAAGCATTCATCAGAAGGACGTACTTAGGGTACTGCGTAACATAGACGTGTCCGACGCACGAACTGGTGGGTCACAGACCCGGTCTCTCCGGAAGGCTATGGTTGAGCGCTTGAACGTGTCCTTACAGGCTGTCTCTGAATGGGGCGAATCTAATCTGGTCAAGTTAAATGCTGCTAAGACCCAAGCGTGTCTCTTCTCCGCTAAAAGGAGCTAATTCGACCCAGCTCCATCTCTCCGCAGTGTAACCGTGCCGATAACCGACCGACTTGAGCTTCTTCGTGTTACTTTAACATCTACCTTCAATTTTGGCTCTTTCATAAAGGCAAAAGCTCAAGTGGCTGTTAGAAAGTTGGGGATCCTAGCAAAGGTTAGACGGTACTTCATGCCAGAACAGCTTCTTAAACTGTATTAAGCGCAAGTTCGATCGTGTATGGAGTACTGCTCTCATCTCATCTTTGGGACGGATCTGCCAGATACGAGCTTGATGCTCTCGAGTCAATTGAAAAACGAGTCAAGAGAATCAAAATCAAAAATCAAAATAAAAATCAATGCTGGCCTGTCGGTTTTCTTTGGTTGCATTTTGGGGAGTGTGTGACGGAATTGCATAATTTAATTCTGTTAAGCCCTTTCCATCATCGGACCACAAGACGTACGGCGACGCGCCACCGGTACATGGTGGACACGCAAAAAACGTTCTGGGAATACATTCATTGTGCGTACAGCTAAGGAGTGGAATACCCTGCCAGAGTCTGTGTTTCCTGATAGCTATAACCTGGGAGTCTTTAAGTCAAGAGTGAATAGGTTACTTCTAGGCAAGCGTGCTCAACCTTAGACCGCATAATTGCTTAACATCAGGTGAGATAGTGGTCAAACGTATGCCTATCAATAGTAAAAAAAAAACCGTGTCCGGTGAGTACGTGCGTCAGGCGGAAGGTGAGAATGCCGTGGCGCCGCTCTAGTCACTCCTCAAAGAGGGGACTTCTCGCCGCAATAGGGAATATACATGAAAAAAATATTTATTATCTACACAGTTTATCTAAAAATTTAAAAAATTGTAATACTAACAGTGAAAATACAATCAAAATCACTCGAAAAACAAACGAGTTATCATTATTTCAAACAAATATATCTGTCCCTCTCGCGAAAACGCTGTAATGGCATCTGTATAGGCGTCATGGAATCTGACGTCAAATTTCATATCAGACTTCTCTTTCTAATTGTAATCTTTGAAGCTTTTAAACTTCATCAGTGATAAAGATTTTTAAAAAATAATTTTATGACTGTTTTTTAGAGCTAAAAAGTATTTCATTTTGCAAATAAAAAAAAAATCATGCATATTCCCTATTGTGGCGTGCCCACCTTCTTCCAGCAGGCCTGCGACAGAAGAGTGGGATAACAAACGTAGACACAGTGTGTAGAGACACTCATGTTTACAGAATAGGGAATATGCATGCGATTTTTTTATTTGCAAAATAAAATACTTATTAGCTCTAGTAAACAATCATGAAATTATTTTTTAAATACTTTCATCATTTATTAAGTTATAATGCTTCAAAGAACAGTTAGAAAGAGAAGTCCGATACGTAATGTGACATCAAATTACACGATGACTATACAGCTGCCATAGAAAACAGCGTTTTTGCGAGAGGGACAGATATATTTGTTTAAAATAATTGTTTCTCGTTCGTTTTTCGAGCAATTTGGATTCTAATTTCACTGTTAGTATTATATTTTCGAATACTTTTAGATAAACTGTTCAGATCATAAATACTTTTTTCATGCATCCCCCTATTGCACAGCAGCAGTGAAATTCTGTAAACATTTGAAAACAAGTGAAAACTTAGGCGAATTGAACGATAAGCGAACTGTCAAACCATACAAACAATATGGAATGACAGCTCACTTGTCGTTCACTCCACCTAAGTGCACACAGTGGAATGTCGAGATTTAAAATAGTGTCCGTGGAGTTTTTTGCACGTTCCTCTCCATAGAGATGTATGCTTTGGAACGTGCACATAGCTTCATATTTTCGACTGACAAATGATAAATGATATTTATTCTGTTAGTAGGTTGTAAATAACACTTTTACACGTCAATCTTTTTTGGTAATTATAAACTAGATGACTGACCTTGACAATCCAAAAGTGCTTGACAAATAGTTAATTTGAAATTATTTCTTCGAAACTTGAACCATTGTTCTCTGTCTATCCCTTCCAGTAATACAGGCGTGATGATAATTAATGGAGATGAATATTTGGACATATATGCCCTGAATTTTCATTGAGACATTCTCGCGTCGCCAACGACAGCGAATTGTTCGTCGTTTATGCCGTACCTATGTATGCTAAAACTGAAGGCTGTGCATTGTTGCTCCAGATTCCTGTGCCGGAGGAATTTCTTAGATAATATCTTCTGCCTATAATGTAGGCAGAGGAGTTTCGGTGTAATCTGAAATTGGGCTTTAAAATAATATCATAAGTGGAGTGAAAAACTGAATGGTTTGAAAAACGTGCCTTTTACACATCCGTGGCTTATAGACATTATTATTTTTGTCTGATTCAGTGTATGCTTTTTATCATTTCTGAAAAAAACATCTATAGTGAGAAAGCTGAAGAAATCCAGTTTTTTGACTGTTCGCTGACTTATAAATTAACTTAAATAAATCTTTTATCCAGACTACAGTCATTAATGTCCAAGGATATTATTATTATTATTATTGTTACTTTATATAAAATATATTTATTTATTTATACCTAAGACTGTGTCAGCTCATTACAAACCCACAGTCGAATCTCTCTCCTTTTCTCTTAAAGACCTGGTAATCTATAATCAACCACGCAGCTTATTTTAATGCGAGTTGGTGTTTTCTCATGTCTTCGGATTTTTAAGTTCTAAACAAGCCCCTCTCCATATGATGTTGTATCTGCCGGGGTTCAAGTTCAAGCTTCTGCGATCACCATTGGCCTACCAATTAATAAGATTATGATATTTTTTATGGGAAAGTCCTGTTAGGGTGCCTGTCCATTACAGTGGAGCGAGGCAGCCGAGCGGAGAAACGTACCAATCATGTCAGTCAAAAAGTCAGTGACTCACGTGGAGCGGCGGTTTTATGCAATTCCATTGGTTTAAATTTCTTCGTTTATCTGCTCCGCTGCCTCGCTACGCTGTAATGGACGGGCACCCTTATCCGTTGTATTGGTCTCAATTGTAAAACACAGACATAATCATCGAAGCACATAAAGCTATCTTAAGGGTGAGGACACACGAACGTAATTTTGTGAGCTGTGAGCTGAGTAAAATGAGTCGGTGGAATTCGGTTTCATACTATAGTCCAACTCATTTTGCGTCGCCGTGTGGCACGAACGGACTTGTATACAAATATAAAACCGAATGCAGCGTAAATTCAGCCGACTAATTTTACGCGACTCACAACTTACAGAACTACGCTCGTCTGTCCGCAACCTTACTGTCAGTCAGGCGCCAAGCAGTTTCTATTGATTTTCTCCTTGCCACAACAGATCGCCTCGAGCGCTGTTCGCACCTGACTCGCCGCCAGTGATTACTTAAGTACTTGGCGCGTGCAAACAGAGCTTAACACTGGCATGCTTCGGCGCCTAAGTACATAGTGTACTGCTCGAACTGCATTGAGAGGAGATTGGAGTTTACCTTCGAGATTGTATTACAAAATCTACTAACCATATTAGTACAGTTAAACTATTTGGCAAACAGGTTAAAACTTTTATAGAACGTTTAAACTAAGTAGTTAATATATTTACTTTGTAGTTATTTAAATAGAGTGAGGTTATTAGTAAAAACACAAGCAGTAGTTTAAAAATAACTAAGGTAGATTTTTTTGACGACACGGTTATCGCAGTGGTTGAGCGATTGACTGCTGCGCAGCATGTCGCGGGTTCGATTCCCGCACGGAACAAATATTTGTACGACCTACATGTATTTGTTCTGAGTCTGGGTGTTTTTCTATCTATAATATGTATGTATTTACAAAAAAAAATGTATATGAGTAGTTTATCAGCCATATCGTTACCATAACACAAGCATTAGGTTGCTTAGCTTGGGACTATATGGCGTTGTGTGAAAAGTCCAAGGATATTATATTATATTATATTATATTATATTATATATTATTATATTTGTCATCGAATAGCATACACCGTACGATTTAGAATTAATAGCATAGTCGTTAGAATTTAAAGCGCTCTTCCTCTCTCCTAATTATTTTAAAGTTTGCTGTGCCCGACAGGGTCCATAATTGTTTCAATTTTAATCTATTTTACCATCTGTATGTGTACATTATGGAATGCAATAAACGATTAGATTTGATTTGATTTGATTGTAAAATGTCGTTAAAATTGTAAACCAATTTTTCTCAACAAGGCAATTTGGATGGGATGTATTATATTCAAAATTATATGATCACAATATATCGAGAAAATATAATCTAGAAAGAGAAGATTTATTAAAATGTTACGGAGTTTGCAATATCGCGTGAAATTGAAAACCAATTTTTCTCAACAAGGAACTTATACATTGGAAACTATTGCATTTTGATGGGATTTATTGTATTCAAAATTGTACGATCACAATAAGATAACATGAGATAAGTCTTTATTTGCCATAAACATTGTATACAGTTGTTATAATAAATCGAAAAAATATGGTCTAGATATATTTATTAAAATCTTACGGAGTTTGCAATTATCTGGTGACAGACACATTAGTGGACATTTGATGATTTTGTCTCTTTTTATTAAATTTGAGATGGGTTTGCTCTAGAGTCTAGAGTCTAGAGTCTTGTCTAGGTCAGAGGTGATAGAGATAAATTCGGTGATGAGGTGAGCTTATTCAGCCGGTCGATTCTGTCGACATCTCACCGTGATCACTTAGGTGGAGTGAACGACAAGTGAGCTGTCATTCCATCTTGTTTGTATGGTTTGACAGCTCACTTGTCGTTCACTTCACCTAAGTGTTCACTTTGACATGTTTACAGAATCGCACTGCTGAGGAGCCTGTTCACACTAACTTTCTGTCTATTTGGTATTTTTTATTTAGAATTTATGCACAATAGTGGTACATGTGCGGACTTAATGCAACAAGGCATTCTCTACCAGTCAACCTTTGGGTTGAAAAGACTACACTGTGGTAGGTGTACAACAAACAAATAAAATAAAAATGAAATGGAGTCCTATCGATACAACACAATATAACTCCCCCCCCAAATATTTAAGTTTCCGTGGGATTTCCGAGATAAAAACTACCCTATGTCCTTTCTCAGGTTTCAAACTATCTTTGTACAAAATTTCATCCAAATCGGTTCAATGGTTTAGGCATGAAGAAGAGACACACAGACATTTTATAATATTAGTAGGGATTCAAGTGCCTGTCCGTTCGTCAGTCTGTCACAATCAATGTTTTCCGAATCGACTAGAATGATTCTGTTGAGGTAGTGTACAATTTACAAATTGTAATAAATGAACTTCTGTGACTCAAACACGAATATGTCACGTAAATAAATAAATTTTGAGTTTGAGTTTCACTTTGTGGGGAAAAACTAGAAAATTACAAATAAAAGGTTTTCAAATTGTACCATGTGTACATTTCGAATAAAAGGGCTTATTGAGAGGGGTTTTACATAAAAATGTAATATACATCTTTTCATTGTATCTTAGACTTTTAAGTTGCGACCACTTCTTGCTTATTCAAACATGGTTGATGTTAAGAACATATTATTATACAATTTGGTTAGTAAAAGATTTTGAACATTATATGTTTAGAACATAATTATAATATATTTTAGTTGTATATCTCAGAAATATTATTTAGCGCTAAAGAAATAATCTACAGAGTAATATGAATTGCCTTTTATTATGATACCCGAAACTGATCTCTTTGTTAATAATTAATTTACGTTCATATTATTATCTCTTATTAAACAAGTGTTAGTAGAAACGTAATTATTTTAAGAAAACACTGGAATAATATAGTGTTTTTTATATTGATTATTTTTTTCTTTCTCGGGTCCCTGGAGACCCCGTCCTTTGGTAGGCGTACGAGGAGCCGAAACCAACTCGCAGAGGCCCCGTTACAAATTTCAAATATAATGGGGCACCATGTCTTTTATATATGTGTTATTGTTACTAACCAGATTGAAATAAGTATACCTAACTAGTTAATCTAGATAGTACTCTAGTTAGTCTTTAACTATCGCTCTATCTTCGACCGCATCATCGCTTAACATCAGGTGAGATAGTGGTCAAACGTATGCCCACACATAGGAATAAAAAAGTTTTTCTACGATTTGTTTCATTTGAAAGTAATAATAATACTAATATGTAGTAATAGCTGTCACATTTTTAATTACTGCTCCGCTCCTTTTGGTCTTAGCGTGATGATATATAGCCTATAGCCTTCCTCGATAAATGGGCTATCTAACACTGAAAGAATTTTTCTTATCGGACCAGTAGTTCCTGAGATTAGCGCGTTCAACCAAACAAACAAATTCTTCTGCTTTATAATATTAGTAAAGATGTAAATAGGTATAATACCACCTTATTGCATAAACCTTTTGCTGTGCCCTAACAAATCTGTGTGGTACTTTCCTCAAAATACCACTTCAGACATTAACCTACATATATGGTTCTCATATGGTTTGACCAGTACGACTGTATGGACTTTAAAAGACACTTTGACCTCTGAGTTGGTTTCGGTGTTTCTTATCAGAACAGTCAGCTAGGAAACGCCGGCCTCATCTAGTTTAAAATGACCAAAAAAGATTGACGTGTAAACGTGTTATTTAGAACCTACATACGAAATAAATATCATTTAACATCATCATAATTTTTTTTTTTTTATCATTTTTTTTTTCATTTTTTTTTATCATTTTTTTTTTTATCATTTTAATTTTTTTCATTTCATTTTTTTTTTATTTTTTTATTTTTTTTTTATTAATCTGTTAATATATTATGAACTGTGGGTGACATTGAAATAATTTAATTAATATTGGTATTAGATAAATAATTAATCTGACTCAATATAATTTCATGAAGTACATTCCATTGATTTAATTTATATCTAATTTTATTGATATTATATTTCAGTGTCAATCAAAAAGTGATTTTAAAAACATTTTGTAAACCATGATTGTACCTGTACATTTTGCATGCCTTACGGTCGAATCACTTGAAACATGTACCTACATACTATAAATAACATCTTTGTAACAGTGTTTCTGCAAAAATAAATAATTTGAATTTGAATTTGAATTTTGAATTTGAATTTTTAATTATAACAGGGTCTACAACAGTTCCTAGCTATCAGCCTATTTTTAACATCTGTATTTACCTTGTGGAATGAGAGGAGCTCATGGCTAAATAATAACAGCCGCACAGGTAGATCTTCAAGGTTAAGCAACGCTTGCCGAGGTTAGTCTGTGGATGGGTGACCATCTTAACATATCGAGTTTCCTCAGTGCCTCGGAAAGCACGTTAAGCGGTCCCGGCTGTCATTTGGAGATCTTTGGCAGTCGTTACGGATAGTAAGAAGCCATAAAATCTGATACCAGTCTTGCCAAGAAGTACCGTGTTACCCAGTTAATGGGTTGTGGAGGTCTGGTAGGCAGCCGCTCCACGTAAAATACTGGTATTCAGCTGAATCCGGTTTGACTGGAAGCTGAGCCCAATATACTTGGGAAAAGGCTAGGCAGATGATTTACCTTGTGGAATGCAAAATAAATGAATATAAATAAGACAGAACAGTTTATGCGTTGCTTTCTTCCGCCACTGTCTTATAGCTTAGACTGCTATTCATTCCCTCGCTCTTTACGTATTTGTTTTGTATTCCTTTTGGCGAATTTCCAAATAGAGCACATAACCTTGATTCCGCGTAAGAATATTACATTAAGCCGCTTATAATCCGTAGTGCGGGCTATTTACTGTTTTATTAAGTAGCTCTCTTGCTGTAGCGTCCTGAATCCTGATGGCCGTGGCTTTTAACTGATGAGATGGACGATAAGGTTTTTGGATATGATATGGATATGGAGGAGCTCGTGGCTAAATAATCACAGCCGCACAGGTAGATCTTCAAGGTTAAGCAACGCTTGCCGAGGTTAGTCTGTGGATGGGTGGCCGTCTTAACATATCGAGTTTCCTCTGTGTCTCGGAAAGCACGTTAAGCTGTTGGTCCCGGCTGTCATTTGGAGATCTTTGGCAGTCGTTACGGATAGTAAGAAGCCAAAAAATCTTACACCAGTCTTGCCAAGGAGTACCGTGTTACCAATGATATATAAAACTATAGATACGTTGTCCGCACTCTAAAATGACAACAAGAAATGAAGCCAATTGGCCACATCGCGCTAAGTTACGCACCAACCTGTCGCGCGATACTACGTTTGTTTTGATGTCAATTTGACTATTACTTATCCTGTGACGTAACTGAAGATGTATATTTATCTCCCTCTAGCAACAGGCATCCCACCGTACGGTGACATATTTTCTTTCCCTTTCTTCATGCGTATTAGTAGCTATCTAGTATTTTCGCCGTTTTTAAGCGCCGCGATGTTGGTTTATGACGTGTCTATATATAATACGTCATTGCGTGTTACCCAGTTAATGGGTTGTGGAGGTCTGGTAGGCAGCCGCTCCACGTAAAATACTGGTATTCAGCTGAGTCCGGTTTGACTGGAAGCTGACCCCAATATAGTTGGGAAAAGGCTAGGCAGATGATGATTGACGATATGGTTATTCTTTATTTGTTTTATTTGAGATGGGTTTGCTATTGACTCCAGTCTAGGTCAGAGACGGAGAAAATGTAGTAGTTTCTGCCCGCGACTTCCTTCGCGTATTTCCCGTTTTTTTCAGTACCTGTAAGACTTTCAGGAAATTACTCAACTCTTAATACCTCTCCAAGGAACATACTTGCAAAATTTCAGCTATCCACGATTATTACAAATACAAATACAAAATCCTTTATTTCAATTATACCAGTTACAGGCACTTTTGAATAGTCAAGGTCTGTCAGTCAAATAGATAAAGCTAATCTACACAATGCAAATATAGTCTCACAATCTTCAGCAGATCCAACAATGTTTTCACATGTTCATCAAAGTTTGGGCACTTTAGTCACTGTGGAGCGGACCAGCATTAAGCCAAGCATTTTTATCATCAATGTATTCCCCAAGTTTATAATATGCTTGTTTGCATAGTGTGCGTTTTATACAATTTTTAAATTTTGTTTCATTCAGTTCTAATATATGTGGCGGTATTTTGTTATAACACTTTAAACAGTATCCCATAAAAGATGTTGCTACTTTAGCAAGTCTGAAACCTGGTTGAATTAATTCGTTCCTATTTCTAGTAACATAGTTATGTCTGTCGCTTCGTTTACTGAAAAGATGTAGATTCTTTTAGTTATTAGTTTCGGCAGCGCGTTGTTTATCAGTAACTCACTTACAAACGAACGAATTTAATGTCTTAGGATGGTGTTTCATCAGAATAGTTAATTTTCGACATGAATAAAAGGTCTGAATAAATGAAAGTCTGGTCGAAATATCGATCTCCATTAAAGCATTAAAATCTCATGAAGTAATTCCTGTTGTTCAATGATTACAACTGCATTATGCGTGATAGGAGACTTGTATTTTGGCTAGTTGATGACAATAATCAGGCGCCAGGCATGGCCCCATTACATAAGTCTAAGTGTCTAAACACACTATGCTGAAGGTACTGACTGAATCCACGGCTGATTTTACGTACGGCTAATGTGACACACCATACGTGCCGAACTTACCCGGCAGAAATTCAGTTGCGTCACTGTGTGTGCATTCAATGTCTCTAAAGCGCTGAAAAAACCACGGTAGGGACTTGATTATTATTTTTTTCTGAATCAAACAAGTGTAGGGTACCTATGTTTTAATGACACAACAAAACACGTGCGTCGTGCATAGGAAGAAGCGAAATACGCGGACATGCCAAACTCGCGCTGCTCCTCGAACCGAACTTCGGTCGCGTATAATGTGTGCTCTACAGAATACGTTGCCGCCGTATGGCCGCTGAACTTACGCCCGACTGAAACTCGGCGTATTCTATAACGCAACGTAATTCCAGCATTATGTGCCTTCAGTAATTCAAATAACATTGCAGGCGAAATCATGCGGAACTTCAGTCTCGTATCTTCGGCATAGTGTGTTTAGACATTAAGACTCTGCTTAAGGATCCATAGAGAGGTTGTTAAGAACCAAAAGAATCACAGGATCCATAGAGAGGTTGTTAAGAACCAAAAGTATCACTTAAAACCTAGCCTCGCTCAGCGCAAGCGATGCCATTGGTCCTTATTAAACACATCCCTCGCTATGAAAGAACTCTCGCACATATCTCTAGTGGAAACGCAGCTTTAAAGGTCTTCTACGTTTCTGGTCAAATGTGAATATTACCTTCCTCCCTTCGAGTAATAAAGCCATGATGTTTATATTGTTGTTCCTAAATAGGCCGTCGAACAACAGCACAATTTTGTAGCAAGTTACCAAGAGTTAATTAACTTAAAACTGTAGCCTGAATGCGAAATTTAGCTTACGAATATATTAAAGCTAGTATTTCAAGTCGGCAACTTTGGGTTGGACTGTTTTACGAAGCGAAAACTTAGACGCGAAGAGTTGCCAGATGAAAAATGATGAAGGGCTAAGAAGAGAATATCTAGCTCAAAGATAATTAAATTTGTCCTTTTTTTGTTTTCTCTCAAAAAAAAGACCACAAGAATGAATTCTTGTGGTCGTCGATAATTCGTTGAGCTTTAAGACCTTCATTACATAAGCGTAGTTTGATCCTTCCCTTGTTCCTTGGTTTTCTTCGTTCTTGGGTTGGATCTGTATTAAGCACAGCTCCACAGATCTGAAATCTATCTATCTATATATATATAAAAGGCAAACTTGACTCACTGACTTATATATATATCAACGCACAGCCGAAACTACTGGTCGTAGAAAGCTGGAATTTGACATACTTGTAGATATATATTATAAGCAAAAGTTGTGGTTTACGATTTATGACGTATTAAAAAAAAAAACTACTAACTAGATCTCGTTCAAACTAATTTTTGGGGGAAGTTTACATGGTAATGTACATCATTTATATTTTTTTATTTTATCATTCTCTTATTTTAGAAGTTACAGGGGGGGACACATTTTATCAATTTTTTGAGTTTCATTTCTAAATATGGGGAACCCCAAAATATATTGTTTTTTTTTTTCTATTTTTGTGTGAAAATCATATTGCAGTTCACAGAATACACTTACTTACCAAGTTTCAACAGCATAGTTCTTATAGTTTCGGAAAAAAGTGGCTGCGAAATACGGACGGACAGACAGACAGACAGACATGAGGAATCTATAAGGGTACCGTTTTTTGCCATTTAGTTACCGAACCCTAAAAACGGGAACGTTTTTATAACTAGATTGAACTACCTCCGCGCAACGTCGTCTGCGTCACATTTTACAATAATTCTTCGTTCCTATTAGCTTCTACAGCCTTCCTCGATAAATAGGCTATTCAACAGTAAATTTTTCTTCAATTCGAAGTAGTAGTTTGTGAGATTAGCGCATTCAACCAAACAATCAAAACCTCTGCCCGTCACCAGGGCACGTTTCCGGATGACGGCTATGCGGAGGAATTCTTCGACGCCTAAGCGTATCTTGTTTTTGTATATTTATATAGTTCGGTTTAGTTGTTTTTATGTTTGTAAAAATAATCATTATAAAATTTTAGTGTTAAAAATCAGCAAATTATAAATAAACCTCTACATCAGTATAATATTAGCACAGATAAATATGTTGAAGTTCATCTGCCAACATTGAATGTATATCAATTAGCATTAAAATTATTCTTTCGACACCCACACAATTTTACTAAATTTTTCACGTAGATGATACTTAGGATTTTTGAACAAAGAACACAACATTAAATTAATTAATTAACCTACTCAGTACAGTTGCCAGCACATCAGGCTATCCAAAACTGACAAATTTTCCCTATCAATTTTGATCCCAATCTCTTTAGCGATAAAGTTGAAAATGTCACAAAGAAATTTGACAGAGTTATCACCAAATCCGGCCCGAAGTAACTTGTGTTCACCTGTACTGGTCTCAAGGTAATGAAAATGGAAAAGATGTGAGACGGGGAGTCGAAGCGACGTATGCCTATCTAAAATTGGAAAACATTTGGGCGGAGAGTATATTTGGGCGGAGAGGCACCAAGTCAGTGGCAAAAATTGAAATGTTCGAGTTCGTGTTGGCGTGTTTTTTCAGTGTTTGTATGTATATTTAAGAGCTGGTTAAAGCTGTGTGGTTGGTAAGACATTTATAAAGTCTTGGTTAGGCTTAATGCACACTAACGCGATTGTGCGATGAATCGATGTACACTAACGCGATTGTGCGAAGAATCGATGTACACTAACGCGATTCAGCGATGAATCGATGCACACTAACGCGATTGTGCGATGAATTGATGCACACTAACGCGATTGTACGATGAATCGAGACGTAAATAATACTGAGGATTTATGCGTCTAGTAAGATAGTTGTAGGTACTATTTTCCGGGATAAAATTGTAATTGTACAAGGAGTTCCAAAGTTCCCTATAAAATAAGTATCGGTTGTAGTATAAGAAGTCATACAAAGTTAAAGCTTTAAGTTTCGAGTGTACCGGTTTACTGAATTCATAGTCGTAGTTGCGAGTAGTTCCTAGGGTTTCATATCCAAAGGGAATCCAACGGAACTCTATTACTAAGCCTCTGCTGTCCGTACAGTCATCTGTCTATCATCGGGCTGTATCTCTAAAACCGTAATACAGTTGAAATTTTAAAAATAAAAAAAATACAACCGACTTCCACAAAAAAAAAACACTACAAAGTAAAACAAAAATTTCAGAAGTCGGTGTCAAAATAAGATGAAATTAACAAAAACACCGACTTCCGAAATTAAAGTTGTTTTTTACTTTGTAGTGTTTTTTTTTTTGAAAGTCGGTTGTATATTTTTTATTTTTAAAATTTGTTGTATTTTTTTTTGTAAAAAGTTTTTTATTTTTCACTTTTTAGTGGTACCCCACACCTAACAGCACCACTGCAAAATCGCAGAAAAGCAAAATACGCAATCTCGATTACTTGGATGACATAAAACTATCACCCAAGTAGACGAATTCCAGCTATTTCGATTTAAAATCCAAAGTTCGTAACCGATTTTCATAAAATTTAAATGGGACCAATCTGCAAGTATATCCTTTCAGATAAAACTGCCGATTTAAAAAAGATTTTTTTTAATCGGTTCATAATTGTCGGAGTTATGCGGTAACAAACACAAAAGGCAGAGGATGTTTATCCCCGAAACCGGCGGGACCCTCACAGGCTTCTACCAAATGATTTACCAAGACTGGCTTAATGTAATAAAAGCTGTTTAGCCATGTGTGTTCGCATATTCAATATAATTCCCAATGAATTGAAAACTTTAAATCTTAAATTATTTAAAAAAAAACTGTACATATGGCTGGGCAGTCATAATTTTTACAGCATTAAAGAATTTTTTGACGGGAACCACTTACAAAATAACCTATAATATGTGCATGCTATTATATAAGCAAAACATGTATGTTCTTTAATATCTGTAAAACAACTTTGTAAACACGGTGTTTTAAGCAAATAAAAAAAAATTGATTGATTGATTGATTGAAAAAAAAAAAAACATACAATGAAGAACCTCCTCCTTTTTGGGAAGTCGGTTAAAAATAAAATTAAACGTTAAAAAGCTCTAGAGCCAATCCTCACGGCTCCTTTATCCTCATTCAAACCGCGATGGCATCAATGTCGTCTGCCCATCTCGCCGCCGGACGCCCGTCACATCTTTCAGTCCTTGGTTGCCGATTACCGCCTTACCTATCATCACCGTGCCTTGCCAAAGCCACAGAAATACAGCCACTTTGTTGTTATTATAAGCTGTGCTAATTATAGCAGAACTACTCGCATTTCTAAAGCGCTATTCCACCTAATTATTTTCTTAAAAGGTTTTCTTATTCTAACGTTACGTAAATATCATTTCTGGAATTGGCTCACGCATAGGATGCCAAGACCTCAATCTTATCTGCCTAGCCTTTTCCCAACTATATTGGGGTCGGCTTCCAGTCAAACCGGATTCAGCTGAATACCAGTATTTTACGTGGAGCGGCTGCCTACCAGACCTCCACAACCCATTAACCGGGTCACACGGTATTTCTTGGCAAGACTGGAGTCAGATTAACTGGCTTCTGACAATCCGTAACGATTGCCAGAGATCTACATATGGCAGCCGGGACCAAAAGCTAAACGTGCTTTCCCAGGCACGGAGGAAACTCGATATGTTAAGATGGTCACCCATCCACAGACCAACCCTGGAAAGCGTTGCACCTTGAAGATCGACCTGTGCGGCTGTTGTTATTTAGCCAAGACCTCAATAATACAACGAAATATATTTCCGAGCATTTTGCAATAAATATAAATGTATTCGTCCAATTAAAATAACATAATACCTTTCGGAATAAAAGTAAATCTTCCGGAACTGAGTGCTTACATTCAATTTCGAATAATTGAACGTCGTTTGAGCGCCGTATGTTTTTATGCTGTGTAATTGGATCGCGCGCTTTGAGCCTGCCGGCCAAACATTTTCCGCATACAATTTCTATAAATTACCAGTGGTATTGGTTTACCTTGAGCTTTTGGGGTTCCACACAGTGTAAATTGAACCCTATTTACAGTGTGTCTGCTGTGAAAATACTCAATTTATGAATTCAAATACATACCTGTAGATGATAGAGTCGCAATTTACAGTAAGCGCAAGCTGCAATACAACTACTTCCTATCGATTGCTACTTAATTTGTTACGTGGTTTTCACAGTTACAAAAATATTTTTGTATTAAATATTTCCAAGCTTATATTAGCAAAGGCCCCAGTCGTGTATTTTTTACAGGAATATACTCTGATTGATTCGCACGTGTCATCTTTTTTTATGCAGTTTTCATTTTAGGCAATGGTGCTTTCGACGTTTGAAAAACAAAAAAAAAACTCAAAGCTCGTCAAAGTTCTTTTTATTGAAAATATTTGTAATTACTTAATGTTTTTCTATGTGCGCATTTTATTTTCAGAAAAAAAAAACAGTCACACAATGTGTGTGTGTAATCTTTATTACACATACATTGTTGACTAATGAGACACAATGAATGTCTTCATTGCACAAGATTCCCGGCACTTTTATGTCTCTTAGTAAATTACTGTGTGTTTAACATACGTGGTTATATTTTTTAAAACAAACAAATTAGTCCCTCGACTCTTCCCAGCGTTTTGTTTCAATGAAACATTGTTACAAAAGGCTGTAATTACTAAAGCGAAGAACACACTGATGTCGGGACTCTGTTGTTTTCGTTTCAATATGTGAGAAATCTACATGGTGTACGAATTTGATATCTACTAAGTGCGTTGTAGACTATTCTTCAGAAATGGGTAAATTGTAGTAACGCTGTAGTACACCGTTATAGAGCTTTGTATCATTCTGTTGGTAGTGTTTGAGTTTCATTCCCTTCGTTTCATGTTGGAACACTGAGCTTTATTATTTGGTAAGGGAATTATTTTCTGTGTATCTAATTATGCTTCTTTGTGGTACGTTCTTGTGTAAATGTACAGAGCACAATAATTCTCTATTTTATACATTGTTACCAAACTCTAGAAAACATTTGGCTTTTGGTGTAAGGAGAATTAAGGGACACATTCTCTGCAGCTCGACTGTATCAACTCATTAATTGAAGAGGTTATTTTCCGTTGGCATGGCTACTGAGGGGACGTCCTAGCTGGTTAACGATCGGACGAGTTATTTACAATTGCGCCACACGACGAGATTAAATACACAAATTTCTTAAAAGTGATGTTGCCACTCATCGCGCGAGCACAGAAATTATTACATTTTTGACAGATTGTGATTGAGATGCGAATACGATGCGATTGTGAAAATTAGTAGAAGTAGCCCTAATATTGAAATTACCTTCTAAGTTTTGTTTCGATTCACCCCTTTTTTTTTTCTTTTTTTTAGGGATGGGAAATCATCCAATGACTCCTCCCGCTTTGGGTGTAGTGGGAGGGAGTGTCAGACTTCTACTGACTAAAACCCATCCATGTTCCTTCATTGCCCTTTGTGTTCCGGAGCCACGGTGTCTCTTGCGAATAATCCCGCGACTCCGGCAGGCGTCGGCCCTTTCGGGCCCCTCTGTGTGCTGACTCTCTTTGAGGCGCGCGTGGAACACTAATGCGCCGTCGACACGGCTTCGATTCACCCCTGCAGTCCTATTGCCCCTGTTTGTAGTTACGCTAGGAAGTCGCAGTTTCCCAGTGTTTGAGGGAAAAATCATTAGTGATTTAGTGGCAGCAGTAGCTCCAATTCCTGGTAGTGATAATGCAGAGAGAGGACGAGACCCTTCCGTTTGACCCCCTTGACTTGTGGTGTTAACCGTCGACTGTCGCTAAGAATCGATGTTTGCTCGACGGCCTTCAATTAGTACTTGATGTTTACTAACGTGATATGAAGTGTGTGTGTAACTTCGAGGGTATGTTGTAGAAAAGCATCTAGTGTGGAGATTTAGACTTTATTGTTATTTTAATACCGCTGAACGGACAGACGTTGTTTTAACAAACAATCCTACGACCTATTCTCAGAACTATAAAACCAAAATAAACAAACAAAAAAAAAACATAAAAATCGGTAAGGCCGTTATGGAGGAGTTCGATAGCAAACACCGTGACACCAGATTTTTATATATAGATAGCTCTTCCCGACTTTGTCCGCGCTGTAGTTTTCTTAAGTTTTCCATATTTTTTCTTGTAATAAAATCTTTGTCTATGTTATTCAGGGATAATGTAGCAGTGAAAGAATTTTTTTAATTGGTCCAGCAGTTTTTTGATTATTAATCGTAACAAACAAACAAACAGACAAAAATCAAATCTTTTTTTTTGTCTGTTTGTTGATATTAGTTCAGATCGAAATAAGTTCCTAGATTGCACATAAAAGTATAGTCATAGTCTGTGTTTCCTGATAGCTACAACCTGGGAGTCTTTAAGTCAAGAGTATTCACTTTTATCCATTTTTGTTAAAATTCGAGAAGTTATTTGCATTCAAAGGCAGTCAAACACAACATAAATTACGTAGCTTGCTAAAAAATTTCAGCAGCCTATTAATAGATGCAGGTAGTAGGTACTGATTATTAATAATAATAATCTATACTTATAATAAATCTGTAGAGAGGTCAATTCTGTACATGAAATATATTTCCAAAATAACTACCAGGGGGTGATTAGGGAATAGATCCCCTAGATGACTGATGCCAAAAATGCAATCAGTAAAATTTTTGTCTGTCTGTCTGTCTGTCTGTCTGTCTGTCTGTATAACCGTTATAGAAACAAAAACTACTTGACGGATTTTAACGAAACTTAGTACAATTATTATTCATACTCCTGAGCAGGTTATAGTATACTTTTCATCACGCTACAATCAATAGAAAAAAAAAAAATGAAAATGTGAAAGTTTGGTTGTTTGTTACTCAATCACGCCAGAACGGCTTAACGGATCTTAATGAAATTTAGAACAAAGATTGATTATAGTCTGGAATAGCACATAAGCTACTTTTAATCCCGGGAACATGTTCCCTAGGGATCACGCGGGCGAAGCCGCTGGCAGAAGCTAGTATAATAATAATATCCTTGGACATTTCACACAACGCCATATAGTCCCAAGCTTAACCCCACTGCTTGGCACGTGACGATGGGAAGAGGCCAGATGGGATGACCATAATGCCTTGGAAGGTGGGTAGGCCTTTGGTGTGGGATGCAACATGTGTTGACACCCTTGCGCCATCCCATCTTCTTAGCACGGCGGGCTGTGCTGGGGCGGCTGCTGCAGGTGCGGAAAACCTCAAAAGGCGCAAATATAATAACCTTATTGGGAGTTATATATTTGGGCCTTTTGGCGTTGAAACACTAGGCCCATGGGGTCCGAGTGCACATAGAGTCTTTCGGGACATCAGCAAACAACTTGTCGACGGTTCACGTGACCAGAGGGCTGGGCTTTTCTTCGGCCAAAGAATCAGCATTGCCATTCAACGTGGCAATGCTGCAAGTGTTCTGGGCACTTTTGCCGTTGACAGCGATGTGGATTATTTTTTTGATGCCCAATGATTTATTTTGTTTTTTTTTTATGCGTTTGTACATAATGTAGATACTGTAAACATTGTAAGTCCCAAGCTAAGCAACTTAATGCTTGTGTTATGGTAACGAAATGGCTGATAAACTACTTATATAATTTTTTTTTTTGTAAATACGTACATATTATAGATAGAAAAACACCCAGACTCGGAACAAATACTTGTAGGTCGTACAAATATTTGTTCCGTGCGGGAATCGAACCCGCGACATGTTGCGCAGCAGTCAATCGCTCAACCACTGCGCCAACCGTGTCGTCCAAGTCAACTGATTATTGCGTGAGAAATTAAATAAAGTCACTGACTTATCAAACATCACACAAGAGAACAAGAGAAGAGAAGAAAAAAGGGGTTCGACATTTTTCTATGGGAGCTGGCATAGCACCCCCGCCGCCATTTTAACAGAACAGATCTAACATGCATAAAAAATGCAATTAAACAAAAAAAAATGTTAGCAAAATGGTGTCCTAAGGTTGCACTTTAGGGCATCATTGCCGAGATATTTGAAGGTAAAGTCTGAAAATCAAAGTTAAAATGGTTAAATTTGGATTAGTTTCAGACGGGCTGACATGCATTATATGGATAAATATAAAGAGAAAAACAAAAAGTTCCGGAAAAAAATCAAAATAGCGGCAGGGGGCTATGCGACAATATTTCCATGCCCTTTCCAAGTTTACCTTGTGTTCTTCAAGTTATCATCTTTCAGCAATGGTTGGTCGCTAGGCAAATTATTGGATAGGTAGATACTACTATTTAAACCAATATCCTATCTATCACATACTGGAGATAGAAAAACAAATGAAACAACAGAAAACCTATATAATTTTCATAGTTTCATTTGTTTTGCTATCTCCAGTATGCCAAATCTGGTGATAGTTAGGTTAATGGGTTCGGCCGTTAGTACACAAGGTTACCACAAAACGTAGTAAGTGGAACATTAAAAAAATTTCAAGACTAAAAATGTGCAAGATGTTAATATCTCTCCTTAAAATAATTCCAACGGTTGGAAAATGTAAAGCAAAAAAAAAACAAGTCCGGTTAAAAATACCTAAACAAAAAACTAACAGCTTTTCTACTCAATCAGCTCAACCTTTTATCAAGCACTTCAAAAGGGTGAGTATGATTCGAATCATGGAATGTACTTTTTCATTCAACGATGCCAATATCCCCGTGCCCACTGTGTGTGTGCGCAGGTGTACACCATTGTGTATACGATCGTACATTACTGCTGGCCACTTGTAATCAGACGCTGCGGTGCCGAGGTGTGGCTGTGTGAATGGAGCTGATGTTGAATGGTTCTTTTATAGTGCGGATCGGATCCGCACAAACTTGATGCGGATCAATGCCGTTTTGTGTGCTTGGGTTAAACGTTGTCGGTTGTTGGGTGAATCTCTCGTATCTTGCTTGGGTCAGTTTAAAGCTTTCCTTCAACCGCTGATTGTGTTAGTTCTTATAGGAACAAGAATGGACTGGAGTTCTTTAGTGAATTAACGTTATACAGGTTGACTTTTAATGATGTTTACAATAATTTAACCAACTATTTAACAAACTAACCAATCACATGAATGTGAGTGCGTTGGCTTGTTAGGCTTTCACTTTTAGAGACAGACTTTTTACGAAAAATAAATCAAGTGTTCTTCTAAAAAAATGGGGCTTCCATTTTTTTAGAAGAACACTTGATTTATTTTTTGTAAAAAGTGATAATTTAATAGTAACGCGAATAAAACCGCAATCAAAACCTAGTATGAATGGTACTCGTACTCGCACAACTCAAAAAACTACTCGTAAAAAGATGAATTTATTTTGCATAAGGATTGACGCCATAGTGCAAGTTGTTCACATTCACCATAAAAACAATTACTAACGAGAAAAAAGTCAGCCTGTCTTCTGTCGCCCCTCATGAGTCCGTGATGTGGTCGAAAGTTTGAATTACTCTGCAACTGCAAGTTTTATCGCGTGTGCAGTGCCCACAGCCTGTTAAGATCCGCGGCAACTTGGGCGACAGACGCTTACCGCACAACTAACTTTGTAACAAGACTCGTATGTTTCAGACAATAGATGCACCTTTAGTAGGTTTGTTTGGATTAGTTTTTTAGGGTTCCGTATAGGGGTCCGCCTGTTTGTCAACGGGCTGTATTTAAAGAACCGCAATAGATAGACATTTGAAATTTTCACACAGCATGTATTTCTATTACGGCTATAACAATAAATAATAAAATGAAATAATTTTAAAAAGTTAAGGGAACGGCCATACACAGAAACTTATTTTATTTTTCGGTTTATACTACGGAACTCTTTGTGTGAGTGTCCAACTCGCACTTGACCGGTTTTTGTCAACCTATTGATAGTTAATTTTAATGTATCATTCTTTGTGTATTTAACTTCAACATAAATTATGTAACCATAAGTTTATAACCATTTCTTGATATAAAAGTAATCCCGTGGAGTTTCTTGCACGATTTTATCCATAACAATCTACGCTTTGTAAGTATGTTATAAAAATATATTTTGAACGTGCCTGTTAATGGTTTCGCGGAAATAAATGCTTTGGAACTGAGTTTGAGCTTCTTGTGTCAATATCTATCTTTGTAGAAGTTTACGTTATCAATGATTTACGATTGAGATGGTGATTTTAAATTTATAAGAATCAATCAGGAGGACGCAGCTTTTAGAGATTTTTTTATTATATTACGATGAACTGGAAATAATAATAAAAAATCTAAAATAATACAATCTTGTGGAATCGGAAGTACCGTACTATAGGTGCCCGACCCAGTTCTCGAAAATGCCAATTGCACGTTGTACTGGGATCGGTCTATCATCACTGACAGGACTATTGTTGCCAATAATCCTGTCATAGTGGTGATAGACCGACTAGAGCGGCGCGCAATGATTGTTGATATAGCAGTCCCTCATGACGAGAATCTCGTGAAGTCTGAGAAACAAAGTAAGTATCTTGACTAGGCTCGCGAGGTTGTCGACATGCGGGATTTGAATACAGCAGTCATTGTGCCGATAGTCATGACGGCCAATGGCATACTTGCCAAGAGCCTCGACCAACACCTCAAGAGGCACTCGTTGGGCAATCAAAGGCTTGATCCAGAAATCAGTACTCATTCATCAGTCATTCTAAACCGCGAGTGGCTCTCGTCTGCCTCCGCTGTGTAGTCAAAATGCGTTCCAAATTCAAATCACATTATTTCCCGACGGGTTATAATGAAATTCAGTACGATATTATTACCTAGCTGGCGGTGCCAGGAGCCACAGCTTCCGACGCGCAACCTGCTCCTTTGGCGGGTGCCGACACGTGCCACCTGTTTTCATTTCTAGAGCACAATTTTCTTGCAGTAGGTGTGCAAAGTAGAGTATGATCCACAGGGATAAAGATGTCTTTGACTTGGGCTAGCTTGAATCCCTCTCTGCAATCAGGATTCTTGTATTAACTACCTCGCGTCGCTCGTGAGTTAAACTTTAAACTAAACTGTTAACTCTCGAATCCTTCATTGTGTTCGGGATTCAATATGATCCCCGTGTCATAAGACACTGCTTTATCTTCTCGTTTTATAATCTATTATTAGTTTCTTTATCTCATGTCAAATAGAAATAAATGTGTAATGATACTAAAATGATACTAATTTTGACGACACGGTTGGCGCAGTGGTTGAGCGATTGACTGCTGCGCAGCATGTCGCGGGTTCGATTCCCACACGGAACAAATATTTGTATGACCTACATGTATTTGTTCCGAGTCTGGGTGTTTTTCTATCTATGATATGTATGTATTTACAAAAAAAAAAAAAATGTATATAAGTAGTTTATCAGCCATCTCGTTACCATAACACAAGCATTAGGTTGCTTAGCTTGGGACTATATGGCGTTGTGTGAAATGTCCAAGGATATTATTATTATTATTATGGGTTCAAACTTAAAGTTCTCAGGTACTAACCTGGGGTTTTCTAGAATCTCACGGGCGTGAACCAAGGTGAGATCCTAGTTCATATTTTAAGATGGTAAATGGCTTTGTACTGGATTGAAATTATTATCTAAGTCCAGTTGTAAAAATTTCCTAACTATACGGCAAGTGTTCAATATGGCGGCTTTTTGTAATATAAGGTATGTGTATTTCGATAGATTGAGGATATTAAAGCTATTGAATATTTGTTTTGGAATAACGCCTGTTGTTGAAATTACTATTGGGACTATTGTCACCCTGTTCATTTTCCAAACTCGAGTGATTTCCTCTTGTAGTTCAGTGTACTTCCTGATTTTTTCTGTGATAGTTTTTTGTATGTTATTAGTGTTTGGGACTGCTATATCTATTATGTATGTGTGTTTGTTTTCTTTATCGACTAGTGTTATATCGGGTCGTTTGTTATATACAGGGAAATTGAAAAAATACCCGAAACCTCTTAGGCAGTGAAAGTACACATGATTATAAGCAACTTTTGTTTTGGTAAAACTCCGAAATCTCGAAAAAAATATCAGCTGTTTCATACATTTTCATTGGCTAAATACTGCATTTTGTATGAAACAGCTGATATTTTTTTCGAGATTTCGGAGTTTTACCAAAACAAAAGTTGCTTATAATCATGTGTACTTTCACTGCCTAAGAGGTTTCGGGTATTTTTTCAATTTCCCTGTATAGTGTGATCTGTAATAATAGCGCGGTCATAATATATTTTGTAAAATTGGTTTTCTAGAACTGCTCTTGGTGAATATTTATAATATGGTGTGTATGGATCTTGCATGAGTTTAAGTTTTGTGGTGAGTTTTTGGTGTGTGATGTTAACTAGTTGGTTATGCCTATGAGTGTAGTCGTTCTGAGTCAATGTCATACAAGCTCCTGTTATATGTTGAATTGTTTCAGGTTTGCTGTGACATTTTCTGCACAAATCATTTCTAACTGAACTATCTTTTATTATAAATTTCCTGTAATTTTTTGTATTAATGACTTGGTCTTGAATGGCTAGCATAAATCCTTCTGTTTCTGGGAACAGGCCGCTTAATTCAAGCCATTTGTTGGAAGCTTCCTTATCTATGTGTGTTTGGTTTAAATCATTAGGATGTCTGCCGTGTAGTTCTTTCTGTCTCCATTTTTTATGTAGCTCTTCTATATGTCTCGCTTTATCTATTGTTTCATTAGTACTGTCTTCGCTAAGGTTTAATGGTGTATATTTTTTATCTATATGTACTATTGTTTTGTGTATTTGACTGGTATTCTTCTTCATGTTAAAAATTGTTTTAGGTTTATAATTTGTCTTTTATGTAAGTGTGATATTTCTATTAATCCTCTACCCCCTTCTTTTCTGGATATAATTACTCTTTCGATTGCTGATTTGGGGTGGTGATATCTATGTTGTGTGAGTATGGTTCTAGTTTTAGTTTCAAGTGCATGTAACTCTGTATTTGACCATTTAATGACGCCAAAAGAATAAGTTAGAACAGGTATAGCATAAGTATTAATAGATTTAAACAAATGTTTGCTGGTTAAGTACATTTTACATAAAGCATGAATTCTATTAAAGTATTCTTGTTTTAATTTATCTTTAACTAGCTGACCCGCGCAACTTCGTCTGCGTCACATTTTCCATTACTGCTCCGCTCCTATTTGTCTCAGCGTGATTATATATATATATACGCCTATAACCTTCCTCAATAAATGGGCTATCTAACACTGAAACATTTTTTCAAATCGGACCAGTAGTTCCTGAGATTAACGCGTTCAACCAAACAAACAAACTCTTCTGCTTTATAATATTAGTATAGATTGCATAATATACAAAATCTACGTTCAGTTACGTATCCTGATCTCTCTCTCGAATTAAGAATATAATTATGAAGAGGGTACCTAATGCAGGGCACTGTATCATCTCTATCGGTTGAAATGCCGACCAGCCCAGGTTCCTAATCTCCTGGTACAAACTAATCTTGAATCAAAATCAACAAAACCAACTATCGAACGAATGGTGCTGAATCAAGTGGATTCTTAATTTCGTCCAGTACAGTCCAAAAAGAAACACATTTTCTCCGATTTTTACTGACAATATTGCTGATCGTAGACCACTGATAAATATAGTTTGTTTTAAGATTTTATAATATCAAAAAAGTTTTACTGGGTTCATAGAATCGATTTATTATAGAGGAGCTCGTGGCTAAAGCCGCACGGGCCGATCTTCAAGGCTAAACTATAACAGACGAACGCATCGATCTTCAAGGTTAAGCAACGCTTGCGAAGGTTGGTCTGTGGGTGGGTGACCATCTTGACATACCGAGTTTCCTTCGTGCCTCAGAAAGCACGTTAAGCCTTTGGTCCCGGCTGTCATTTGTAGATCTTTGGCAGTCGTTACGGATAGTCAAAAGCCAGTAAAATCTGACTGAAATCTTGCATTGAATGAGTTGTGGAGGTCTGGTAGGCAGCCGCGCCACGTAAAATACCGGTATTCAGCTGAATCCGGTTTGTCTGGAAGCCGAGCCAATATAGTAAGGAAAAGGCTAGGTTGTTATAATGGTCACCCATTCACAGACCGACCTCGGCAAGCGTTGCTTAACCTTGAAGATCGACGTGTTCGGCTGATATAGTTTAGCCACATTGAAACATAATACCAAATATTCATCTCTTCTGTTAGTAAAACAGTTTACTTATGGATACAGGTAACTCCGGACTCCGGAGGAGACTCTCCTCTCCTCCCAGTAAATCGAAAAACAATCTAGTAATTCAATCAAATCCATACTTCCATCCATAAATAATAATGTCAACATTATACGTCTTCAAGTTAAACTACATAAAACATGGGGCTGACATTATGCTACTGCGGAGAATCTTAACACCGCGATTCAGAAAAACGCGTCATAAGTACAACGCCATCTATCGATCTACAACGTAACTGAACTGTCTTTATGCTCATAACTACTCATAAGTTCAAACTTAGAAGCTTACACGTTACGATAAATAATGATAATATAATAACATATAAACATTATGTGTTTAATTAAAAAATAACTCCAAAATACATTGTTTCGGGGTCTTTTCACACATTTCTTATTAAAAAATTTCTCAATAGATGGCATTGCAAGTATCTTAGTAGATTTTTTTCATTTTTAGGTCCATTTCTGTACAATAGATTAAATAGAAAACTAAGTATTTATAAGTTAAATTATTATAGCTGTAAAAAAACAATTTTACAATATTTACAAAGCATTTCTTACGTAGAGACAGAAGATCTTCTTTCGGTCTGTAAGTAAAACTTGTTGTGTCCTTTTATTTTAATTTTTTAATTGTAGTCATTTGATTTATTGTTAATTTATTATTTTAAGCTAATTAGGTTTAAATAAGCACTTTCTAGCCTGAAGCACAGGTTTATCCTAGTTCAGGCAAATTAACTATTGTGTTCTTATAACTGTAAGTCATCTTTAATGTAATGTGCCGCTTGTATAAATAAACGATATATTATATATTATTACATATTATCTGAAGTCTCAATGAAAACAACCTATTTTAGCGCTCGATGAAGTTTCTTCGTAAACTTTAAAATTCGATATCTTTTGATTTTGTGGGTCGATTTTGATGAAATAAACACTAAATGTTGCTCCGATTATCACTTAATATTTCGAAGTACCAAAATTTTGAATCCAATCAGTGGTTTATGCGTGATGCTCCTCCAAACGCACAGACATACAGACGCACAGACATACAGACGCACAGACAAACAGAAAAGAATTTCAAAAACTGCTTTTTTGTGTTCTATGTCATTTTTCTGACATTTCTATGTATTTTTTATGCGAAAATATTCAATGTACAGACACGGCAACTCTACGATTTTATTATATGTATAGATAATTTTGTGTTCTAAAAGTCGCGCTTGATTGTATCCTAAGTATTTATAAAGTTCCTCATTTTTCATTGCTTCTATAACTTCAGATGAATCTGTTAAGTAATTTCCTTCCACAATCTTACCCTTTTCTATATTAAATTTTCGGCATTTGTCTAGTCCAAAGTCCATTCTAATATCTTTCGAAAATGAAGTTGTTATATCTAATAAACCGTGTAAATCTGCATTTTTATTAGCGTATAATTTTAAATCATCCATATAGAGTAAATGTGTTATTTGGTGTAATAGTGATCGATTGTTCTTTATATCAATGCCTAATTTAGATTCATTTAATGCGCGAGAGAGTGGATTTAAAGCTAGACAAAACCATAGAGGGCTTAGCGAGTCCCCTTGAAATATACCCTTTTTTATTGCTATTCCATCTACGGTTAAGTTTGTGGTGTGTGTTTGTAGTTTAAGTGTTGCTTTCCAGGATCCCATGTTATTTTTAAGAAAATTAATTAGTAATGGGTTGATTTTGTAGATATCTAGAATTTTAAGTAACCATGAGTGTGGTACGCTGTCAAAGGCTTTTTTGTAGTCGATGTATGCTATGTATAAGTTTTTTCTTGTTTTTTGAGCGTATTTTAAAAGAGTGGAGTCAATAACTAATTGTTCTTTACAACCCATGTGCCCTCGTCTGCAGCCTTTCTGCTCTTCAGTTAAAATATTATATTTTTCGGTGTGTTTAATAATTCTATTAGTAATGCAAGATGTGATGATTTTGTACATAGTTGGGAGGCAAGTTATTGGTCTATACTGTGAGGGATCCTGGGTTCTACTAGATTTTGGAATCATGTATGTTATTCCTTTAGTAAGAAAATCTGGAAGAGCTTGATTACCTTTTAAAATATCAGTAATTTGTTCAGCTAATGATCTATGTAGTGCGTGTAGTCTTTTTATCCAAAAATTATGTAAACCATCTATTCCTGCCGCTTTCCAGTTATGCGTTCTATTTATAATTGTATTTATTTCAAGAGTATCTATCTCATCAAACGGCATTTCTTCTATTGTTTCTGATCTAACTATTTCTTCATGTATCCATCCAGCTTCTTTATTATGTTCAGCGCTGTCTGACCAGATGATTTGCCAGAATTCTTTAAGGGTCTCTTGCGATGGAGGGTTTGTGATTGTGGTGTCGTTACCTTTAAGCTTTCTATAAAATTGTTTCTCGCTTGTTGTAAATAATCTATTGTTATCCTTTCTTTCTTAGGCTTTCTTGTATCTTTTTAGTTCGTTACCTTTAAGCTATCTATAAAATTATTTCTCGCTTGTTGTAAATAATCTATTGTTATCCTTTCTTTCTTTGGCTTTCTTGTATCTTTTTTATTATTATTATTATTTTTTATTTTTTTATTTATTATTAATACTCGAGAGTATTAGTCTCTTTACACATTTATTTCTATTTGAGATACTATTAAAACCTTTCCAAAAACCGAAGTACGGTTCCATGTATCAAGTCAATATAAGATATAGTAAGTTACGTTGTAAATCTCGGGAGCTCATAACATCGGTCTGTGCTGATGGACTAGTTAACTTCGCGCCAGTTTCAAGGCGCCACTCTCAGTTGCTCCTTGACTCAAGATATAAGGCTCGCGGGTACTTACGGAGGCTTTCATATAATATTATAAGTTTGTGTTTCTTCTAAAGTGGTATTGAGTTATAAAGCTCCTTTCAAGTTGATGATAACTTATGTTATCGGTAAGACACGTAGTCTTTATAAACTAATTTATCAGTGGTGCTTTGCCTGTTTATACTAACATTTGGAATTTTAATTAAAATTATGTAATTACTAGCTTTTGTCCGCGACTTTGTATGTGCTTATCCCCCGATAATTGCGTACAAAGTCGCGGACAAAAGTTTGTTTTTCGCTTAAATTTGTTAGTCATGTTGTTTATCTCTATTTTGTAGTTACTGTAGGCTACCTGTACATAATAATATACTGTGTACACCTATAATATTTCTCCTATTTTATACATTTAAGATACATTAAATTTAAAACGACAAACATAATTTATAGCGCAAAGATAATATCAAGAGGGCTTCGAGCTACGTGCTCCGTGCTACGGCGTAGCTTGCTACGAGCTACGAGCGCTACGCTTCTACGAGAAATGCCTAAGCTTTCGAATCATTTTCATATATCTTTGCTTAGCAAATAGATGGACTCATTGTTTGTTGCCAAAAGTGTAAGACTACTGTTCCGATGTGCTTTCTTTTAAAGTTTTAAATTGAAATAGTGTTAAATATGGCACAGCTGTTCCAGCAGTGGATGCATTTAGGCTAAATTAACGATGATGATGATGATCAAATCGGAATTTATCAAATATAAGAGGTTTTCAAAATGTACTAGCTACCTACTACCCTTAGTTTCGGTGTATTATATTTAACTTTCAGCAAGAATGAAGAGTCTCAGTCAATGTTTGTAGCGTGGGCGTCAAGAGACGTAACCTTATTAATTTTAAATATGAAGCGAAGTATATACCTTCCTACAGATTTCTGAAGAAAGGGTTTTGCGTGGTAGTCAGGTTTGAATCGTGAAGTCCTTGAGTTTCCTGAGGTACCTATTAGTACCTACTGACTTATGAAGGTAACTTGCGAATGATTTGTCACTATTTTTTTTAAAATGCGACAAGTCCTGCTATAACTGTTTCTGGTGAGGTGTATCGGCAAATGATATCCAATTATTTTATACCCCAACTTCAAGAGCATCCAGCCTACAGCTCAAGAACGTGGTTTCAGCAGGATGGAGCCACTTGCCACACTGCAAGAGCCACTATGGACCAACTTCGTGAATTGTTTCCTCAAAAATTGATATCCCACTTTGGTGATATCGCGTGGCCTCCGCGATCACCAGATTTGTCCCCCATAGACTTTTTCCTATGGGGGTACCTTAAGAGCAAAGTTTACGTCAATACTGCGAGGAATATCGCTGAGCTAAAACAAAATATCCAACGAGAAATACGCGACATCGATCCAGCTATGCTTAGGCGCGTTATGCAATATGCGATGAATCGATTCCGTGAGTGCGTGCTACGGAATGGAAGACATCTGGAAGATGTTATGTTTAAAAAATAAAATCCGCATTATATTTCAATAATTTTCAATAAAAATATTTTCACAAAAATATGCTAATCGACTTTTATTTCATTTCAAAATCCTAACTCTGCCGTGAGACACCCTGTATATGTAGGAGGGAGATACGTGATTGTTTCGCGTTGGAAGGCCTCCCACAAGGTGGACCAATGACCTGGCGAGGGAGACAGGATGCTCACATCCTGTCTCCTATCGGATAGGACCGGTTATTGTAGCAACACTTGGTGGGGCTTATATCCAGCAATGAACGACTTTTGGCTGATATTATGATGAAGAATATTGATCATCGAAGTATAAATGCTTGAATATAATTTTTTGAATAAGCATAAGTTTATGACTGACTAAACTGGTAGTTACAATTTAATTCCACCAAACTAGTTCCATCTTCGAAAAACCATTCCCACCGTTTCATAATATCCTTAAATATAAAAAAGTCTTTCGACCAGATTTCCTTAACCGAAGCTGCTGAATAATTTCTGTACTTACTTAAAAAAATATTGAAAACGTGTAAAATTCTTTGTCTGTTATTTGTCGAAAACAGCCTGAAATGTGGACGAAGAATAAATAATTAAGGTCGTATCTCCCAACCCTCGGAAAAGTGCTGTGTCATCTGATTACAAACAAACACACACACATGCATACAAGACAAGACAAGACAATGTGACGGAGTGTCCGTCGAGTGTCAGTGTGTGCGTAGTGATGACGTCACGGTGGCCATATTGTTTCATGCTTTACACGTCAATTTTTTTTGGTCTTTTTAAACTAAATGAGACCGGTGTTTCAAACTGACTACCCTGAGAAAAAACACCGAAACAAACTCAGATGTCAAAGTCTCTTTTAAAGTCGTAGTAAGTTGTTTGATATGTAGGTTTCTTGGGGAGTGTTAGGGGGGAGCATTTGCCGAAATCAATTGGGGAACGAGAAAAACGGTATATATGCGTATGAAGTCGCTGGCAAAAGCGAGATTATTGTTTCTATGAGTACAGTCGCCAGCACATCAGGCTATATAAACAGAAAAAAAATTCCCAATCGCTTTAGCAATAAAGTTGAAAGTCTAACAAAGAAATTTGACAGATTTTTGTAGTTTGATGTGATGGCGTCTGTACCTTATAATTGCAATAAACATTTGCGTTTTAACGCAGTCAATAAAGCAAAGGTACCTAGTAAATTTGATATTAAGGGACGAGATGAAAATGTAATTAGCAGATATTTCGGAAAGTTTTTGTAACTGCGCTATCAATCTCCCAATAATGACAGCGCTCAGTCGAGCAATCCGTCCTAATTTGGTAATGGATGGAAACCGCCCGCGGCGGCGGGCAATGTGGCTCTGCTCTTATATCGACACCAGAATAGCTCATACCAGCCACGAGCAATTCTGGCATGAGTATTCTCATATCGATAAGTGCTCCAAAATAGTTGGAACACTTCGTTTTGATAAAGCGCTAACGAAATAAACGTAATATCAGTCAGTCTGCAATGTGGTTTGTATTTGCGTTTAAGCGAGGCCCCCAATAAAACTGCGTATCGTTTAAACAAAATACCTATTTGTATTAAGACGTTTAGCGGGCCTCGTACAGAATTAATCATCGTAAAAAATATATAGAAAAAAGATTAACTAGCTGCTATTGTTGATAACCTTAAAATTATCATGTTAAAACCTTTTTATACAGGTTCTAACATTATAATCTCAATACCATTCAGTCATTGGACTACCTAACTCTTACTACTGGGTAACGAAGCAGTCAGTTATATTGCCCAGGCTGCAACAGACGT